>NDXB01012957.1:128071-152189 GCA_002631895.1 Agapornis roseicollis | reverse complement strand
CCTTTTAACCTGAAAGATGCCTTTTCTTACTTTTTTTTTTTTTTTTCCTGTCATAAGGATAAATGAGGGAAAGGTATTGACAAGGTATGACATTACTTAAACAGCAAGGTCACGACTGAGCTTTGTGGGAGAGAGGAAAGAGAAGCAGAAAAGAGGGTGAGCTGGAGCAGCTGGTATGAACTGGGGGCATGGCAATGTGAAGGAATAAGCATTAAACCCCTGACCTGCTAGAGAAGTGTGAAGCACTGAGTGGGGTGGGGAATCCAGCCAATGCCCATGAGTGAGGAATGGAGCGCTCTGTGGTGAATGGAAGAAAGAGGTATTTGGCGTAAAGACAGACAACAAAGGTTCAGGAACACCAACACAGAAAGACAGGAGCTCTTTCAGTGGGAGCTTGCTGGGGATGCTAAAGGAATGCAGGGAGACTCTGGTGTGCATGAAATGCATTTGGGTGTAGTATGATTATTTATTATTTTTATTTCTTCTCTGCCTTCTGTCCCTGCTGTAATGCAGGTTTAAACAGCCCCTTCCTTTCTCCTGCTATTAATACAGTTGTATATAATGCTTTGTGCTGAACAGAAGTGCAAGAAACGATCCACATTTTGGGGGGAGAGGGAGGGAGTCCAGTTAAAAAGTCTGCCAATATTCTGGATCTGTTCCAGAGAAGGAATGAGTTTAGTAGCTGTGGATTGAGGAAGCAAGTTTATTACTAAATATGATGAGTAGTTAAGGGGAGCTGGATCTTTAAATATTGCAAAAGCTTGGGCCAGTGAACTATCTGGGCTTGAGAGCTTTGCTTGGAAAAAGAGGTAAGGGATCTCCCAGGTACAAGTAGTCTTTTGCAGCTGTCCATGCTCTTTGGTGGGGTGGAATCACAGGAGCAGAAGAATAAGGATGGCTGTTCAACCTACACTTTTTCCTGAAGGAGCAGCATGCCTCACATACCTGTCAAAAACTACACACACACGGTTTTGTTTTGACACCCTCTGGTTTAGTAGATGGACAGACCTGCTATACCAAATCTCTGTGTGACAAGATTTTGGAGCTGTATCTTCTTTCAGAGATTCTTCTTAATTGAGGGAGAGAAGCATCCCTTTTCCTTCCCCAAGGTTTGTGTTCTTTTCTAGTTCCGTGAGAATAGCATTTAGTTCTGGCCAAAAAAAACATTTGCTTGGACAGGATATAACTTTGAGCAGAGATAATAAACACCTCATCAGTGAAAAGCTGATGATTACTGGGAGCCTCCTGACCTTTCTGCTGCATCTGCCAGCCATATCAGCATTCTCAAATGCTCCCACTTCTCTAATTTGCAAACTACTTGGGTCCAGCGTGGGAAGCCAGCAAGGGACATCCCGGGAAGGAGAGCCAGGCACATCAGAAGGCAGAGAAGATGGCAGCTGTAGCTGTGTTGAGAGGGCGGGTAGCAGAGAGAGTCCATGGTTATTGGGAAATTTGGAAATTCTGTGATTTGGAAAACTGTATATTATTGATTAAAAGAGCATTCATTTAATCTGATGAAAGCATAGTTGATCACAAATGACCTTTGATTATTAGCACTTTGTGTTAAGTTTGAATTGGAAATGTAGGGCTGAAATGCTCCAGATGGTTATTTCTAAGCTCTCTCAGATACCTGTTCCCCTGTTCTTACTAGGATATTCATCCCTCCCCACAGCTGTGGTAAGATCTAACAGGGGATATAGATGCATCCACTACAGGTGTTAATAAGTACAGATGATCCTTACTGGGAAGAGGATGAAAACTCTCATCTTCTATCCAAATCATCCAGGAGCAGAGCACTTTTTGTTTTGGCATCTGGGGACACTGTTCTGATTTGTCCCAGCAGGAGCTAATGCAAACAGACCTGGATCAGCAGTCCTAATAATTATACCTGCACTATAACTTGCAACTTGACAAAAGCCATTGCTTTTTCAGAAAAACCTAATAAGAGAAGTTTGAGTTGAAACTGATTTATTTGTTTATTTTTATGTTTAACCATGTTACACTTGTTTTGACAACGTAGTTGATGTTATCTTGAGCAAGAATTCTTGCATCATGTTCTGTGGGTCATAGAAACTTTCGTGAACTGACTACGGTAACCAGCCTGCAAGGTTTCTCTTTTAGTTAGAATTGAGGCTGTGTTTCATGGAGCTTGCATTTCAAAAGACTGTGATAATACCAAGCATACAGCACTACAGTTAATGATAAAGAAAATGTGTGATAGCAGGTTTCTGTTCCTGACTGGTGTTTCAGTTATAGAAAATAATTAAATAGGAATAAATTAAATAGGAAACTGCCTGCACTGGCATTTAACTTATTGGTGATGTGCCCCATACTGTGGCGATGTGTGTGAATGAAGAATGGGTAAGGAATTTGGCTAGCACAGTTATCACTGATGCGGTCTACTTTTGTCTGTGATAAGGAGAACCTGATGAGTTTAAAGCAAACTAAAATCTATTTCAGTTAGAGATAGAGGGTTGCAAAAGAAGACGAGCCTAATGCAACCAAAGAAACAGTGGTGTCCTGGACAGAATTGCCAGGTGTGTCCTGGTTTGCTTGTCAAAATCCAGGGTTTAGATGACAAGTTTTGATAGATCTCAAGCTATCTTTTTTTTGTAACCAGTAGAAGTATACCACAGTGAGAATGCCTTGTAAAACACTGCAGATTACATTTGTGGCACTTCACAGCAACATTGGTGAAAAAATTGGAAATGTCTTTACAATACTACTTCAAATGACTACAGTGAAACCAGTAGTTTCTTCCAGCCTTTCTACTGTAATGCTTTATTCCTAAGTCTGTGTTAGGATCTGTCTTGCTTGAGAATATCAATAATATCTGTTACTCTCCATGCAACAAAGTTACTCTGCAAAAGCTGGTATAGGTACTGTGACTTTAGTGTGTGGATTATACCACTAGTAAAATGAGCGAAGCTTCAACAGGGTCCTAACTGTGCTTTTATGCCCTGAAATACCTGAGCAGTGGCTGCCAGCCCTCTGTTTCAGAAAGGTGGAGAGTGAGAACAAGGGCCTATGGGTAGCTGCTGCCTCCCTGCACAATGTCTGACCAAGTGAGTTTACACCAGGAGAGGCACTTGAGTATCTGTTCCTCCACATGGCTCTTCATGATCCGTGAAACATGGTTTGCAGTAGGCTCCTCATTGTCCACAAGCTCTGTCCTTCCACCTCCATCAGAGGAGAGAAACATTTTCAAAAGACTCATTCCCTTGTTTAACTCCATCCTCCAACACAAGATCCCTTTGTTCAACTGGATTAAAAGGGAGAAGAAAGCTACATAACTTGTCTAATTCCATTGGTAAACATGAAGCACTCAGTGCTGTCATCACTGGACCTGGATTTCTAAAGGGTGATCATTGGAGGGAGGTTATCAGATACTGGTATGTTAAATGTCCATTGGAATGAGAATATCTACGCATCCTGTTTCATCTTCTTGAGGCTTCCAACATGAGCTGTGATTACAATTTTTCTTAGTTTCTTTGGATTATGGGGAAAGATGGCCTTGCTAGTTTTGAAGAATTTCTGGAGTTTTCTAGATTTCTCTGTACATAAAAATCCAGACATCTCACCTATAGCTTACATCCCTAATTCTTTGACTTGTCTTTTGCTTCAAAGCTGGGTGAAGCAGCCAACCCTTTGACTTTAAATGGTGGTGTGTTTCATTAATGAAATTAACCAAATACTGGATAGCAGGAAAATCATAAATTTTCTGGCAATACTGTTTCCATATTAAAAGCACAAAACTACGTGATAGCACAGTGTATCAGCCAGCCTTGAATCCTCAAGGAAGTCTTAGATAAGAACAAACAAGCTGTTCAGATCTGAAGCTCCCTTAAGCATGCTGAGTCTTGGAAAGGATGTGTTTTGTGATTGGTCTAACTGGAAGCATAACAAGGCAATGGATATAACCATGATGAGAAAACAGAACATGTGGAGGAGCAGCTCGCTTCATCTTCATTCTCACCACTGCCTTCTCCTGTCCCTGTCTAGGAACTGATTGGCAATTGTCATTGTTCCTTTTTCTCCGGCATTGACACTGGGTTTATGTGAGTGTGAACAAATCTCAGTGCACTGAGATTTGATCTGTTGTCTCAATCTGCTTAATAGCCTTTGCTGGACTTAGGAAATACACGTAATCATGTTGGTCTGTTTGTGCTGCAGGAGAGGAATTGCAGAAAGGCAGAACAACAGCAGCTGGCCTTTACCTGGGAGCTGGAAAGGATTCAGCTCTGCAACTGCCTGTGACTGTTCACTTGTTTAACCTGCAAGCTGCATTTCCAGCACCTAACTTTGACTCTCTTTTCACAAACAGTGCTTCTGACTGTTAAGATGGAAACTACTTGAGGCCAAACAAGTTATCTGTAACTTTTTGTTCAGAAGGTTTTACAAGTAATTGATAGTAAAAACTAATTCCTAGACAGGACATGTACTGACTGTGCATATGAAAATAATGCTTTTGAAAGATAACACTGTAGGACAGTTCCTTTGAACCTAAGCCTCATGCTAAGGTAATTGATTCACATCTTGTTTTGAAACTCTTATTGTCTATATTAAGTAGATAGTTGCTCCTACATATTTAGTCTGTGATTTAATTTCTTCAAACCCTTGTCCAAAATGCCTGTGCAGTGAATTTTGGCATGTTGGAAAAATCTCTTTCTCTAAAAAGTTGGAGTCATTATTTAGTACAATGTAATAGGTTTTTATATTTATATGTTGCAAATCTGAGCAAATCATCTAGCCTCTATCACATAAACTGCTAAGAACATTAGTAAGTGCCTGGATACAACTTTCATTTTTAAAGATTAATTTTATTTTCATAACATTTTTCAGCACAAGGAATACAAATACAGAAATACTGTGGTTTTAAGGTGAAAAATAAGTCAGTTGATGCAGAAGAGAGATTAGGTTTTGGTCTTTTTCTTTGGGTTTTGGGGAGGGTTTCAGTTAGCTTTTTTTAATAGAAGGACCTGTGTTCCACTGGTTTATCTGGGGTAGTTCATTAAAGTAGGTACTACAATTCATGTAGCCTAGTACAAGGAATTTGGTTTGTCCATTAACTAAGACACAAATAGCACAATGTAATATAGTTTAGAACAATATTTTCTATCAATAAAATAGATTATCAGCTAAGAAATGGGAACTGCCTAGTGACCTTCTGTGTGACTGACTCTCTTTCAGGCACCTTTTTGGGCATACATTCTGGGTGCATTAGGACTTTTTATCTACCAGTCTCTGGATGCCATAGATGGGAAGCAAGCCAGAAGAACGAACAGTAGTTCTCCTCTAGGAGAACTCTTTGATCATGGTTGCGACTCTATTTCCACAGGTAGCCTTAACCTACTGTTGTTACCCATTCTAGCTTTAAGAAACTTAATGTTTTTCAACAATAGCTGATTAATCACAGAATTGCTTAGAGTTGGAAAGGACCTCTGGAGATTATCACCTGCTCAGAGCAGGGTCAGCATGTTCCCTTGTTTTAGGATAACTTCATCTCCTGGTGTTGCAGCCAAGGCTGTCCCTGACCTTTGAATCCCTGACCACTGTCAGGGAAGATATTTCAGAAGTACCTTTGGCAGATGCTGGGTAACATGTGTTCTGCTCTTACTTGCTGTGCATCTTCACATACAGTGTTCTTACAGTGAGCTAGAAGGTAAAGAATTCCATGAGAGCATGTTTCTTTACTATAGGTAGCCTGTGTTTCCCAGTAGAGTGCAGGTGATGCCTAATAAAGGATTTTAAGGACCTAAAAGACTGATGCTGACATGTGAAACTAAGGCTTTTGCTTTAGGAGTGAGGTGCCAAAATAAGTTTGGTAACAGGGCGTCCAGCCTAGCACATCAGAGAAGGGTAATTTATACTCCTTAGAGTTGGAGTCCTTAAAAAGTAAGCTTTGCTCAGTTTTGCTTTCTGTAACTTAGCTCCTGTTGGTGGCAATGCCGGTACTTCCATAAAATCTTAAGAGCTGAAACATTTGCCCAGGGAGTTGGAACACTGCCCAGAGAAGTGCAGCTACCACTTTCTCTGAGCTGGACCTTTCCCTTGAAGCTGTCAGTGTTGCAAAGAACAGGCTTTGACAAGGCCAGCAGAAGGGAGAATGACCATGGCAGGCTTGGAAGAAAGGGAGTCCTGTGTTTAGGTCTGTCCTGCCAGGACTGTCCTTGAGGTTAGTTCCGCAGTGAAGTATCAGTCATATCGTTACTTTGTTAAGTGATATAAAATGCTTTGTGATTTTTTTTTTTTGTATTTCTCTTAACTTCAGGCAAAGAGGGTATATGACTAATATGTTCATTTCTGCTTTTCAGTTTTTGTTGTCCTTGGATCCTGCATAGCAATCCGACTAGGAACAAATCCTGACTGGTTGTTCTTCTGTTGTTTTGTGGGACTGTTCATGTTCTATACTGCTCACTGGCAGACATATGTATCAGGCATACTAAGGTTTGGAAAGTAAGTAGGCATCTTCAGCAGTGTGTGTGGCTTAACGTCTGAGACTGCTAGCTACTTGATTTCTATTTCTTCTTGTTTTTTGACTTGCTGTCTTCCTCTTGCTTCCTTTTTCATGTCCCTCCCACCCTAGCAGAATTGTGTTTTACTTGGTAAGAACTTTAAAACCCTGCATAACACTGAGGAATTGTTGTTTTAGCAGTTGATTTCAGCTATATGTGCTTGTTTGCATGCATTTGGCTGTTTTGTCTGCAGATTTGTTATCAGAATCCATAGAAGCAAACACCATGCAGGCTTGGGCCAGAGAGGTCTTCCTTGCAGTGTAAGCAAAGGCTTTGTGTAGGAGTAGGGACAGAGCAAGTATCTACAGTACCTCCCTTTGTAACCTCCCAGCCACAGAACAGTTTCAGCTCAGGGGACTCTGAACCACATACATTTTGAGAGAAATTCCTGTGTCGGTAGGCTTCTCTTCCATTCACATCTCCAGACTTCCTTCAAATAACACTGCATCCATGGCATCCTTTGGCAAGGAGCTCCTCAGATCTGTGGCAGTGTTTGAAGAATTGCCCCAGGTTTATGTGGAGGCTTTGTTTTTAATCTGGCTCATACTAGCTTTGATGTCCTTTAGGTTTTGTGTTAGGTCACAGTTCTAGAGATTGCTGTTCATGACCTGGTAGAAATTTCAGCTGCTCTCACTGCTGTGTAGGAGAAGCAGTCATGACATTCATGTAGAAGAAAACAATTTCAATTTAATTTCAGCAGCTCCTAATAGTGTGGAGGTTGCTTACCCTCCTGCAGCTGTGGTGGTGCCTAGTTGTGCTGTTTTGCTGCTTTTGAACAATAACATGCACTCCAGTAAAGATTTCTGAAAAGAAGAAATGATCGGAGACTTCTGCAGCAGCAGATGGATACATGAAGGCTGTCCTTCTGCTAATCCTGGTCACTTGTTACGTCACCTGTTTATTATAGTCCTGCTTAGCTGTGACCTGCAAAAAGCACCTTAGCAAATCTGAGCATCGCTGGGCACACAGTCTTGTGATAGGCTGGCTTTGCATGCTGTTCAATATCTGTATCAAAAGAAAGCAGCCTCTGTGGTAAGACTAAGAGCTCTGTTTTATTTGCTGATAGTACATTTTACCACAGGAACTATAACTCTTCTACCTGCCTCATCCTGCTTTTATTAAAGGACATTTTGTGCTGTAAACAAAAATAGATGCTATAGAATGATGGCTGAAATAGGATAATTTCCGCACATGACTGGACTACACTGAAGGGAGATGGATTGTGTCATGAGCTCTGAGACTCTGCATACATGGTTACTTCTTCACTGTGCCTTCCTTTCTTGTGTGAAATCTGAGAATGACTCACATCAGGAAGGTGCTGACACTCCCATAACACAGAAAAAATTCTTCCTTAAAAACTTAACAACTTCTATGTAAATATAGTGATAGTGCATAGTACAAGCAGTTTGGAATGGCTTTGTGTTCCATGCTTCCTGTTGAAGTTAAACAGACAAACCTTTTTCTCCAAGGTAACTTATTTCTGTTTAGTGAAAATAGGTCAGTGTTTTTTTCAAGGCTTGCAATTTTATTTCTTTTAAAAATAGAGGTGATAGTCTTAAGTGAAGGCATTAGTATATTGCTCTAAATATGATGATAAAGAATAACATGGATGGAAGCTTTCACTGATGCTGACCCTGAAATTAGCAGCAATAGATTTTAGAAGCGATGGATGAAAGAGTCCTAGTGCTGATGGCCAGGAAGGATCAGAGCAGCTGGGTACTCTCAAATTATGCAGAATACCTCATAGTATCTGATTAAAATCTCTGTACTCTGATGTGGGCTGTGTTACAACTGACAGTCTCAGCCTCTGCAAAAGTATCATAGAATCACAGAATCATATAATAGTTTGGGTCGGAAGAGACCTTAAAGCTCATCCAGTTCCAACCCCTGGCATTGGTAGAGACACCTTCCACTCGACCAGGTTGCTCCAAGCCACATCCAACCTGCCCTTGAACACTGCCAGGGATGGGGCAGCCACAGCTTCTCTGGGCAACCTGTTCCAGTGTCTCACCACCCTCAGAGTGGTGAATTCACCCTCAGAGTAAAGAATTTGTTCCTAATACCTAATCTAAGTCTCCCCTCTTTCAGTTTAAAGCCATTCCCCCTTTTCTCATCCCTACATGCCCCTGTGAAAAGTCCCTCTCCAGCCTTTCTTGTAGGCCCTTTTAGGTATTAAACTTTGGCATGAATGATTCACCTTGAAGGCTTGAGCCTCCTCCCACTACCAGCAACAGCAAATGCAATACAGCTTAGAGCTCTAAGTTTTACTAGTACAGAACACAACCTCTGAACACTTGCACCTGCATATGGATGCTTTTGTACGATGTAACTGACAGGCTTAATGTGCAGCTGCTGCAGTGCCTGTGCAGTTCTAACACCTCATCCCTGTCAGAAAGGGAGAAGCCCACTCTCAGCACCACTGTCCCATTCCCCACCTTGCATAGTATTTGGCACTTGATCCCAAGTTGGTTCATGATACAGGCAGAAGATGAAAACACTACCCAAGGCTAGCAAGCTGAACTGGTGCACCTTATATTCCGAAGAGCACTGCAGCTACCACAAGTGAGAGTGCAGAGGTGTAGGAAGGAGAGGACAACCCACTGCCAGGGTTTTGAGCAGTGATGAGCACTCCAGCTTATCATCTAGTTGCAGCTTAAACTTTGGCTCTTCTGAGTCTGAAGCTTGTGATGAAATGTTGCTGTGATTATCAAGATCAGATAAATGTTTTCCATTAACTAGGAGCTGATTCCTATTTCTCTTTAAAAATACACTTTTCTTGTGAAAACAGATCATGTGCTAAGCAAGTAACAGTAGACATTGACTTTGGTCATAACACCCTAAGCCAGAAAATTTATTCTAATTACTTGAAAACATATTATATTTTCAATATCTTTTGTTACTATGTGCTGCTACCTTCAGTAGAAAGATGAGGTATCTGTCTCAAAACCTTTGATAGCATAAAAGGTATCTTAGATTTGCTATCTTTTTATTTTATTTATTTTAAAGCTTTATTGAAACTATCAAGTTTTTTTCTCTTGAGCATCTGCTTAACTTTTTTTTCTATATTCAGGTCTTCCCAAAACATTCCATCAATCAAATACAGTAATAAGGAACTGGCTGTCTTGTGTGAGAACAAAAAAGGTGGAATTCGGAGTGTAGACTTTAGAGGGCATACAAGGCCACCTATGTTAAGAATGTTTTTATGGAAATAAACAAGATCTCAATCACATGTCCTCTAAAACAGGACAGATGCTCAGCTACCTGCTACCTCAGTCTTCAAAATACTGCCCTTATGTTTTGCAGGCTCTTATCTAGCAAGTTGTCATGATATGATAGCTTAAAAAAATCCCTTTTACCCCCATGTGCTCTTTACAGTCCATACTTTTATATGATAAACTTTTAATGGAAATGTTTGATTGCATTTACTGGGAACTTGCCTTAAATTTTGATGTCATATGTGCACATCAACAAATCTGTAAATATATGCAAAAATTCTCAGTTAACAACGTATTCATTAAAGATTTCCCCCCTATTAAAAGTATATGTAGCTTGCTGTAGGTAAAGGGTATAGATTTAATTTTAAATCTAACCCAGAGATGTGTGCTTCTGTATAGAGGAGCTTCTCAGTCAAGGAAAATCATATTTTATATATAGATAGATGTAATCTGAAGTACTCTAAAGGAGATAAAGTCATTTTTTTTTATTTCCCCACACCCCTCGCTGCCTTACTTGCAGCAAAAAGACCTTTTATTTAACTAAATGTCTCTTTTTTTTCCTTCCTAGAATTGATGTAACTGAAGTTCAGATAGCCATAACAATGCTGCTCTTGACATCTGCATATGGTGGAACAGCAATATGGGACTATAAGGTGAGTTCATTAAGTATTCAGAGTTCCTGTTGAATGTTCACAGTTCCTGTGGTATTTGAAGCTATCCTGTGTGAGTACCCTCAACACCTACTAGTTGTCTAATGTTCTGTTTCAGCTTATGTTACACTTGAAGGTTATTTTTATGTTGTAGTTAACTTGGATATAATGGTGTGACTTCCTATGCACAAATTTAGAGCTACATAGAGGAAAAAAGACCCCATCTGCCACATGCAAACTTCTGATTTGGAACTAGTACTCTGCAGATACTTAAGCTTTAACAACTGGGTTTTGTTCTATTTTTATTTCTTTCGTTTGTGACACACATTTCTGTTCACTTATTATTTTAAATTTAAAGATTAAATGCTTAATCCAGCAAAATCATGGGATGAACTTAAGGGGGTTTTGATTAACTAATCCATATTTTCCTGCTGTTGGAAATGTACTGATTTTTAACAGTTATGTCACAGCTGACATAAATGTAAATATCTGTATTTAAGGAATTCACTTCTGTCCAAAAGCATCTCCATGTCTCTGGCTTTTATTCTTCTCTTCAAAGGTGATTTTAGTGGACAGCATCAAATTACATCAGACTGACATCTTCATTTTTTCTAGGGTCTTTACTCAGAAATGTCTAGCTCTGTTTGGTCATAGTGCACGGGGGAGCTGAGACCATTCCATTTTAGTGATAACTAGTGCAAATTAACCTAAATATAAACCCCCAAGTAATTCAAATTAATTTGTGAGTTTACTCAGCAACTTTGTTTCCTTTTCTCATCTTGCAAGAGGCTTTTGTTCTGTTTTTGAACAACTTATTTTCATGTTGGAAAATGAAGTAGGCAAATTAGACTAATGATTGTTGTTTGGTATTAAAATCTGTGGTAGTTATGCTGTATCTCAAAACAATCTATTAAAAAATATAGTCAGTGGTTTCAATTTATTACTACTTCTTTTTTTTTTCTAAATCCTCTGCTGCCTTTGGAAGTTTCCTTGAAACTGCAATTGATTCTGAAAGGTAACTGCTTAATTAAAATTTGTATCTGGAGACTGTTCTGAATGCAAAGATACAGCATAAAAAGAGTATATACCAAAACACAAAGAAGGCAGATGGTGTTTGTATTTCCTGTGGTTCAGTGTTGTGTTACCCTGTGAAACAGAAGGAACTATCCGTCTACCCCCTCCCATACCTCGCAGTGCAGTAGTTTGTGTAGTTTTTGCTTATGTAGTAAAAATATTTGAAGACATTGTAAGGACAAACACAGTAAGATCTAGCTGGATTTTCAAGACCAGAACTGAAGTACTCAAAAGTTAAATATTATGAAATTTGTTGTCTCCTTAGTAAGGAAACAAATTCCAAACACTGTCCTTCTGAGCAAGAATTCTAATAAAACAATTGTTTAGTAGGTATCAATAGGGTTTTTAATCACTTCTTAAAAAACCCTTAACTTTTAATGTTTTCCTCTTGTTTTTCCTGCAAAGGTCCCTTTGGTGGGCTTAGAATTGAAGTTCCTTGCAGTCTTTGGCATATTATGTGGAACAGCACTTTCTTCATTCAATTACTTCCGTGTCATCTTTGGTGGTGGAATTGGAAAGAATGGATCTACAATAGCAGTAAGTTGCTTTAAAAATCTGAATAAGGTTTGAATAATATATGCCCATAATTTATTGCATTTTGTATCATCATAAGGGTTTTATTTATTTAAGCAGACAAGCATGAGTGTTGGATGCCATTATCTACCTTCTGTCTACGCATTACTGGATTTCTTCTGTTGCAGGAACAAGCAATGCATTTTCTTAGAAAACTGATTAGTGATCACTGCAAAAAATACTAATAGTGTTGGTATAATGCTCAAGGACTTTCCCTAAGCTTTGACAACTCTGATTTTGTTTAATAGGATTTGCAACACATGTAAAATGTAGACCTTACTGTGTGACTGAAGCCTCAGAATGGGAATTTTCTTTCCTTTTGTATTTCAGGGAACAAGTGTTCTTTCACCAGGCCTGCACATTGGACTACTTCTCACACTGGCCATTATGATCTATAAAAAGTCTACAACTCAGCTATTTGAAAAACATTCTTGCCTGTATGTCTTGACATTTGGGTTTGTGAATGCCAAAATCTCACAGAAGCTGGTGGTAAGGAATCTTGCTTTGGTCCTAAACCTCCTAAAACTAAACTGGTTCTTGGCTTAATGCTTACTGGATCAGTGGGTGCTGTGCAAGTTTTCCCATACTGCTCTGATGCTATATTACCAGCTTCATTATGCCCAAGACACTGAACTACGTCCAGGCTCCTACAGAGAGATTATATATGACACTGATGCAAACACATACCTATTGAGTGTATTGGTTACAGCTTTCAGTTTTAACCTACTCCTAGAAATATGTTGTCTTTAACATCGTAACTCTGGTCCTTCAAGCCGTACTAACAGTGCTGTGGCTTTTGGTCTAGTTACCTGAAACAGGAATTTACCTTAATCATTAAAATGAAGAGATAAATTGTTTATCTGTTTTGTAATTAAAAACCTCATCAAAGAATGAACAAAAGATCGGCTTTACTACATGTTTTTTACTTGTGAAGATCATCATATTGTGCAAAACTCTATCCAACCTGTCCTTCCAGGGATGGGGTAGTCACAACTTCTCTGGGCAGCCTGTGCCAGTGCCTTACCAGGATACAGTTGGTTTCTGGGCTGCAGGCATACACTGCCGAGTCACGTTGAGCTTCTTATCAATCCACACCCCCAGTCCTTCTCCATGGGGCTGCTCTCAATCAATTCTCTGAGGAGCCTGTGGCTGTGTGTGGAATTGCCCTGACCCAGGTGCAGGACCTTGCTCTTGGCCTTGTTGAACTTCATCAGGTGTGCACCTGCTCACCTCTCAAGCCTGTTGAGGTTGCTCTGGATCCTATATAATAAAGTCAACATATAATAAAGCCAGCAAGTACCAACTGATAATTCAGACAGTGGTTACCACTGATTAAAGTGCTTGATATTGATTGAATAACCTGGAAAGAAGTTGCTTGGTCCTTGGAAAAGAAATTGTTGGGGAGCATTAGCCCCTGAAGCATTTGTGAAGCCTTCGGCCTGCCTGCTGATCGCCTGTTAAGAACAGTGGATAGCAGGCTGTTGCTGGGCAAGGGTGTCATGCCAGTTTGCTAGTAGTTAAACTGATCTTGCAGTGATGCCTTTGTGTGTCTGTTTTCTTTTACATAGGTGGCTTACATGACAAAAAGTAAAATCTGTCTTCAGGACACTGCATATATTGGGCCAGGACTTCTAGTTTTGGATCAGTACTTCAATAGTTTCATTGATGAATATATTGTTCTATGGATAGCATTGGTAAGCATTTTTGGTTTGTACTTTTCATTTGGTGCATACTGAAAGGAATGGACTGAGAACTGTCTCTGCCACTTCTGACTTGCTCAGATCTCAGCTTTTTCTGCAGCAGGAGTGGCAGGATACCATGTAAACATGTACCTTGGGAGCTAACAGGCTTCCTTGGAATAGAGATGTGAAAGTAAATCTACAGACATACCTTGTAATTATGCTTTAGTCCAGGTGGTTTCTTGAAACTTATTTTGCAAACTGCAAACTAAACTTTGTTTATCAGACAGCACTTTGTTTAGTGCTGGGGTTTTGGGGCTTCATTTTTTAATTCTAAACTAAACCACCCTGTATCTTTATGTTAAAATGCTGTTAAACTTGTCATTTGGATAGATTCTGATTACAGTACAGATGAATTTATAGTAGGGACAATTTTAAGAAATAGTTAGATTTATTTTTTTTAACCTGTTCTGTTTTATTCTTTTGAAGTTCATATCCTTGTTTGATATGCTGAGATATGCCACTGGTGTATGCCTACAGATTGCTGCTCATCTTCATATACATGTCTTCCGAATTTCATCTCATCAAGCTCCTGAACAGGTTCAAAACCATAATGACTGATTAAATAGGTCAAGAACAAAAGAAGAAGCAGTTAGGGGAATGCTGAATGAAGCAGCCTCTCCTTTTGGGGGGAAGAGATTAAACTTTTCAAGAAAACAGTTTTATGAGAAAGCTCACTCTATCCTTGATGTTATCAGGTGTTAGAGTTGCAAAGTACGAAGTCCTGCAGATTCTATTGTGATTGTTACTTTTGAACCAGGATGTATTTTTCCCCTGTGTTTTAGAGCATGAATACTGCATTTGAAATTTTTGTTATTTCCTGTTAGGTAACCTTAATTTTGTACTTCTGGTCTGGTGAATGCAGGCTGCAAACCGAGATGCTACCAACCAGAATTCCAAGAGGAATTTAACTTTTCCCTAATGTTCTACTGTTAGTTTTTAAAGCCTTCTTGAAACTGCTGTGAAGTGGTGGTAGTCAGGTATCAGTCAATACTGTACTGCATTACTAAGACTGGTAAAATGAGGCATCTGTGAGGTAAACTACTCATTAATCTCTGTTCCAGTATTTCTAAAGAAAAAACTACTGGATCAGTAGGATGAAGGAGGTATAGCTCAGGAAAATTTTCTTCTATGTCAAAATACTATGAAGTACTATGAAGTTGCGTGTGCCTTTAGGAGCATGGATTCGTTCTCTAGTATCTAAGTACATAACCTACATGACTAAATACAATTTTAGCTCATGTTTTCTTTCAAGGCCAGTTTCTGGTTTTGTGGTACCAGTAAGGTTTGCCTCATTGTACTCCATCATTTATATAGACTATAGGTAGTTGTGTACTTTGGGGGCACTTACTTTAGACAAGTGAATGACAAGTTCATTTATAAATGACTTTGACTGATTGTGACAATGCAGCCCATCCATATGTAACTCTTCTGAAGTATATTTGCTATTGCTGTGTTCATCTATCTTATAATCTGTTCTGTAGCTGTCATTGTACATTATCCAAACAAAATTGCACAGAGCAAAACCCAAATGTATAGTAAAAATCTCCAAAACAGGAAGTCAGGTCCCCTATGAGTCTTTCTCTGTCCTTAACAGACCCACTGGCTAACATAATGTACCTAGCTAAAGGGCTGTTGTTTGCATTAGAGAAAAGTTGAGTGAAAGTAGCTTATCATCTGCACGAGCATATCATGACTTGCATGCAAACCCTATAAGCTTAAATTTCTTTAAAAAGGTATATTTTGAATATGACTTTTGTAAAAAGCTGTTGAATGTGTTTGTTACCACTTTCAGTTGCTGATATGTAGCTGAGCTGTGAGTTCATAAAGTCCTTCCTGAATTGTAAATTAGAGTGCTATGATTTGTTTTAAAAATATCACCACTGCAGCTCCCTTGTTGCACGTTAATTCAAAAAGAATTCCTGAGGTGTTCAAGGAATTTTAAAAGTGGCATACTGTCTGCTAAATTTGGAGGGAATAAAATACCATCTACCAAACTCCTGCCTAAGAAGGATATGCTGATAGACTTGAGGGATAACTGTAACAGTTAATGCTAAATGACCAGTACTCCAAGTGACTAATATCAATTCCAGGTGAGTCTTACTACTCCTGTTTGAGGCTGTGAAAGACTTAGCCTGAGCCCAGGCCATGGGGAAACAGAAGATGGTAAAGACCAGTTCATTTTTTCTGAACACTGTAAACAAATTAATCACCTAAGAAAAATACATAGGCAACTTTTTTTTTAGAGTGAGGTTTGGGCCCCTAGAATGCTCAAAAATGTCATGCAGTAGTAGGTATAAGTTTTAAGGATATGATTGAAGTATGTGGATGATACGAAACTAATGAAGAAATCTTTCAGAAAACCAGAAAAATGAGGCAACAGTAACAAGTAAAACCAGAAACATGCGGTAACACTAACAAACAACCTAGCACCAAGGATAGGAAGCAGGAAGTTTTAACTGTATTTCACAGCATCATCTAATTATCCTTGGAGGGCTGAGACTCAGCAGCACTGTTACAAAGCAGCAGTTACCTGTTACCTACCAGAGGCCCGTATTACCTCATACATCCTTCTAGCAGTGTAACTTCTGTGTTTGCTCCTTCTCTGAGTCATCGCAGACACAGAACAAAGATGGCTCCATACTGGTTGCTTGTTCAACTTCAGCTGCAAACCTAATAGCTGAAGTTAGTACGTAAATTAGCCATCACTAACCTGGCTCCCAGAACTGGAGAACCATCATCAAATGGCTTGATTCTGAACTAAAAATACTAGAAGAATCTGTATGGACTGCTTTTGAAATACATTGTTACAAAAACACCACATTTGTGCGTGTGGGTGTATGGATGGTTTTTGTTTTATCTACTATTGTATTAAGTCTAAGCATTAAATATGTTAGGTACTTCCTAATTTGGAAAGGTGGGTATTTGGACATAATGGGTTTCTGTAAAACAAAAAACCCGCATGCAAGCTAACCTTTAATTTATACTGATCTACTGAGCTACATTGAAAGATAAATGCTTTATCCTTAAAACTTAGGCCTCTCTAAATTTCTAGTCATTTGGAATTGTAAGAAGTAATATTCCACCTAAAAGGCTTGTTAATAGCTAGTCCTAACTAAATGAGCTGAATTACTACTGATTCTACAAGAACTATACACCCCAATATGCACAATGTTTAATTATGCTTTCTTGAGCAGATGTAATATAAAGCTGTGATACTCAGTTGTAATTCAACTGAAGAAACCTGCTTTTGAGACAAATTACAGCAGTTACTAAATCCCTTACTTGTAAAAAGATATTACAATGCCTAGGCTAACAAAAGAGTTAACAAAATTTACTTTAATTTTCCATAATACACATCACTGAACAATCTTACATGAACTACATCATACTCTGTGAACATTTATAACCGCTAAATTTTGAAACTATGAAAATCTTGAAGTCTGCAGCTTATGAAAAATGCTTCTATTTGTACAATGTATCCTAAAGTTATTGCTTAAAACCCGGGTAAGGCATTTTTCATTAATTCTGCCCACTGTTACAATTTGTCATTATAAAAAGTGAAACAATTGAAACTCTTCAGTGCTACTGAAAGTGAGTATTCTTCTGGACAGACAGTAAATGGTTTGAGGTCCATATTGTGTTTCTCCCCCTTCCCTCAAGTAATAAGTTTACTAAGATAACTTATTTATAACGTTATCAGACACAAGATTAGAAAAATCCAGGAAAACATTTAATAGAAACTTTAAAGCATTTAAATCTTAACATATTTCTGTATGGCTAATGCGTGTACTTGTATCATGTTACTTAGGTACAAGTTGTTTCTCCATTGAGCCATCAGAATAACATGGACTGAAGAGACTTGCGAACAGTTGCCATCTCCTGCTGTTGCTGTTACAAGAAAAGGAGATAATACTGAACAAATGCCATATCAATATGATTCCTTTGAGCCAATTAAAAGAATGTCAAATGACTTTTTTATAGAATGTTCTGGTTTTGCATTTAACTAACTTTTTCATAGACCTGGTACTTACAGTGTCCATCATAATCTTCTTCTGCAACATAGTCATTTCTTTGCGGAGTTCATTTTGTACACCAGCTAGAAGATTTTCATTGCTCTTCTCCAGCTCTTCCATGCTCTGAAGTTAAGGATAATCTTAACTCAAACCTCTTCAATGTCAAAGGGTTAATTTCAAACAAATAAACCAGTATTCAGACTACTACAGTTCAATTTTTTACAGCTGCAGTGGTCATTGATAGTTGAGTAGTTTTGTCATGAACTTGACAGACAAATAATATATGACTTCGTATTCCCATCTGCATTCCTATTTAAACAATATGGACCCTGTAAACGAAATGGTCCTCTCCACTCAGCATCTGTGAGGTCTCAGCTAGTTATCCTGCATTTCAATAAAGAGTTCTACAAGAAAAGATTAAGCAAACATCTGTCAGGAATGATAGGGGTTTGATATTATGACAGCCTTGGAGACTTGAAGTAAGGACTGTAAAACCCATTAAATTTCCATCTCTGCAGACTTATGCCCAAATAAGCCAAGTAAAGGTTACTGGTTATCTTTCCCTCTGTATGTACAATTATGCCCAGCTCTGTGTATGTGTGTAGCTGCATTTTCCTTGACTTGTATTTGGTTAAGCTTATTTGAGGCTTGATTTTTACTTTTTGATCTTTGAAAAGAAGAATCAAAGTAATACTTGACCCTCTGTTCCCTTTTTAATCTTTGATGAAGACATTTTTGACATTTTGGGAGTTATAATTTATTAATGTTTCTGTAATATCCTCTGTACACTTCAACTATCTTAAACTAAGAGCTATTCTATTTCAGATTTATTGTTATAGGCTACCCGACTTGAAAAAAAAAACAAAGCATATTTATCATAACTAACTGCAATTTCAAAAAGGGACCAGTTAGAAAATTACTTGAACAGAAATTCAGGTTTGTCAGAAACTGGCAGACTAGTATACTAGTGTATACTGGAGTTTACCTATCTAGAAAGCAGCTTGGCAGTAAAGACCCTGGGGTTCCTGGAGGACACAGGTGAAGCCAGCAGTGTGCCCTCACAGAAAAGGCAGCCAAAGAGCTCCTGGGCTGCATTAGGATGAGTGTTGTCAGCAGGCAAAGAGGGGTGATCTTTTGACTCCATTCAGCACTGGTGAGACCACATCTGGAGTGCTGGGTCCAGTTCTGGGATCCCCAGTAGAACAGACATGGACATACTGAACAGAGCTTAAGAAAGGGCCATGGAGATGAGTAAGGAACAGGAGTGTATCTCTTACAAGAGTAGACTGAGAGAGCTGGAACTGTTCAGCCTGGAGAAGACAAGGTTCAGGGGGAATCTTACCTATATACACAAGTACCTTAAGAGGTAGGAAGAATGTGCAAAAAAGACTGTGTCAGTGAGGCGCCCAGTGACAGCACCAGAGGCAATGGGCACAAACAGGAAACAGGAAGTTCCCACTGAACATCAGGAAACACTTTTTTACTGTGAGAGTGACTGAGCACTGAACAGGCTGCCCAGGCAGGCTGTGGGGTCTCCATCCTTGAAGATAACTCAGAAACTATCTGGACATAAGTCCTGAACAAGCAACTCTAGGAAACCTTGCTGAACCACCTGTGGGCTGGACCAGATGACATTCAGGTCTCTTCCAACTTCAGCTCTTCAGTGTTTCTATGGTGCTGTGCCTCTGCATTTGTTACAAAAACAAATTCAGGGTACTTTTGCTTTCCTCACAGCTTAGATTTCTAATAGCTTACTTAGAAAAACTAGGGGTGGAAGGAAGTTCTGGGAACAAAGTGTTTGGTTCTTAATGTAAAGTTAAAAGGAAACATTTTCTTGCAAAGAAGTCAAACTTTTAGTAGTTATGGTTCTGTTTGGGTTTTTTTTTTTGTTTTGTTTTTGGTTGTTGGGTTTTGTTTTTTTTGTTTTGTTTTTGGTTGTTGGGTTTTGTTTTTTTTGTTTTGTTTTTGGTTGTTGGGTTTTGTTTTTTTTGTTTTGTTTTTGGTTGTTGGGTTTTGTTTTTTTTGTTTTGTTTTTGGTTGTTGGGTTTTGTTTTTTTTGTTTTGTTTTTGGTTGTTGGTTTTTGTTGTTTTTGGTTTTGGGTTTTTTTTGTTTGCTGTGTAGTATATTAGTTACTTTGTTAAAAAAAAAAAACCAAACAAAAGAAAAAACAAAACAAAACAAACAAACAAAAAAACAAAACAAAACAAAAAATCACATTACAGTTGATTGGTATGAATTATGTCTTTGAAATACATTATGTCTGTAAGCACTATCCAAAAACAAGCAAACAAAAAAAAGGTGTTTGTAGGGAATCCCAGCAAATACAAAAATTATGCATAAAGCAACAGGAGAGTTAAGTGGGTCTGATTACAAATTCATCCAGCTGGGCAAGTTTTCACCATAAAGCATTAATTCCATCAGATTCTTCCTGTTAATGCATACCTTGAATACCAAGCTTACAGAAAGGGACAGCCTTTCTAATGAATCTTTCTTAGGAAGAGATGAAGGGAGTTCTAACTGGGCAATTCTAAGGGAAATACAATTTACTTTAATGGTCACTTTCTTACACGAAGCAGCAATAGCTGGAAAGGTTAATGACATAAAAAAATTGGTTTCTATTTCTCATGATGGGGGATGCACCTGCCAGCAGTAATAAAAGCCAAATGAATTACAGCCTAAGATGTATTTTTACTAGATTGTCAAGTTTCACTGGTTTAAATATATATGAAAAATGTAAGGGAATAATTAAGAAAAAATCTTGATGATTTAACTGACCTACATAACTGGTACAAAACCATATTCTGTTTAGAAAGTGTGCTCTAAGGGTTATGCCTAGATATTTGAAACAGGCAAGCCAATCAGCCCCCTGTTAGAAGACATTTAAGTAAATTAGTTAGAATTAAACTTAGCTAGGGATAATGATAACAAGAAGGGATTCTACAGGTACATTGCAAATAAAAGACAGGCCAGGGACAACTTAGGCCTCCTCTGGAAGCTATTGGGTGAATTGGCTACACAGAATTTGGAGAAGGCTGAGGTTCTGAATGACTTCTTTGCCTCGGTCTTCACTGGCAAAGGCTCTGACTGCACCACCCAAGTGTTGGAAGGCAGACACAGGGACTGTGAGAATGAAGACCTTGGACCCACTGTAGGAGAGGATCTGGTTCAAGACCATCTTAAGAACCTGAATGTGCACAAGTCCATGGGACCTGATGAAATCCATCCACGGGCCCTGAAGGAGCTGACAAATGAAGTTGCTAAGCCACTGGCCATCATATTTGAGAGATCATGGCAGGCAGGTGAAGTTCCCTGGGTTGGGACTTTAGTGACGAGTGGTGTCCCTCAGATATCGGTGTTGGGACCGGTCTTGTTCAACATCTTTGTTGCTGACATGGACAGTGGGATTGAGTGCGCCCTCAGCAAGTTTGTCAATGACACCAAGCTGTGTGGTTCGGTGGATACGCTGGAGGGAAGGAATGCCATCCAGAGGGACCTTGACACTGGAGCATCTCCCATACAAAGGCAGGCTGAGAAAGTTGGGACTGTTTAGCCTGGAGAAGAAAAGGCTGCGTGGTGACCTCATAGCAGCCTTCCAGTATCTGAAGGGGGCCTATAGGGATACTGGGGAGGGACTCTTCATTAGGGACTGTAGTGACAGGACAAGGGGTAATGGGTTAAAACTTAAACAGGGGAGGTTTAGATTGGATATAAGGAAGATCTTTACTGTGAGGGTGGTGAGGCACCGGAATGGGTTGCCCAAGGAAGTTGTGAGTGCTCCATCCCTGGCAGTGTTTAAGGCCAGGTTGGAGGAAGCCTTGGGTGGCATGGGGGGTCCCTGCTTATGGCAGGGGGGTTGGAACTAGATGATCTTAAGGTCTTTTCCAACTGTAACTATTCTATGATTCTATGAATGTTTATGCATGTATAGAGAGAACAAGCTATATTCATAGCAAATAAGGGAAAGATACTAACATGAATAGTCAAGCAAGGTTATTATTTTCCTTAAATGAGCCTTAAATCTCTGTATGTCATAAAGGGTGAGCTCATACAGCTTTTTTAATTGATATGATAAGGATTGACTGCCTTGTAAGAAGAAAACTTACTGTACCTTTAAGAACTGCTCATAGAGCTGCTTAATAGTTTTCAGTCTCTGACTTTGAACTATTCTTGCCTGTTGAAAAACTTTTTGTTGCTGACGAAGCATATTCTGAAGCAGAAGCAAAAGAAAAAAACTAATGGCATTAGTTAGCCAAAAACGCTTGGACAGCAACACTAATGTCATTTATCAGAATCAGAAATTATGTCTTCACTGGAAATGTGGGTCATGTAATAGAGATCTCTGCCTCAAGAGTTATCCTTGTTCTTATTAATGAAAGAAAGACTGTAGACTGGATTAAGCCCTGAGTTATCTCCTGAGGTCCCTTCCAACCTGTATTATCCCTGTGAGACACTATAAGGATTGCTATCCAGCACAGTTCTCGAGGGTATCCCTGGGAAATGTGTTGACTAGGGAAAAGCAAAACTTGAATGATGTTGCTGTATTTGTACTCTCAATGTTTGCAATTACATTCCATCATAATAGCCCCTATGCCGTTTCAATGATCAAATTCTCATACATTTACTATATACAGGCATATTTCTAAGAAGTGCATGTGAAGACAACTATTTTCCTTTACTCATGTGTTCCCCAAACCCAAAGACTATGGATGCACAGGAACAGCATACAATTTTCTTCTCCATAAATAGTCTTGGCTTTTCTCAATCCATTCCTAGCCTAGGGCATCACTAGTTACCATTTATAAACTTGCAGTAAAGTGCATAAATGGCACCCCTCTTCACTTTCAAATACATCCCCAAACTTATATTTACTTTGAGAGCCACCAAACTTGGAAGAATTTTTTTTATCAAGAGGCAAACAATCATATGGTCTTTTTTTTTAAACTACATAAAGTGTTTTTACATTTCATGAGTGTCTGAACAACAATATTCCCTCGAGATAATACCATGAAACCCACCGCTAGTTTTTCTTCCTGCTCCTCTGCTTTCTGCACATCTACATCCCATTGCTGAAATAACGTCAGGAACTGCTGAGAGAATTCATGATTGAGCTTCTGCCTATAAACACATACAAGCCGTAAGAATGACAAATGATACAGAGAACTGCAAGGGAAGCTAAGGGTCAACACACACAGGGTAAAATAACAGATTAATAGATTAAAACCCAAGCTATTTTGACATCAGGCCCTAACTGAATACTCTATGCTTTGAAAAACTGAATGCACATACATACACATACACACTGAGTGAATGGATTAAATACATATATACATATAGTAAGTATAAATGCATTTACTGCATTTTTCTAACCCAACTACAGACTTTGGGTTTAACACATGGGTTTCTAATGAAAGATTTTATTAGCTCATTCTTTAGTTAATTCTACTGTAGTTTCTCTATGCAAACTTACATTTTGTCAATGGTAAGTTTCAAAAGTATGTATATAAAACACCAAGACAGTTACAAGTATTGCTGGCTTTCAGTTTTTAGCAGTCTCATTTTTCAGTTTGTTTCACCTCAGCTATAGTAATTAAATACGCCCTTAGAGGCAAGAGGAATGTTATACAGAGTGAAAATTATTTACAATGCAAAAATGAAAATTTTACTTTGTTAAGCAGAATACATAAATGTTTTACTGAACATTTTTCAGTTTTCAAGTTTAAACAAAAAAATTCCAAGTGAATTGGAAAGAAAAAAAAAGAACTATTGACCAGCAGGTCAAAGGAGGTGATCCTGCCCCTCTGCTCTTCTCTCATGAGACCTTACTTGGGAGTATTGTGTACAGTTCTGGTGCCCTCAACATAAAAAGGACATGGAGCTGTTGGAACAAGTCCAGAGGAGGACCACGAGGATGATCAGGGAACTGGAACACCTCCCATATGAAGACAGGCTGAGAAAGTTGGGACTGTTCAGCCTGGAGAAGAGGAGGCTGCGTGGTGACCTCATAGCAGCCTTCCAGTATCTGAAGGGGGGCCTACAGGGATGCTGGGGAGGGACTCTTCATTAGGGACTGCAATGGTAGGACAAGGGGTAACAGGTTCAAACAAGGGAAGTTCAGATTAGATACAAGGAAGAAGTTCTTTACTGTGAGGGTGGTGAGGCACCGGAATGGGTTGCCCAAGGAAGTTGTGAATGCTCCATCCCTGGTGGCATTCAAGGCCAGGTTGGACAGAGCCTTGGGCAATGTGGTTTAGTGTGAGGTGTCCCTGCCCATGGCAGGGGGTTGGAACTAGATGATCTTAAGGTCCTTTCCAACCTTAACTATTCTATGATTCTAT
>NDXB01012957.1:116969-128043 GCA_002631895.1 Agapornis roseicollis | reverse complement strand
AACATTCGCCCATGGCAGGGGGTTGGAACTAGATGATCTTAAGGTCCTTTCCAACCTTAACTATTCTATGATTCTATGAATGTTTAAAGGACAAAAGTAACAAAGGCCATTTTCCATAAAGATAAAACAGAAGTAAACCCAGCTCTTTAAGGCACCAGGCTCTCAAAATTCCAATCTTAAGTTTCCCTATACTGGCAGTTTAACCAAGTGAATACAACTGGAGGCAGCAGAAACAGAGGACCTGAGCAGATCAGTTAACTAGCAGATACACTGTTAGCTATTTAATTGCAAGATACATCAACTAGCGATGCTGTAACACAAAAGGGAACTTCATTTCACAGGTTTGAAAAACAAGGGTGTTACCTTTGCTCCCGCTGAGTTTTCCAAACATGTTCAATCTTCTGGTTACTGGTTTTTAGTGAGGCTTTTGTATACATTTCTAATCTTTTCCTCTTAGCTAAGAGAGCCTTGTTAATGTCCGCTGAAAATAAAAGAATATTTACAACTTCAGCCTACTGAGATACATTGGGCCTTTTATTAAAAATGCTGATAAGTTACACTTTGGAAAAGAAAACAAAGTGTGTTATGATGCAGAGAAGCTAATGTAATTTGGTTGCTGCTGTGTTTTAGGTGTTCCTCCACCTGATGTTGGCACTGGTGAAATTGCTGCTTCCCTTAGCCCCCTTGTACACTCTAACCAACACTTGGCCTTTGGAGTTGCAACTGCTCATTACCCAGCCCAACCCACTACCCGAGAATCTGCTTCAAGTCCCACCAATTAGAACCTACCATGCTGTGATTCAGCTTTTCTTCTTTCTTTATTCTGAAGGTGCAGAGTACAGACTACTCTCTAGCTCATTCTGTATCACAACTACTGCCAAAATTCCTTATCTAAAATGAAAACTATTTTTTCTATTTTGCTGCTTATATTGAAATTTATGTTATTTCCCATTCATGTCTTGCAATGCCCAGTCCCTTCTACGTTGTTTTAACAAAAAGATGAGTAAGAATTACAGTTCTTACTCACACTGTCCCTTTTCTCTACAATATAATCACTACCTCTTAAACGTCACCTTAAAATTGGAATTGGTAATCAAAAGCACTTTTTCCTTTGTAATTACCTACACTAGTATATCTCACTTTGTATGATGTTATTCCCATATTTTCTCTTTGCTCTACTTAGATATAACTTTTTTTTTTTTTAACTCCCTGAAAACCAGTTTCCAGAAATGCCTGAAAAATGCTATGAAGACTGGTCATTTGATGTAAATCCTGCAACTTATTTTATGGTAAGGCATTTCTGCCAGTACTGCAACTTAAATATGAATTGGCTTTTAATATATTGGAATGTAAATGTACTTACCTCCAAATCTTTCCAGCATATTCTGTACTTCACCCCTACAAAACAGCATTTAAAATTTTTATTCTCCGATTTTCTGACTTTAGAATAAGACACACTGTATATGCTTAAAACTCATTTTATTCCCATGCCTACTGAAAAATGGAATTCCTTTTCTTCTCCTGTGAGAGGTCTCTTTTTTAGACCAATCTGATTTTTTTAAAAAAAGATAAATAATAACAGGATTGTTTCTACAACTTCAAGATGATGACACCAGTGTGTAAGACACTGGTAAAATAGCTGACAAGTCCAAAAAGGGACATGGTGGGTAAGGAAATTGTTTATCTTTGTGTTATATCATCTCTACAGGATGTCATTTCTGTTTTACTCTTCAAAAAGGAAAACATAGGATCTTCAATTCAACAGCTATAACCTTGCTAAAAAATATTTCAACATACACCTTTTTATTACATTACTGCCCATAAATATTGCATTTCATAAGATTTATCTGTAAATAGAACGCATTTTTCATGCAATAGTTGGATTAAAGTACTGTTCATATGTTCTGACAACTAAGATCAGAGGGGAGAAAATTAATGAAATTATCAGCAATCTCGGATAAAACTTAAATCATCTTCTAAAAGAAACAAGAACTTTAAGAATTCACATAATTATATAATTTTTTATGCATGTCCAAAAGTGTCTACAAAGAATCTGCAAATTACTCATTTTGAAGTATTCCTTTTCTTTTTAACCTACAACTATTGTGTTATCTGTAACCTGATTTTTGAATCAAATACCACAAAGGGCATAATGAATAACCAAAATTGGTATCTATTTAAGACTTGCTCATTTTGAAAGACAAAAATAAAACAAAAAAAAACCTTAATAATCTTTACCCTACATCATCTGGAACCACAGGAGTAGTCACCAAAGGTCTTTTCTTTCCATGCTTGTCCATTACTGGTGTTTCACCTTAATACAGATTTTAAAAATATTTACAAAAATGTATTTCGTTGAGGTTATTTGAATTATGAAAAGTGTACTTTTCTGTAATGCTACTTCTATGAATATGTCTCATGGATCTCAAATTGCCATCCATAACACATGCAACTCCTAAAATTTGAATCTGGATTTGACATGGTGGTGAATTATTCTGCAAGGATAGATTTGAGCTGGCATCACCTTGAGTTCCCCTGGGCTGATCCCAACCAGTTGTAGTTTCTTTGTCCACAACTACACAGTTATTCCCAACTCACATGTAACAATCATCAGAAAGGGAAAATAATCTAAAAATTGAAAAAGACTTATCTGTAAAAAATTCATGTTACTGTACTGAGATTATGTAGTCTGACATTTAAAAAAAATTAAATTCACAAATAGGTATTTATGTTCTATCAAAAAAGAAAAAAAAAACCCTTTGCTGTCAGATTTCTGTTAATGAGTTGGGAGACATCTAGTCTGAATGAAGGAAGAAGGGAAGAAATTAACAGAAACAAACACAGAGGTAACTGCTGAAAGACAAAAAACCAGAAATAGTTACATCAAACTTTACAAAAACCTATCACATGATGAGCAAGAACTGAGTTTTAAAGAAAAATCCACTTTTTTATATGACACTTCCTCAAAACTAAACAAGAATCTGTTGATGAATTTGTTTTTGCCTCAGCTTTATATGCTCTTTCTTTAATTCAGCTCAGATTTTTCATGAAGTACTCTTAACCCTGCCAGCATTAAGACTCCAACTACCCTACCCACCTCAGCACTCCATAGAAGCTGAGCTCTTCTGTTCAATCCTTACCTCACAGTGCTCTATGTAGCCAGGTGATAGAAGGATATAGCATTAAAATAAGGTAACAAAATCACATGACAAAATCCTACTCTTAAAGACTCCACCTGTAATTTTAAGCCATTAATAGTGCACTAGACAGAGCTATTCTACTTTGTTCTCTTCAAAATTCTGTTAAAATTATATACTAGGAGGTCAATTTGCGATAGGTTCATAATAAACATGAACCATGCTTACACAAACACTCGCTAACACAGAAGTCTCTTTATTCAGTCAGACATACTATGAACTTCAAGTTTTTTAAAAAATACTAAATAATTACATAAACACCTTCTCTAATATCTTCCTCCGATCCACTCAGCTCTTTTCTTTCCTCCTGAAAGTTATAGGCAGGTATGGCTTGATCTTCCTGTGCTGGTTTACTAGCTTTTCCTCCATGCTTTCTTCCTGATGGAGCCATAATAAGGTTTTCTTCCTACCAAAGCAGTATGTTGTATTTGTTAACTTTCCCCACAATATTTTGAAGATAAATTATGTTTCCATGCTTACGTTGACCTGTTATAGACACCCTTGTAAACAATTTCCACCTGTAAGGATATTCAAGCAAACTGCTTCAGTTTTAAGGTAATCCAAAGGATTACCCATCAGTAGTGGTGTTAAGGATAAACATCAGGGCCAGTAGGCACATACTTGATCTTGCTGAAAAACAAGGAAGTAAATGATGCACTTTCTTATGATGTCTGTGTGTCTCTGCTGCTAAACAAAGTGCAACTTTAAAGTGCATTTATGTATTTTATCTGACATACAGTTTCCTTTGTGCTGAAAATCAATATACAAAGCAGGACTCCTCACACACACACACACACAGAGTAGACTGTAAAACAACTTGCTGCCTCACAACCCTACACATCCTTCACCTATCCTGTGTAGCTACCTGCTTCAGCCAACTCAAGTATCCTCAATCTACGGTTGTGTACTTAACTACTTTTCAGAGAAACTCACATCTTTTTCACCCTGCCTAGAGATATAAAATAAACCAACATTTGTGTGCATTTCCTGTGTGGGTCTTTTCACCATGGGACACACCTGTTCCTACCTCAGGGCAGGAAGGGACACAAGCCTGCATGACACCACACCACACCAAGTTTTGGGGGGAAGCCACTGAGATGTCCTTATTCATTACTTTCCACCCAAACACCTTCCAACTCCTGCATTGGCTCCTTCTCCACTTTCACCCTCACACAGCACCCATAATAGCCGCTGCCTCCACACAAAGAGGAGACCCCACCAGCGGAAGGGAGAGAGGGCACCTCACTCACCCCCACCCCCCAAAAGCAGAGAGCACACCGCACCCAAACTCCTCACCCTGGCTCGTATAGAGCCTCTCGCTGCCCTTGAGGCTTCCCCTGGTGCCCCAGCGCCCTTTCCGGTGACAAAGACGGCCGGGAATGGCAGGGAGCCGTGCCACCTCAGCAGCTCCCTCCCCTGAGGAAAAGGCGGGAAAGCGTACCGACCGCAGAACAGGGCTCGAGTGCCTGCGCACTCAGGAACGGCATCTGCGGTCTCGGGCTCACACGTCGTGCAGGTTCAGCATTAAAACTCACCTGCCTTTATCTGATTTCATTCTTTATTAATAGAAATGGCTTTAATTTCTATTAAAAGAAAAATAAAGCCTCCAAAATAAGTTGTTCTAGTGTATGTAGGCCAGGGGGTGATGCAAAAGAACTTCTCCCTAAGTCAGTGCAAACCAGCACTATATATCTCACTTATAAAGACAAACTGCAAAACCTAAATAAAACAAAATCCTAACACTTGTTTAAGTTTTCAGTGTGCTCGTTAGCCTCAACCATCTGAGAACTTTTACTTTGTATTTCCTTAACCAAGTTTTAAGTTTTCACTGGGTGGAGTTAGCTTCCCTGAAGTACTGTACATTTAAGCTACATATATTCTACATTTCAGCATAATATATATTGCTAGCATAACCTTGCTAATTAAAAGTGCCTGCATTTTTACAATGCTGAAAAGTTTGACTATACTTTGAGAATTCACTTGTGCTTCAAATTAATATTAAACTATTAATGTTGGAAAATTTTTAAGGGGAAAAAAGCTTTTAACATAATGGTTCATAAGCTAATTTATCAAAATGGGTGACTTTTGGTTTACTTTAAAACAGAAACAACAGACAAAACTTTTATCACATCTTAGTTCATTTCAAAGCAAACCAAGTATCTTACAATACATACGCACATACGTTTTGTACATCATCTGATTACAAAAAATAATGCTTTTTTCTCTGAATGCTGCTAAAACAAGTAGCTGAAGATATACCACCAAAAATTTCGCTTGAAAAGATTCAGTATCTTTTCCCACATAAAACTGCACTATTTTGGTATCTCAGCAAAATAGAGAGCCAAACCCTGTTAAATTAAAAACACCAAAGCTCCGTATGTCAGTACAAATATTGTTTTGTGAAGTGAAACACTGTTCCCATACATTGCTATATTAAAACAATTCGTTACCCATTCATATAGAGGCACTTTTGCTTTTATACTTACAATGTTTGTAAAATGCTTGATTATTTTCATTTGATTACAACATTCCCTTTGTAATCAAGCCAAGAAAAAACACCACAGTATTCTTTGGAATATAATACACCAGACATAAAGTATCTTTCAAATAACCATTACTTGTTTTGTTACTGTGTAATTTTTTATTAGCATGTATTTCTTCCAATTCCCAATTAAATACTACAAATAGGGGGATGAATTATCACACTGTGCTTTAAAGAATGTCAACATTAATAAATGTATACTAAATCTAAATGAGTTACATAAACTTCGGTTTTCCCTTAGGGTAAAAAAAGCAGCATCGACAGAAACTTGCAAAAAGATTTGGAATGCAAGATCAAGAACCTGTTTAGCTGATCCCAAACAACTTTACCTCCCAACATTTCAGCTAGTTGGCAACATCCACTGCAATAAATGCAGTTACATTTCTTTAGGTAACCCTTTTTATAAAAAAGGATAAAATGGCCATGAACTACCAGTTGCAAAGTAAGATCTTTTGAAAACTGCCTAAGTACAGGTTTCCTGCAATTATTTGTTTTCATTGTTTTCTGCATTGTCAACAGCTCCAGCAGCTTGTATGTCATGAAGAGTACTGCAGAGATTCTGACTGCAGACGCATGATTTTTTTTCTTCATATCAGTGTAGTTAAATGTCAAACCATAAGAGACACTTATGAGAGATCTTAAATGCTTAACACATTTTGAGGTAGACTGATCTCCAAAATAAAGCTCTTCTATACTTTGATTCGTTCATGACCAACTTCCTTTTGGATCCTTCTCCTTGGAAATATCTTTCTTTTAAGTGCAATTAGCTGATGAGAGAAAACAAAAAATACAGTAGTTACTTTTCTGCTGGGCTAGAGGTACACAGTTGATCAGGCTTTCATCCTAAAGTCTATAAAATCTGTACCATCCATGGTCATTAAGGCAACTGAACAGAAAGTTATTTATTCAACTTCATCTATTAGGCATTCCCATTTCCAATAACCAGAATACAAGCACAAAGTAATACAGCATGCCTATATTCTGATTATTTAAAAGATAATTTGTGTATTTATATTAACACCAGGCTATGTTCAGTTTCTAAAAGATAAACATGAAGCTGGCATCTTACGCATTATTTATACACCTAGCTATACTACCAAGTTGAGGACCCCTTTCCAAAACCAAGTTACTAATGGAGGATGAGTTTTCTAATATATATAAAAGGCTGAAAAATAAGAGAAAGAGTCATGCAAAAGTTACAGGTGGGAAAAAAAATAATTAAAAGCCAACCTTTCAAGAATTACACCCTCTTCATCAGACCACGGAAAGTGTTACTTAAGGCCCCAACCTGCAAAGAATTACCCATACGATTTGTTCCATTGTGTCCCTCTTAGTTCAGCAGGATTAATCATGTTCAAGAAAGCCATTTTATGCTTGCAGAAGTGGAGCATTTTTTGACTTTGGGTCAGATTCATAACCTTTTGAATTCAACTGAAGTTTTTGCAATTACTTAGGTATGAAATTTAGGTAAGGCCTCTAGATACCTTAAGATTCTCTCCAGGACTAGAGTATAGCTGTTACTTAAATTTCCTTCCCATTAACTTACTTTGAACCTTTATCAATCTGTTTGCTAACAGACCAAGAATTTAAAAAACAATTAGTGATTCTGAGCATCCAAATCTGGCACACAGATGATGGTCCTCACAGCCACTAGGCACCTGAAAAGTGAATACTGTTTTCTTTCCCCCCATGTGACTCTTTTCAAGGAACCTGAACATGATGACTTAAAATTAAAGCAACCTAATCATTAGTCGTGTAACCTTGTTACTTCCTTTATGAAGGTAAAATCCTAGATACTCTTCAAAACCTATTTAAAAAAATGATTTTATATTATCCTGAAAATACACTAATTTACTAAGTTCTACAGATTTGATAAGGTATTAATTTTACCTGTTCAGCAAAAAACGAGATGACTGTAAATACAATAAGTGTTACTAGAACACAATGGGTCCAGAATTTGAGCTTGTCTCTGTATGCCCTCCTGCACAAAGAAAGAAGGAAACAGAAAAACAGCTTCATATATTATAAATGCAAATATATAAAGATGGGCTAAAAGGGTGGCTAGAAGAGGATTCAGGCTCTATTTTCACAAAGAGCCAAATGGAGAGGAGAAGGGGCAACAAGTACAATTTGAGTGGGAGAGGTTTCATCTTGATATAATTATTTTTACAGTGAAAACAATTCCCAGGGACATTGTGGAATCCTCATCACTGGAGGTTTTCAGAACATGGCTGCACAGGGTACTAGATAATCTCATCTAGGCTCGCTTTTCCACAGAATGGCTGGATGATCTTTTGAGATCCCTTCTGACCTGAGCTCTTTCAAGACTAAAATGTTTTGATAAACATGGATTTTCACCAGCACTTTAGCATGCTTTAACCCATGCTAGTAGAAATCTTTGGCTATGAACAATCAAAATAAAGTGTCCTTTTGAAGCTAACAATGTCTCAATGGATGTCCTCAGAGAGCCAACAATACGTCTAGAAATTCACAAATTTCTAGAGACTAACTGCTGAAATGGGTTTGCTCCCCACTCCTTCTGCTATGGCTACAACTTGTAGCACTATAATACATACCTGTTCTTGTCACCTACAAGTGTTCTGATTCTTTGTATGGTTCATCTCTCTCTCCTAACATTCTCATAATTTGCTAACCAGCAACAAGATTATTAGTCTTCTTCTCTCATTTTCCACTGTACTTGCTAACCTTTTGCTTGTATTCTCAAATCAACTACCACTGAAGTTTCTGAAATTATTGTTTATAAAGTGGCAAGAGGTAAGCACATAAAATTTTTCCACATTATGAGACACGTGTATTTTTTCTGATGATTATCCACCTGATTATTGCTGACAGATTAAAAAAAAAAAAAAACACACCAAAAGAACCCTTAATGATAAATTGAACAGTTTTTATATTGGTCCTGTGCAATAGGCATTCCAAATAGTGGGGGTTTAAAGAAAGCCAGAAGTCCTGATTTACTTAAAATTATAGCCACCCATACAAACAACTTTTTCTTGAAGTGGGTTAGAGCCAATCAATGAAATGCTAATGACTAATGATTTCACGAGCACCAGAAAAACCCAAATCCTGCAAATCTCAAATTGTGTCCATTCAAATCTTGTCACATGATTTTCACCTTTAACTCCTTCATAAAAATGCTGGGGAGGAAGGCAGGAGGAAAATTGGTTGTACTGATATGTTCTCTAATTCTGTGCTACCACACTACAGTAACTTGAAGAGAACCTGTATAACATACCATTCTTGGAGTTCATGCATGTGAAGGAAACGATTCCGATATTCTCTTGGCAATTCAAATTGGGAAGGTATAGGAAACATCGATTCATAAAAATCCCTAAGCACTGCTTTCACTGTTTGAGCATCCTTATGATTGTGATCAATGTTGTCATTTAGGCAAACAAATTTTCTAGAAAACAGAAAGTCGTTGTTAGAATATTTCTTCAATATTATAAAATAGGTATTGGGAAACCAAGAACAAAAAATCCTTTTAAACAAAATCGATACAATATCCTTTTAAAATCAAATTGATATATTTGAAACTGGCAATCAGCTTCCTAATTGTTGCATTATTTTAAATTGATTTCATTTTAATTCTATGAACACCAAGGCTGACCGTGAGTCAAAGCCTTTGCAGAATCCAATGCCAAGATACATTTCTCTCTCTTATATTTATATAATGCTGCCATCTAATGGGCATTAGTACACATTATCCCGGAGCCTACCACTGGATACAGACAGCAGGTTAAAAGGCCAGCATTATAATTTGGGTAAGGGCTTTTATAGTTTTACATAAATTATCATGAAAAACAAAGTGAGCTTCACTGCAGGATATAAACATACTAAATTATTACTATTTTACTGGGTATGCTGCACTCTTTAGAGAAAGTCAACATAAAAACTACAGAAGATTGTACAAGTGAAAGCAAAGCTTGGTCCCAGGCTTTTTGTTACTCAGAACCCTATATAAATTGTATATGACTTGACATGATTTGAATCACAGACCCAAAGCTGATTGTGTATAATCAACTAAAATACAAACAACCACCACCTGCCTAGAATTTATATGGAAATCACTCTGACCAAATAAGCATGCTCCCAGTAATGCCTCTGCAGAGAGTTATTTCTATTATAAGAAACACAAACTATCTAAGCTACTATAAATTACGGAAACTAAAGTAGCAGCTAGTGTGCCACTCTGACCTGGTACTTGACAACAAAAATTCCCTTTCCCACATTTGGGCAAGGTTATGTGCTTTATTTATATTGTGAGATACAAGACCCTTACATTTTTCCCAGAGGGAGAAATTGAATCTGGTGACATATGCCTTGTAATCGCTAACCTTTGTAAATAAGTTGTTCTGGTCAGCTGTATTCTTTATAGTATGGTGTGCTCTTTCAAAGAGCAAAGTTCAGACTTCCTACATGAAGCTGGAAATAACCAGAATTCTAGAGCACAGGAACTGGCCTACACAGGGCATTACCAATTTTCCTCAGCCTGTCCTGAACCTGGCATAACTGGTAACCTTGCTCTAGACAAGTATGTGCAGATTATAAACAGTCATTCAAATTGCTACATCTAAGAAGAACAAAATAAGCTTCTCCTCTTCAAAGATCAGCAGGCTATGTCTACACTGTCAAGTAATACTATGCAAAGCAGCTGGTTATGGCAATCATGTCTACACTATAAGCATTTTGGGAGTTCACTCTGGACTATCCTTGACCTTGTCCCTTGGACTGGCAGCTCATTAGCCCTGGGAATGTACTAGCTGCTCTCCTGGAACATATATCCCTGGTTAGTTTCATCTGAAATACACTACACATAGCAAACCAAAGCACAGTAAGTAGGAGTGATGAGGATATTAACCAATTTCAAAGGGAAAGACTGTTTCAACCCCTCCAAAAGAAACCAAACCTGATAGTCCTTTAGCTATTCCAGAATACTGCCTAGACAATTAAAACTCATGGCTACTCCAGAATACTGCCTAGACAATTAAAACTCACTTTTCTTTAAGGACACTAAATGAAAAATGAACAATTCTTTTAGTCCATCCCAAGAGAGACACTGAACACCTATTTTTAGAGACTGTGTATAGTTATTGTTTTATGTTCAGGGAAAATGTGGCAAAGAGAAGGCAATGGCATGCCTGCATAGGCATGCCAGCTCTGCTTTGCTAACATGATATGGCTACAGTACTGCACTGTACTTAGCAGGAGTACAGCCCAAGCAATTGATGCAACCTCACTTCCCAAGACAGCCAAAAGTCTGGGTCTACATACAATACACTGTGTTCCTTAAGAGGAATTAAAAAAAAAAAAA
>NDXB01012957.1:98661-111026 GCA_002631895.1 Agapornis roseicollis | reverse complement strand
TTAATAAAAATTGTTTAAAACCAAAAAAAAACAAAAAAAAAAAAAAAGAGGTTAAAAAAAAAAAAAAAAAAAGGAATCCTTTTCCTCACTTAGTTCTAAAAATCTGGGATGCACAGGCATATGGTATCTACAAAACAAATTTTCATGCTACTGTCAGAAACTTAAGACTTAATATTCAATAGCACCCAATTCAATAACTGCTGATGTTAGTGTGACTCCCCATATATCTAAACAAAAAATGCATAGCTGAACTGAGACCAGATAAAGCATGACAATGTCATTTTAATTTTTAAATGAAAAACACCCCTTTATCAATGATATCAGGACAGTACAGAATTCCCAAACCAGCAATGGCATATTAAATCCCAAATTAAGCAAACAAACAGAAAAGTGAATAGAAAGGACAGGAAGATGATTTTCTGACCAAGGCCAGGAACACACTAAAGCAAGGCTGCGTTCCAGCTATGCCAATGATTTTTGTAGTGTTTCAAGAACAAATTATTTGTTTTGAGCTAATTCTTCTCTGTAAAGCAGAAATAGCACACTTCATTCTCCATCAGCTGTCCTACGAAGTCTTACAAAGACCACGTCTCTATTTATAAGGTTTCTAAAGAAACAAAAGTGTGAGTCTTTGTATATGGTCATACTATTTATTAGTATGAGTTCTTTGCTACCCTTTTTCTCAGTTCTTTCTTTAGGCCACAAGTTCCTCAGGGCAAGAACTGGTTTACTATGGCAAGAGCAAGAGTAAGCACAGCAGGATCCCACTCTTCACAGTGACTTTTACCAATGAACAGCTTTCCTGACAAACTCACACTACCTGATTTCTTGAACATCAGTGATCCATTTTTCTGATGCTGCTAGATCTCAATTTAACAGTTGACTCCGTAGAACAATGCTAAGGTAGAATATTTTTATTGTATCCAGCTAAAATTTAAGAACTGCCAAACGCTACAGAAACTATAAGCAAGGATAAATAAAGATTTGACTCATTGTAACAGGTTTGGACTGTAAACCTGAAGTTACTCAAGAAGTTACTGGTAAGGAAAGAGTACCTGCAAACTTAATGGTAATTCATGGATTCTCGTGGCCAATGTGCGAATCTCTCGGTCAGACAAAATGCCTGACTGGTCTGTATCAACCTCATCAAAGATCTGAGAAATGTTCAGTGGCTGAACTGCACTCATAAGATAATAGAAATATGAAAAAGCAAACTGCATATCTTCCGAGTGCCGCACTTTGTGAAATGATGTCTTGTCAAACTCTTCAGGAAACCTACGAAAGAATATAAACTAATTTAGTACTCCAGTTTCTTAAAGCAAAACATTCCTTACCTAAAAATACATTCTCAACCAAAATTTAAAAGGTCCTCAGAAGTCTCTTTATGTTAGCATAACTATAATGTTGTAATAAATTCCCTATTTCCTTTTGCAAGATACAATTTTAATGAGTAGCCATCAATACTTTGGAAATAGCTATAGCAAAGCATCAACTGAAAGGTGGAATTACCTACAGTGTTACATTATTACAAACACAGACATACTCACATATCCTGTAGCTCTTGCATAACAGTGCGGTCAATCATATGAGGCATATGAGCAGGGACTTTTCGAGATGTAAATCCAAATTTGCTGTTTAAAAGCTTATTTACATATCGAAGGGAATCAGCAAATGTATCTTTCAACTGCCTTCCAAAATGTCTGCCATCAGTAAAATATGACATTTGTTTGAGTAATGATTCTTCTTCCTAAACAGCAGGACAAGTAGAAATCAAACAACAGAAACATTAAGCAGACAGAAAAAATGACATTTCAGCAAGGTCCTAATTCTAAAGCCCCTGTTTGCCATCTATTTGTAATATCACTTTTTTTAATTATTCATCCATACTGGAATAACTGAAATCCTACAAATATGAAGATTCCTCATGCAAAATCCAATCTCAGATGATCAGAAAGTTACTTTTAAAAACAGTGCCCCTTCACTATTTGGCACAGTGCAAAGCAGTTGCTACCAAATGAAGCACAGTATCTATCTTCTGTTCTAGAGGTTTTCAAAACTGCCTAAATGCTTTTGGTGGAAGCAGAAGAAGCTTCCTACCATTTTTTTTTTTACAGGGTCTGGATCCATATTTGCATAAATGCATTCAAAACAAAATTTAAGCACTGGTTGAAGTGATGATGGTCAATGGCAGCCTTGGCTGCAGTGACCATGAGATGGTGGAGTTTAAGATCCTGTGTGGGAGGAACAGAATACCTAGCAAGGCCACAATTCTGGATTTCCAACGGGCTGACTTTTGCCTCTTCAATCAATTGCTAAGGGAAGTCTCATGGGAAAGGGTACTAGGTGGTAAAGTGGCACAAGATAGTTGGTCAGCATTCAAGGACCACTTCTTCCAAGCTCAGGATCAGAGCATCCCAATAGGTAGAAAATCAAGTAAGGGAGCCAGGAGACCAGCATGGTTGAACAAGGAACTGCTGGGCAAACTCAGGTGGAAAAAGAGAATCTATGGACTGGCCACTTGGGAGGAATATAGGACAGTTGTTAGAGGATGTAAGGAGGCAATTAGGACAGCTAAGGCCTCCTTGGAACTTTATCTTGCGAGTCAAGTTAAGGATAATAGAAAAGGCTTCTTCAAATACATAGTGGGTAAGACTAACACAAGAGGTAATACAGGCCCACTGCTGAACGAGGTGGGTGCCCTGGAGACAGAGAATATAAAGAAGATGGAGGTGCTGAATGCCTTCTTTGCCTCTGTCTCTACTCCTGCAGACTCTCCCTGTGGGCTCCAGATTCCTAGAGTCCCAGAAGGAGTCAGGATAAAGGAGGAGTTTACTTTGGTAGATGAGGATTGGGTTACGGATCAGTTAAGCAATCTGGACATCTCTCAATCGATGGGTCCAGATGGAATACACCCATGGGTGCTGAGGGAGCTGGCAGAGGTCATTGCTAGGCCACTCTCCATCATCTTTGGTTAAGTCGTGGGAAACAGGAGAGGTGCCTGAGGACTGGAGGATGGCAAATGTCATGCCAGTCTATAAGAAGGGCAAGAAGGAGGACCCGGGTAATTACAGACTGGTCAGCCTTACCTCCATCCCTGGAAAGGTGGTGGAACAACTTATTCTTGACACCATCTCTAGACATATGAAGGATAAGGGGGTCATGAACAGCAGCCAACATGGTTTTACCAAGGGGAGGTCATGTTTGACCAACCTTATAGCCTTCTATGAGGAGGTAACTAGGTGGCTGGATGATGGGGAGAGCAGTGGATGTGGTTTTTCTTGATTTCAGGAAGGCATTTGATACTGTCTCCCACAGCATTCTCATAGATAAGCTAAGGAAGTGTGGGCTCGATGATCAGGTAGCGAGGTGGATCGAGAACTGGTTGAAAGGAAGAAGGCAGAGAGTTGTGGTCAATGGGGCAGAATCTAGCTGGAGCTCTGTGATCAGTGGAGTCCCTCAGGGGTTGGTGCTGGGACCGGTGCTGTTTAATATTTTCATCAATGACCTGGATGAGGGAACTGAGTGTACCCTCAGCAAGTTCGCTGATGATACTAAACTGGGAGGAGTGGCTGACACATCAGAAGGCTGTGTCGCCATTAAGCGAGACCTGGACAGGCTGGAGAGTTGGGTGGGGAGAAACTTGATGAAATTCAACAAGGGCAAGTGTAGAGTCTTGCATCTGGGGAAGAACAACCCCAGGTACCAGTACAGGTTGGGGGCTGACCTGCTGGAAAGTAGTGAAGGGGAAAGGGACCTGGGGGTCCTGGTGGATGGGAGGATGACCATGAGCCAGCAATGTGCTCTTGTGGCCAAGAAAGCCAATGGCATCCTAGGGTGCATTAGAAAGGGTGTGGTTAGTAGGTCAAGAGAGGTTCTCCTCCCCCTCTACTCTGCCTTGGTGAGGCCGCATCTGGAATATTGTGTCCAGTTCTGGGGCCCTCAGTTCAAGAAGGACAGGGAATTGCTTGAAAGAGTCCAGCGCAGAGCCACAAAGATAATTTAAGGGAGTGGAACATCTCCCTTATGAGGAGAGGCAGAAGGAGCTGGGTCTCTTTAGCTTGGAGAAGAGGAGACTGAGGGGTGACNTGGAGCATAGGAGGTTCCACGTGAGCATCAGGAAAAATTTCTTTATTGTGAGAGTGACAGCACTGGAACAGGTTGCCCAGGGGGGGTTGTGGAGTCTCCTACGTTGTAGATATTCAAGGCCCGCCTGGACAAGTTCCTGTGTGATGTAATTTAGGTTACCCTGCTCTCACAGGGGGGTTGGACTAGATGATCTTTCAAGGTCCCTTCTAACCCTTAGGATTCTGTGATTCTATGAAATGTATAGATCGCACTGGAAGTATTCCAATAAGTAATGACATTAAGATACTCACATCTAGTAGGTCTTGGAAGTACTTCTTTTTCTCCCATGGCAAAAAGCCTTGGTAACCTCCAGCATAGGACTGTAATTTCCTTCCCACAGGCCTCCCTTTTACATCTGTGTCTACCTGCACATGCCCTTTTCCTCCTTCCATTCCTTGTGCATCTTCTCTAGTATCTAAATTCACAGTGTATTTTGATTTCTGGGTTTCCCTTAATATGAGTGCATTCAATACTTTTTCTCGAGTTTCACTTTTATTTCCCATGGGCTGGGAGAGAAGTGTGGATTTAGGCTTTACTTTATATATAGGTTGGTTTGTGTTCACTGTTACAACAGTTCCTTTTGTTCCTTTAAGTCTTGAAGGAACTTCTTCATCTGCTTTTATTTTTTTTATTTTACCGTTGTTTACATCTTTAGAAGGCTTCTGCCAGCTGGGGTGGTTCTTCTGATCTTCTGAACGATTATGCTCTACCTTCTTTTCCAGATCTATGATATTCTTTACTGTAGTTAAGAATTGGAAAGGTCTCAGGAGAGCAGCCTTAGATAGGTTAAATCCTTTCTGAGTGATATCACCATTTAATAGTTTTAAGTCCAGTTTCTGCAATGCTAGTTGAACATCTTCAGGAAGGAGAGACATGTTTACTGATGGTATTATCACCTCTTCGTGTAGAATCTCTTTTGTGCCATTTCGACGTCTCCTCACTCTTGGAAAGCGTTTTTCTTCCGGAATATCTTCAAATATCATTTCAGCTTCTGGTACTGAAGTTACAGGTTTAAAATCAGAGTTCAATTTTTGTGTGGAAGTTGTGTTTGGTTTTGGTTCCTCTCTAGTATCAGCTTCAATAGCTACCTGCATTTTAAATTCTTCATCATTTTTATTTAGAAATGTAAGGTTAAAATATATCACAGTTGTATTCATGCCACTATGCATTATGAGGTGGATAGTCTTCCATTTGTTAGCAACTGAAGCATGTCGGATAATTGGATTATCACTATATGAACCCTCAATTCCTTTCTTGGCTATTTCACTGAAACTGAAGTAGGGCAAACATTCACCTTTGGGAATAACATAGTAGGTCTGATTAAGCTGAAGTGTCACCCTGTACATCTCTTCAAAGTGATCTGGGAAAAAAACAAGAAACAAATTTCTGTCAATTTGCAGTCGTCTGACACTAAGCTTTCAGTCTTTTGGGGTTTTTTTGAAGTGTAATATCCCAGCTAGATTCACTACATTAGCAGGGAGACAGCTTTGTGAAAGAATACTTACTGTAACCTCCAGTTTCTTGCTCACTTGTCCTTAACAATGACTGACTAGAACATACTCAAATATATTAAGTTGCCAGACATTCCAGTGATAACTCTAAAAGCCTGTATAATTTATCCCTCTTTCAGTTTCCACCTGAAGAGCTTAAGTGGCTCATTATCACACATCACTTAAATTTATGTATCAGTCGTAAGTAACATGCCCATACTTTTTGCCATAGATTACATGCCCACAGATTTTTGGCACATTTTAGTAGATGAATGTTACAACAGCTGGATTTCACTGCCGCACTGCATCTCTGAGGCTTCTAAAATCAGACAGGCTGAAACAAACTTCTCCCTCCCACAGCACAAGACAGATTATCAGTAACTCTCACATGAACAAAATCTCACTGCCATCAACAGAACTGCCAATAATTGATTTATCTGAGCTGAGATGCAGAGGAGCCTCTAGTCTTCCAAAAAGGCCAAGTTCTTTAATTTCTGTTCCCCTGCCTATACCTGACAGCATTCTCAATCACTTGATTCACTCCTCCCAGTCTATTGTAACAAAATAAACTTCAGACAACTTCACAGGTTACTGAAAGTAGTCTTTGGAAAGAGCCTAGGCCAGAATTCACACTGTCAGCATCAAAGAGGTTCTTTAAATTTCTTAACCACTACAGGCATCAAGTCATCGGTCCTTACTCAAGTAAACACTGCTTGCATAGCTGAAATGTTATTTTTCTGTTTAAAGTGTAAGCCTCTTCAGGCAAGGAGTTTGATGCTTGCTGCTCCATAAAGTATCAACCACCCTACCCATTCCTGGTAGCTGTTTTATTAAATAAAGCAGTATGTAAGATTGATTCAGTTTGGGATTAGTGAATATAAGAAGCATCTGACTTTTCAGCTGCTAGCAGGTTTTTTCCATGATGCTGTATGAGATATCTTAGCCCAATCCAAGAGTAATGATGAACAGAAAAAGTCAGGCAATTCAAGAGAATCCCTATAGCAAGTTCATCAGAAACGTGTAATACCTACCTTGGCCACAGTCACCAGCATCAAATCCACAGGAGAGGACATTGCAGGCCTGATCACAGAACTTGTCTGCTAACCAGGAATTAGCACAGCCTTGATTACAGTATGAAACACCACTTATGCCTGCACCAAACTGCCATGGTGGTCCATTCCCAATACCTCCAACTGCACCTGCACCAGCAACATAGCGACTACCCCCACTGTTACCTACAGGGAAAGAAGAAGGAAAAAAAAAAAAAGAAACCCAGTCATTTGAAATCTTTATTCCTGAAGAAAGGCACATTTTAATCCACAGTGTTAAAGCTAGACTGAAGTCAACAATCTTATTATCACCAGTGAAATTAAAATGGGGCAAATGCTACCTAGACCTCTCTGAGTAACCATAGAATCTATAGTAGGCACCATCTCACTTTAGAAGTTTAGGAACCAACTTAAAATTGCAAGAAAATCTTCAACAGATTTTCTCTTAACTTCAAAGAGGCAGGAAGGAAACTAATTTATTATTTCTTTTGTTTGCAGTCTTGACCTTACAGCCCCTGACAGTGGTATCATTTTTTCACTCCAGAAGTACCACTTCATTTTCCTACCTCACAGTCCTGAAAATCTGATCTAGAAACTAATAGTGCAGCTTCACAGTCCTGTCACTATTTGGACTACTTGGATTCCAAATACTACATAATATTGTATATATATTGTACTTTTTTTTTTTTAAATTTAAAAATCTTTTTTTTTCAGGTAGTCAAACTTGGTACTCAAAGAGAGATTTTATATGCCCTATTATTTGCTGTCATTTTCCATGGACATATGTAGCTTGCAAGAAACAAGGTTTTCATCTGTAAGCCAACTTTATTATTAAGCGAAGCAAATTTTGTAGTTATAGAATGACAAATTACAGAATTATTTATGTAAGAAAAAACAAACAGTTCACTTTTTCTAAATTTAACACTGTTGCCTTACCAATGCAATCACCTCCATCCCAATCACATGCTGAGTTATTACAGGCTTTATCACAGTAACCATCTTTAATCCATGAGCCAGGACATCCCTCAGCACAGTTTGGCACAGGCCAAGTCAAGTACACCTGGAACAACATTACAGTCTGAAGACAGGGATTGGCAAATAGAAATCAGCTGAGCTTGTTTGTTGGAATACAGAGACTTAAAATAACTCCTGCCAGTGCCTTAAATATTCACAAAGCTTTACAAATAGCATTTAAACACTATCACCTGTGAAATAAATGTTCTCTCTTTCAAATGTAAAGAAAAACTGAAGGATTCCCAAGGCCATACAGCAAGGCAGCGATGGTCAGAAAGAGAAAGCAAGACTTCCCAGATCTGCTTCTGCAAACGTATTCCAGTGAAATTAATATTTTATCTTTTGTCAGGTAAGAAGGTTGAACTTAAACTCTGAAATAGCTTTGCAGTCCACTTGTCCCCATGACTCAAAATGTTTCTTCACTACGAACCAGTCATGAGATTAGCAGCACATGTTGAACATAATCCCTAAAGCATCTGGCCCTCTATGACTTAAATAATTCTAAGAATTAGACAAGATAAAAAAAAGTGTGGGGGTGTATTTTCGAGGAGGCAATGAGGAGGCATTAAAACCCACACATACTTTCCTTATTGTTTCAAGATTTTAGCAGCACATTTCTTACTGAAACACTTGCTTATCACAAACAACACTGCATCTAAGCTGACTTTATCATCATAACTCGGAGGAATAACTGAAGAACAACAAAAATGCAGTAACAATATGATTTTGCAATTATATGCACACAGAAGGATTTAAAATTAAAAGCCTCTTGATGTCTTCAACTACTGCAACAGTAATTTTAGGGTAGCTTAAACTAATTTCATATAACCTTTCTGTGTGTGTGCACAAGTGTCTGTATATGCCTGCATGAACTAATTCCATGGTCTCTAGCATCTTGTGTACTTCTTGCTTTAATATAAATAATAATCTGACTTTTCCTCCATGTCACTCTTGTAGATCAAGTTCATGGATGAAAATTCTGCTGGCAACCAGAGTCTTTATGCACAACTATTATTAATGTTTCCTCAGCTGAACCCCAGTTTTTGATAATGTGTCTGTTGAAAAATTAAGTTACTTAATGTTCATGAGCATGCAATAACGTATCTTTTAGTAAATAGCTATGTATATTATTATATTTAGATTGGACAAAGATATTTGGGTATCTCCAACAGAGGCAATTAAGGGTAAATTTAAATATTAGATGAGTTTGAATGCCATCTGTCCTCTGTGTTCCCACAGAAGAATTGATTCTGTTTTGCTTTGAATATTTCCCACTAAAAGAATTTACAAGGGAGGGAAGACTGACAGCTGCCAAACACCACATCAGTCTTTCTTCAACAGAAAGTGGCAGAATTAGAGAATGACACTGAAATTGAAGCATGAAGCCTGACAGAGAAGACATACCGCCAGAAGAGCATATGTGGAAAAAAATTCTGCAACCCACACATACAGAAAGAGACAGAGCCCTCCCACCCTGCATTTTTTGTAACAATTGTCTAGTTAAGAACAACAAATCTTTAGAGGTAAAAGGAGGAGTGGGGAGCAAAGGGAAATCTTATATTTGATCTCCCTTTCAAAGCAGCATTTCTTTGATTTCCTTGATCTGCATTATATTACATTGCCATAAAAAAATTGTACATTTTCTTCTGGGGGAATAAAAAATCTTCTGATAATAGCTTACCTTCTGACCTTTAGAGTGACTGTAAAAATCATCAGGCCAAACATCTTTCCCAAACATAACATCATCATTGAGATAAATAAACTTCTGAGAGAGGCCACTGATACGATGAATGTGACTTTCAATAGCTGGTGAACTGAAGGTAGGCAAGTGACTCACGTTCTGAAAGATTTCCTAAAACAAAGAAGCCCCAACAACATAAAGCAGTTTCAGAAGACAAAAATATATGAAAAAGCCCAAACCATAAAAGGCCAGGTACATCAGATACATGACACTTATCTACTAAAAAAATAATACAAAATTTCTTAGAACAAGGAAAGATATGAAAGAGAGAAAGAAAAGTGAAAACCTTTTAGCAGAAAGAAAAACTTTGCTATTCATTTTCCCCACACAAAACCATTTTCAGGTCTGCTGCTTTCAGGTCTGCTGCTTAACTAAGAAACTGCACCTGGTTCAATGCAAAAACACAAACTCCTCTTCCACCACGTACTGGCTCAGCCCAGTGTACACATATTTATAATTCTCCTATGGTACAGGCTGCACAAAATTTCAAGCAAGTTGAATGTGTTCCAGCATTCAGCATGTCAGGATTCTTTCATCTCTTTTGAGTAACTTCAGAAGCAGACAGCAACAGAAGTTGAATCAGTATCTTGTTACCACTTAGGTTGCTCAGGGCTCCTATGGCACATCCAGATACCAAATTACTCTCAAATTGTAGTAAGAAGCTATTATTTTTGTTTCACCTAGTCAGAAAGCATGAAGGATTCCCTTTCTCTTTTTAAATAAGATTTTTTAGGATGCAGAGCTACTTCTGTGCAGACATCATCTTAGTCCTAGTAATTGCAATTCATCCTGTCTCAACACAAGCTTACTAGGTTATTACTGGTACTGAGAGAATGTTTATGGATTCAGATTACATTTTCTTCTCTTGAGTGTTTTTAGAAATAGACTTTATAAAGAAATTAGACAGGGGTGTACATTAGCTAAAGTCTCAGTATTTGGAAAAGTTGACTAAACAAAGACTTTACCTTCAGTTATCTGCTTAGTCAAAATACAAAGACATACTGGAGTATAAAAAAATATGGATTAAATGGAGAACTAATGGCTACTTCTTCCAAATAAATGCAGCCTTTGGCTGAAGAGGATAACTGCACTCCAAAGCAATCACAGAATCTTTACTAGTGGCACTTCTATGCTGGTATATTTGTTGAGGGTTTCAGTGGGTTTTTTTGTTTGGTTTTTTTTTTTTTGTTGTTGTTGTTTGGGTTTTNAGAACTAATGGCTACTTCTTCCAAATAAATGCAGCCTTTGGCTGAAGAGGATAACTGCACTCCAAAGCAATCACAGAATCTTTACTAGTGGCACTTCTATGCTGGTATATTTGTTGAGGGTTTCAGTGGGTTTTTTTGTTTGGTTTTTTTTTTTTTTGTTGTTGTTGTTTGGGTTTTACCTGGTGCGTCACTATGGTTATTCGAGGATTATCCAGGTTAAGCCAGGAAGGAATCTGCCCATTAGTGACAATGAAAATACGTCGCACCCAAGGGGCATGCCTCTCTATTGATCGTAAGGAGTATCTCAGCTCTTCATTATCTTCAAAACGGCTGGCAGAAACATCTTCATCCTGTTTAGACTATAAAAAGAGAAAACCCTTTCTTAGATTTTTAAATAGAACATTCAAGCTCTGATCCAGCTAGGTAACAACAGTGTGCTTTGACATATGGGGGCATAAACATTTGAGAGCTTAAGACATTCAAAACTACAAAGTACATTGATAAAGTGCCATTATTCTTTTAAAGGATCATATTCTTCCAAATTACCAAGGCAAACAAATGCAATCTTCTGACATCAATGGCGGGCCACCTAGTGTCATTAGGATATCTGCTGACTACACTAAGATGACAGTGTCTTGTGTGATCTCAGCTCTTGAAGAAAAAACCCCAGGAAAACCCCCACACCCTCCTGTTTTCTTTCTTTCCTGAGATTATTAGTCTTTATTTCCTGACCTTAAACAAAAGCCAAAATGCATTTCAAATCAGTAACATCACCTTTCAGAAATCCAGTTTTAAGATGCTGAAGCCTTCCAAGAATATAGCATCATAAGCCATATATAAATGTCACCTAATATAGATACAGTGAAAGTGTCAAGATGTAGCAGTTCTTCAGTCATCCCCTGCTCTTACTTTAAAGACTTTAAGCAGGATAAAATTAACAAAACTTAGCCTAACAGTCACTATGAAATAGCTAAATGTTTCCATGTGTTTTTATTAAAAAGAAAATATTTTAATTAGAAACTTATCAGGTAAATAACAAAATTAGGTTACATGACGCTGTATCATCTATTTCTTCTCCCATTTATGAGAACTTAATGGCCTCTTCTAAAAACAACAATTAAGGCTGCCTAAATAGAATATTTCTAACAGAAGCATGACCAACTGAAACAGGAAACTCAAGAAAAATTTGAACATTTAGCAATTACCACTTTCATTACAGATTCTACACACTGTAAATAAGTCTTCTCCTTTTCTAGTATGTACAGTAACACAGCTTAACTGAAAACATCTCAGCAACACCAGCATCCATTGACTAAGTACTCATTTACAAAATAATGCCTAATTCCAACATGGAGAAGTATAAAGTTTTAGTTCAGGGTTTGTATTAAGGAGAGCTCTACAGAAGTCAGGTTCACAGGATACAAAGACAGACTGAAGGTTTTAGTGGAGAAAGCACATTTAGTTTACTCATGCCACTTGACATTTACTATGAATTTAATACTCTAGGAGGAGGAGAGAAAGAAATAAACAGATTTTACAAGATCTTATCTTCAAACAGACACCTTGTTATTTTATTTCCTGTTGCTAAACTAGAAATCCTTGTTTGTGTCACAAGTATGCAAAGTAAACCTTTCATTGCAAACATCTGCATTCTAGGTCTTCAAAATTTTTGTAAGTGAAGAAATTAGCATTTACTCTGCACATACTACACTGCAAAGCAAAAAAAAAAAAAAAAAAA
>NDXB01012957.1:85557-98561 GCA_002631895.1 Agapornis roseicollis | reverse complement strand
AATAAAAATTAAACTTAAAAAAAAAAAACAAAAAAAAAAAAAAAAAAAAAAAAAAAGTTTAAGAAACATATCAGGAAGGAGATACCATGTTTTTAATAAAGCCTCCCCTCCCCCCAAAGACTACTTATCTGCCAGTCAGTATCAGTTAAGCCTTTCAGGACTTGACAGCACACTTTAACAGAGCAGAGGGCAAAATTTTTCACTTAGTGAAGAACAGGAAAATTTCAATTAAACATCACCCTGTTCAACCTTCTTTATTGATATCAGGATTTGACAGTATTCTTGTAATGTTCTCTTACAACATAATAAACACTGGATTCTTAACACTTTCAAGCTGCTGGAAGATATCCCATGTCCCTTGTCATTGAATAGTTAGCCTCTACTTGCCGTTTTTAAGTAACACCTTTACATGCTGTAACAGAATTTACCTACCTGGCTGACAGAGCTGAGGTCCCACAGTAAATAAGCAGGATTAAGCATTAGCTCTTTTCCATCTATAGTCATGTTCTTCTTTGCTTGCTTGCTCAGTTCTTGGAAACCCTTAGGGTTATTCAGTTGCAAGAGAGCCACGCTGGCTTCTGAATAGAGCTGCAACTGTACAAGCAGAGAAAATAATTTCTGGCATGCACCACAGAAGCACTCTGTTTACCTCTTTGCAGTCTTTGCCAATTCCATCTTTTAGTCATATTTTTCTTACTAGAGTTACTAATAAGAACAACCGGAAAACACTGTTTTTAAAGAATTACAATTTTGTAAGAACACAAAGGGGGCAGTCAAATGGAAAATTAAAAACATTTAAAGAGATAGAACATTTCTAGATGTTTAATTTTCACTTTCTAAAGAAAATTTTTTTACACAATGATCCAGCAACAGCAAAGCTGTCCATATTTAAATATTTCTGGAGTGAGTAGTGAAGTCCCAAGCCATTCCCTCCAACTCCCAATAACAGAAATCATATTTTATTACAATTTTATTGTATGACTAAAGGAATCATACTCTTTTTCCATCTTAAGTAATGCTCTTCTCAAAAAATTAAGGCCACCAATTCATCACTGCTGTCAGGAGCATGAAATTTTCAGAATGGTTTGGAGATCAACCTACAGCTCAGAAACCCGAGATACAAAGGGCTCCAGAACTAATCCATGTGGGTCTCCAAGTCCTTAATGATGGTTGCCAATATGCTGTTAAGGTCATTTCTTACTTGTGGACTGTTTGATCTGTTTGCTGTTTTTATCTCTTGTCACAAGTAAGCCTGTGTATCAGATTTCATAATGCACAGGATAAGAAGGGGCTTGCACTACATACCCTCTCAAACAGCTAGTATAGCTTACAAATTACAAGGCACCAAAACATTTCACGTGAAATATAGCATAACCCAGTAAAACAGTGTTTACTGTATGAAGTAGTGTAAGCAGACACAAACAAGCTAAATGTAGGACTGCACTTTGATTCTCCAAATGCATACATTCAATAGTCAGATTGAGAATAAATAGAGTCAACCATCAACAGTACTTATTAGATGCTATGTTTATTTTTTGTTTCTTCATGCAACGTAAGACAAATAAGCACATCTATTAGACTTTCAATTGCATAAGATCTAAAAAGCAATTCATAAGTTAATGAAATTTGAATACTGTCAATGTTCAAAAACAGCAAAACCATCAGTTATTTCATAATACTCTTCATTTCTTTATTTTTTATTAAATCTGACCCTTTCTGCTAATTTTCAAACAACACTTGTCCTAGAGTTAGCACGCCTTCCCTTAGCAAGACCAGCTGTCCCACTTGTGACATTTTAAAGCTGTTGATGCTTTGACTCATATGCTATTTGAGATCCTTCAATCTGACTTATGAAGCCTGCCATTAGAAAACTCTGATAAATCCCAGACCTTCCAGGGAATCATCTGAACCTACGTGTGGAAAGGATGGCTTCAGTAGCTAAATGGCTGAGGTATAGTTACGGACTGCAGCTAGCAACCTCCAAAAATATCAGTATTAGAATGCTACAGATTGCAAAGCTGCCATCAGCGGGTATGTGCTTTATTTTGGAATACAACAGTGTCATACAGTCCCTCAGAATCTGTCATTTAAAACACACGTATAAAAAATACTACCATTCTAGAGCTTTGAAAGAATTTAAGAACACGTAATCTCTCTTCGACATGTTTCCACCAAGCTCAACAAAATAGGTACCTGTACTACAGATTCCTAACTAAATTTAGTGCAAACACTTCCCCTTTCCCCCTGCTAACAAAGTATATATGCTCTAGGTTTTTAAATATGTAAGAGTTCAAACACAAAGTAGTAGAAAAATGTGCTCCACTGCTCAGCATCGAAGTTAAGATAACCCCTGCACTGAAGAGATTCTTTTTATTATCTATGGTTTTTTTCCACCAGTATCTTTCTTTAAGAAACAAACCTTTTCATAAGCAGAGCTATCAATAAAATTAGATTTAGTGAAGTTAACTGGTGACAGAACTAACTAGACTCTAATGAATTGCAAGCTCTGCTTTAAGCATTTTGTTGCTGGTATATTCAAAATGGAATTCTTCCATGGCAGATTTTCTAATGGCTCACAGGTATTAACCTCCTCTCAGTAGGAATGCTATTTCCCTTGAAATATTTATTAACTTCTAGAAAATATCTTCATCCAGGCAAAACAGGTCAGTATATCCAAAGATATTATGAAAATAGAACAGAAAAATAAAAAAAGCAGATAGATGCACAAGTTTCGGTATGATCCAGCAATCTTCTGCTTCTAACACAAGCAGGCTGAAAAGACACAGTGCAGGCACAGGCCCAGGCTGAACAATAACAGTTTTCTTTAGAAATTTAGATAAGGGGAGAAAGGAAAAGTGTGTGTGTGTGTGGGGGGGGGGTATCAATTTTTCTTCACATATAGGTATAATATAACATCTTTATGGCCTTTAAAGAAATATGGCTTACTAGCAGGGAGCAGCACAACCAGAGTAACACCTCCATCTAGTGGCTTAAGAATGCACCATTAAGAAAGCATGGAAAGTAAAAAGCAGCCAAATACAATTTTCAACCACATCTGTCAGAACACACACAATATAGAATAACAAATGTGATTAACAGACCCACTGCTGATTCCTTTAATCTGGAAATAAAGGTCCATATCATTACATTAGAGCACAGAACATAAGTATAAAAATTCAGTAGACCATAAAATGCATAATTCACCTTGGAAATTGATTCATCATATATTAAATCTTCACAATTTAACACCCTCTTGTTGAGCTCAGCTGCTTTTCTCAGAGATTTTTAGAAGAAACACCTGGACCAGATGTCAGACCAATTTTTAGTCCTCTTTGCATTTAGAAGTTATTTCAATCAAACTAAAACAATCTAATTAAAACATTATCAACATTCAACACATCAACAGCTACTTTCTTCCCTTTCTCACCTTTCTTCCCTCCTAATAGCATCATTGTTGAATTTTTACTATTATTTCTTTACTTCCAGCATTATGCTAAGAAACAGCCACTTAGAGCATGCAAACACCCATTAAGCATCAGGAGCTGGTTATGAGACACGAGTGTAGCCTAAAATAGGATGCAATTCTCTTCCTCTTCACTTCACAGATTTCAGATTCCAGAAGTGATAACAACAGAGGAACTGCTGCTAATTTCAGCAAAAAACCCCAACCTTTTATCTACTTGACTGTAGTATTAACCTAGCATCAATCTCTTTGGCAAAAAGAAAACCACACTTTGTTATGTTTACCAGAACGGCATACCTACAACATCCACTGAATGAAGAACTGATTCTGAGCTAGAATCTTGGTAAAGGCATTTACAAAAGTGACCTCATCCACACTTCATACATAAAAAAATTTAATCCTTGCAAATAAAACACTTCTTACTTTCATATACATATATTTCATTGAAGGTGTAATATAAATTAATTGCTGCTATCAAGAGTAGAGAACAGGTTGGAGAAGAATCCACTGCTATGACCAATAATCCCAATTTAATTGTTCTAAGCATCTACTGCCAGGAAAAGAAACACAGAGAACAGTGATGGCTGAATAGAGAAACTGTGGATAGAGAATGCTGTGGATACCTGAGGGAAAAAAAAAAAGTGTTTATACAGAGATATGCCAAATCATATTGTGGAAGAGGAGCTCTTAGGAACAGATAATGAGTTGATGGCAATGGCAATCTTTACACAAAGATAAGAACACAACATGAAAAGAGAACTGGTACGAAGTTTTTTAACCAACTGGATGCCACATGACTGACAGCAAACTGAAAAACATAACCAAGATATGGTAAGGAAAAATCATGTAGAAAGATAATAGGCAAAGGATGCTGCTTCCAAAAAAAGGGGGTACTGTGGATAAGAAAACTGATTCAAGTCAAAATCAAGAAAAAAAGAAGAGTATAAAGCAACATCTGCTAAGGGACAGAAAAATAAATTCAAAATATTGTTTGAGTGGGGAGTATTCTTCACAGCTACATTACTGTGAGACCTTATATCTATGATGTTCAGCCAGAGAACAAACATTGCCTAGGATGTTGCTCTGATATATTCCCAGAAGAGGAAGTAAACTGGTTTTCTCTTCCACCAAATAATCTCTGAATTGGTAAGAGGCAGTATTATTTCAGATACCAATTTGGTAATTAATGAGAATGTTACAGAAGAGCTGCTCCTAGAATATAACCCTAGGTTAAGAAAACATGGGCTAATTTATTTTTAATTGCAACAGAAAAAAAATTAAGGAACATCTTGTTCCTAAATTTCCTAAATGCTAAAGGGCAAGTTTAATAAATGAAAAGAGCTGGTAATTGAAGTCAAAGGTATTCTGTGCAATTCAGCTCCATTAAGTCAATTATGTTAAAACTACCCATAACCTGTAACTTAAGCTGTGGTAAGGAACTATAAAAGGCTCCAAAAGCAAATGGATGACTACACTCAAAGAAGATTCTTCAGATGGCTCAAAGTCAGGAAGCATTTAAAACATTCCTTGTGCCAACTTGAAATGAAGAACCTAGTATCTCAGACAGCAGAACTGAAGTACCATCTCCTGCTGGATATCAATCTTACTTCTCCACAGTAAGCAGCATTTCTTTAAAGCAATTAAAAAAATACTGATACCCCATATAACAAGCAGAGACTGGCAAGCTGACCATATGAATATCTACAGCGATTTAACTAATGTGCCACTAAGAAACAAAAGGAAGAATGCTCTGGCTGCACCAGAGCACATCTCCCATCTCTCACCCAAACTAGCAACAGATTCACAATAGCAAGAGACAATATCTATGGACAGCACTGATAAACAGCAGTGTATTGGAAGGATGGCAGCGTTCAAGGCCAGGTTGGATGAAGCCTTGGGTGACATGGTTTAGTGTGAGGTGTCCCTGCCCATGGCAGGGGGTTGGAACTAGATGATCTTAAGGTCCTTTCCAACCCTAACTATTCTATGATTCTATGATGCAACAGAGGTAATGTAAAAATGGTGACAACACTATTTGCAATGGGCATAATGTAACACACAATGAGTCTGGCAGCCTTGCATTAGCTACATAGTACAATATTTTTCACTGTGTAAAAAGTTTTGTAGATGCCTCACACAAAATTACAGCCAATCATGTTGAAGTCTGTCTTGGGTTTAGCAGTAGCCATTATTTTTCTCCTTCTCAGTAGCTGGTGCAGAGCTGTGGCTTTGATTTTGGTCTGAGAACAATGCTGATAATACTGATGTCTTTAGTCATTGCCAAGTAATGTTTGATCAATCACTTTTTCAGTCTTATGCTCTGCCAGTGAGGAGGGGCACAGGAAGCCAGGAGGAAGCAGCAACAGGACACCTGACCCAAACTAGCCAAAGGGGTATTCCATACCCAGTATATAAACTGGGGAGAGTTATCCGGAAGGTCTAGATGGCTGCTTGGGTCGGGCTGGGTATCGGTTGGCAGGTGGTGAGTGGTTGTATTCTCTTCCCTTGTTATTTCCCTTATCATTATTATTACTGGTGGTAGCAGTAGTGATTTGTGTTATACGTGAGTTACTGGACTGCTCTTATCTCAACCCGTGGGAGTTAGATTCTTTCAATTCTCCTCCCCATCCCTCCAGGAGTGGCAGGGGGAAAGGGGAGGAGTGATCAAGCGGCTGCATGGTTCTGAGTTACCAGCTGGGCTTAAACTGTGACAAAGGCAGACATATCCATGACAGAAGTGGTGGGGAAGGGCTGTCAGAAGTATGAGAGGAACAGAGTCAATGCCATTGGATAAGCATTACCTGATTAACTTAGTAAAACAAAGGCTAGGAAGAGCCATAGCCACTCTCTATGAATACACTAGAGGTATAAACAGTGGCAAAAGAACTATTTAAGCTTAAATAATTCTTCAAGAGCTCTCTCTATTAAGCTGTTTATCTCGTAAGAGCTTGTAGAGAAGTACATGTATGTTTACTTGTTAGCAAGCCTCTAAGACAGTCTGCTAACACAAGCTGGGACAAGAAAGAAAAAATTCAGCTTGTGTTAAAATGCAGCTTGACCAGCCTATGAAAAGGGTTACTCAATATCATTTCTGCAATAGTAGAACACATGATTTGTTAATCCAGCCAAAAAAAAATAAAAAAAAGAAAAAAAAAAAGACAAGGAAAGGAAGTCATTTGAGCACCAAGAGCAAGCTGTAAAGTGAATTAGTACAAGGATGTACAGGTGGGCAAACTAACAATGATGGATTACTTATGGACTGACATCCCTTTATCCACGCTAACTCCTCATCCTCCACAAACTCTCTGGCATCAGTGCCTGTTCACACCACCAATCACACCTGCAATACATAAGCCAATCATTTTCACAAACTTTTGAAACTATTAGCTGTTAAACCTGGCTATAACTGGAATAGGTGTCCAAATAGCAGGGGAGAACAGAAGGCACAAAATCTTTATGATGGCACAGTCACACAAGTTGTGATCTACTGCGGTCTTGAGGGTGGGCACATTGAAGTGTAGCTTGCACAGGACCATACAGAGTACTTGGCAGAGAGAAATACAGTATTAAGGTGTGAAACAATCTACTGTTGTTACTATTGAGATAATTTTTCTAAAAGCAGAAGGAAGGAAAAAGCTAAGCAGCTACATAAACAGAATTCTGTCACATTAAACAAGCCAGTGATACAATACACTTCAGCAAGACAACAGCCTGTAGCAAATGGCTGAAAGAAACTGATAAGGCTGGTACTTTTTAATCAGTTTCAGGCTAGCAAATCTAATGCTTAATAACTTGCAGTCACAGTTATTAAGAACACAGAAAGGACAATTGGTCTTTTGAAGGCAACTGAGTCACTATTAACTACTCTTCACAATTCAAGAAAAGAGTCACACAGAAAAACAGATTACTATCAGAAACATCCTAAATCTCCTAGGTGGATGAGATCCCATATGTGAACCATTACAAAAGACCTATACAACTTAAAGTTACTCTTTCCTACAGACACTTACCAGTTTTACTTTAGAGGCCAGGCTCTCTGGTAGTTTTGATCGTAGCTGATTTGTTTCTTTGAATGTAGCTGGAAATCCACTAAGGAAGGCTAAGTCTTGCATTAATACTAGACCTGGAACTTCTTTGTCTGTAGTCTAAAAACAGGAAAACAGAGTATAAAGACCTTTTTATAGTAATTCATATTTATATATCAATCCTTCATTAGGTGACAGATTTAATAGTGAGTATTTTGTCAATTAACCCAAGCTTCAAAATTGAAGTAAGAGTCCTTAAAACTTAATTTCTCACTACATATGAACTCTGGAAATAGAATACCACAGAAAATTTTTATAATGGTACAAAAAGTTTAAGATACTGAAAAGCTAATCAGATTTTAAAAATACATACCAGGTAACCCCTCCACACTATGTGTTTGCTGTTGTCTTTTAACATTCCAGAATGGGCAGCTTCAACTAGAATACACAAAATTCATTACAAATCAAAAACTGAAAGTCACTTCTTTTGTATATTCTAGTAAACAAGATACATTTTTGCAAATTAGAAAATTTGGGTATTTATGGTATGAACAGTTGTCTTTAAGTGGTAAATAATTCTTAGTGGTAAAACAAACACCAGTGCTTGGGCTAGTGGGTGGTAGTGGTCTGCCACTACATGTTAAACAAAGTAAGAAGCCCATCCCTGCTCTAAGATCCTACTTATATATGCTGAACACATGGATAATTTTAAGGTATGCAATCCTTTGAGCAAGGGCAGAACTTATTGCACAATATTAAACCTAGACTTCACAGCAATTAAAAGAGGATTTCTAAAACTAATCTTCTTCAGTCTAAACCTCAGCCTTCTGAGATTATCAGTGCAACACAGATATTCAGATATCAAGCCTGTTTTGCAATAGTTTTTTTAAAGCATGAAACTCTAATCACCTGTAATCAGCTGCCTGGGGGGTAAGCAAACAGTATCATTAATGTCATCATTTAGAGGAACAGACTGAGGGCAAGAGGTGCTGAATGACTTGCTAAAGTCAGAGGGAAAATTTAGTGGCAGTCAGTATTGGAGGGAGAAAAACAAATTCACAGTAGCTTACTAAAAAGCTTCCTCTAGAAAACTAGCTGGAATCTGATAAATGAGTTCTTACCATCTTTGGGGCTATCAAAAACAATTACTGTCACGTTGGTAGAAGGATTTTTTGGTTTTGCTACAAAGAACATGTTATTAGCAGCTTGTAAAGTAGGATGAATAGACAGCAGGTCTTTCAGTGTGACATTGGTAGGCAGCGCAGGATCCAGAACAAGCATTGGCACTTTGATGCAATGTGTCAGCAAACACTCCAGTTGCTTCTCACTACAGCAAAATAACAAAGGTATATCTAACAACAGTAGAAAATTTAAGACAAAAATCAATGTTAGAAGCAATGAGAGAAGCTTTTGTAAAATCTAATCAATTACTTATAGCATCTGCTGGGGCAGAGGGAAGTTACCAAGAGCATGATTATTTTGTTGCAGGTGAGTATCTGGCTGTTACTCATACATTTCCATTAATTTTTTTTCAAATACTTCCAAGATTCCAAAGTTTGCCCACAAAGACGACCTTACAAAGATCTCTAAAATAGTAGAACAGCCAAGCCAAATGACAAATGGTACAGACCAAGCCCTGCCACTTCCTGGCAGCAGAGCTGCAAGAGGCTTGTACTCTCACAGCAATTACTTGCAGCATCACATATACAAACAGCAGGTGAAAGTAATGCTGAAACTTTTTTCAGCTTTTTGAATTATAAAAATTCCAGGTAGATAAGCATTAAATCCACTCAAAATAGATACTATGTTTAAGCAGTGACAAGGATCCAGTTTTTGAACTTATTGTCACATTTTAAGAAGCTCACTCACATATCACAATAACATTACTTTTATTATGCTGTCAACTTTTCTTGAAGTGACACAGAAGTAAAGCATTCACAGGCTATAGAAAACCAAATGACCTTCCCAGCAAGTGTCTGTTTTCAGCTAACAATGAGTAGGACATCATTTATTCCAATTTATACCCAAACCCACAAAAACTCACCTCTTCTTTGTTGGTTCTGTTGCATTCTTTCCAAGGATTTCCCTATAACAAAGTTAAAACAACTTCATTAAATAACACTGCAGTTAACAGGAAGGAATTTAGTCTAATTTCAGATTGTTAACTAAGTCAGGGACACATTGTGAATGCACTGAAAAACCAATTATAAAACTGCCTTGTCATTAGCCTTGCCAAGGTGAGCACAGGTTGACACTTGCCTCTCACTGCTCACCCTCATGCAGTGGAACTCAATTCCTGGTTATGCTCACAGCTGTGGCAACAGGACTCTTTGCTAACAGGATTTTCAGTGGCTATTATTAGATTACCTAACAAAACTGATGCTGAATGAAAAACACTGGTAAGAAACCAGGATGAAGTGACCTGAAACTAGGCTGACTTCATTGTTTTGCCTAACATTGTTACAAGGTTTGTCATGCACTTACCATGTGCACACAAAAGCTAATAAGGATTAAGGTAAAGGTAGTGAAGTACTGATACTAAGTAACAATAACATCAGAAGGGCCCCCTTCACACACAGAAAGAGAACCACCATCCAGCAAGCTACTTTTCCAATAAAAAATAAAGCACCTAGACCATGACTAGCTCAATTCAGGCATATCAACCACAAAGCTGCAACTTACTAAGTTTTTCTATGCAATATAAAATATACACTGATCAGCAGAGATTTGCAGTATTCTTGCCTTTGTCTTCTGTACTTATCTTGATCTCATGAAATACCTCTTTCTGCAACAGTGCCAGCTGATTTCAAAGCACATGAAAAAAATTATCTACAAGGGAGAAAACCAGGTGCCCCTGTAGATCAAAAACATGGCATGGACACAAGTCTTACTAATAAGCTTGATATCAACTTTCCATATCAGTATTATGGGAGATTAATCTGTTCGCTTGTGGATTTCAGATTCTGAATATATTACAACCCTTAAAATACAGATTTTTTTTTCTTCCATTTAGTCTAAACTGATCATGTGGCTACAAAGTTGTTTATTAAGAACTATATAGATGGTTACAAGACACAATCCAAGGTGTCTTGGAAGCAGCCTGTTTGAAGCCTTAGATCACTAATTCTGCAGAACTGTATAGCACAATCTATAACATCAAATGCAGCAATACAGATCTTCTCCTCTTTAGCTAGATGGTCGACTCATACCTTTATAACATGAATAAATTATTTTCCTCTTTCTCAGTTTCAGTGTTTGGGAGACTGACTGCAAACCTGACTTTTAAAAATAGCCTTTAAGAAACATGCTTAAGATTAAATTAAGCCAGTTAGGAAATGAATAAATAAACAGATAAATACTAGGCGAAGTTGAGGAGGAAGACAGTTTACACATTTGAGATAAAATTTCATTACGATTATTAACAAATGAGGTTATAGAAATCAATATACAATGACATACATAAAGCACATGTTTTCGCATGACATTTTACAAATTCAAGACAACAGCCTTTATTCTTTAAATTATTATGCTTTGTATCTCAAACAGTTTTCTGATGAGACAAATCATAGCTAAATGAAGAACTGAAACAAGATTTTGAGAATAACCAAATGAAGGAGTGAGAAAACGTGCTTTGAATTTCCATGTTCAGTAATATGGGAGAAAAACAAAGACAACTAGTACTGCATTAGATTGCTGCCATTGGCTAAAGGGAAAAAAAATAAATAAGATTATTACCTCATTATTCTCTGCTCTTCCTCCATCTGTTCTCTGACCTGTTGCAATTCTTTGATCAGTTCAACATCTGTGCCATTCACCCAGGTGTATACCACATCAATTGGCATGGGTAAACAAAGCCTACATAATTCAAATGAAAGCTACATGAGCTGTTTAATATAACATTACAAGCATTTGTGGCATCCTACAATAGCAATTTCTGTCTAACAACAGAAATGCTTGGTGTCTTAGCTGCAAACAAGACAAAGCTAAAAGAATCTCTTTAGCTATATATATAATCTCTTAATCATACACAAGCTTTTGACAAAACATCACAGACATAAAACCAAAAAAAGGCCACAGTGGCTATAGCAGTTCATTAACTAATGGAAATCTGAACTTTTAAGCTCTAAATTTCACACATTATCCTACAACTCAATCCCTTTGAACCCATAAAAAACTTCACAAATCAGAACTGACACATCCTTAATTCACCAACTACATTAGACAGGACAGCACAAAGTATAACTACTTAAATTTGCTATTATTTGATTTCACAGAGCCTATAAGATCTCAGCAGGACCAGGTCTTTATTCTAGGAATGCCTCTTAGATACTATTAACCGGGAGTTTCATAAGCAAACAACCTAAGTAGGGTACATAAACTCAGACCCTAGACATAGCAGTTAAATTCATTCTTAACACAATATAATATCCTGGAGATTTTTCTAGACCCTTACAGATTTGTTAGCATACATGGGACAGAAGAAAATAAAGGGGGTTGGGCACCTTTTTTCTATTTGTTTATGACAGTCTCCCCAGGGACCACAGCTTTGTTTCACAGTGCATATTCCAGGCTGCTGCCATAGTTGAACCTCAGTCCCAGATAGCAGGAGGATGCCCCAACTATTATCTTCAAAAGTTCTAGTGTCAAGTTATTCAATAACTTCCTGAACCAAAGACAGCCTAGCAAACACTGAGTACTTCCGTAATGCTAAGTTCCCTTGGGTTACACAATAAGGTTTCCAGGCAAAGGTGTTCCCTCCACACCCACTGCATCCTTCAAAAAGCATTCAAAAAGAGATAGAGCTTACAGGTAAGCATCTCCTCCACCTTCCCTTGTACAATATGCCATGCAGACAACCTCTACCCAGCTTCATCTGCTACTGGCTGAAATTCAATAACTGAAGCACAAAATTTGGTAAAAGGGCAGCCAACAGCTGGTCACAGCACAATAAATAGGAGCACTTCATGCTCAATTCATCACTGCTCCTAACTGAGCTACAAAATGTCAGAGAGTAACAGTGCATCATTCTGAGAAAGAAGCAGGGCTGCCTTCCTCAGCAGCACCACCTAGAAAGTCTCTCACCTCTGACATGCAACACCCTGTAGAAGGTTATCCTCTCAACTGGCAAAAAAAATACCAAAAAACAAGTACATTTACTAAACACAACTACCTTCCAATCAGTCATTTCACCTCTCTCTCAAGAAATGACACTAGCTTCTGGTTCATTAACAGGTGCGACACAAGGCATGTTTTGAACTAAGAAGTCCTCCACAGGAGTAGAAATTCAATAGCAGGAGCTCTTCCAGCTTTTGCACGTTTGTTGTGATCACTTAAATTGTTGAATTGAGATTCCCTTGAATGCTACAGCCAGGCCAAGAGTGGTTTAGGTGAAAAAAACAGACTCAAGTCAGCCGATTTCAAAAATGTCCAACCTTCAGTCTTCCAGGCAAAGTGCAGGGTTTATTTACCCAGGCTTCACTGAACAACATAAAATGTCCAAAAAAAAAACCCCAACC
>NDXB01012957.1:72213-85441 GCA_002631895.1 Agapornis roseicollis | reverse complement strand
GGTTTATTCCCCCAGGCTTCAAAAAAAAAAAAAAAATGCCCAAAAAAAAAAAAAAAAACCCCAACCTCAAAACACCTCAACTCCAATTCCTTCCAGAGTACCAGGCCATTTAGACACCTGTGAAGCTTTACGCAACTTATCATTTGCTAGAAGTGCGGTTTTAAGCGATAGCACATATAAATACTTGCTATAGTTAATTTTTATTATTAAAATTTTATTATTAATATCAGGTCACATACAGCCAAATGCTAATAAACTCCACAGAGGAAAGGCATTTTTAGCCAGATGCAGACATGTTAAATCTGAATTTACCCTGTCATGGAAAGCTGACTCTTCATTACCAGTGGTAATGAAGACTAGTAAAAAGACTATTTTTACTATGCAGAGTCTTTTGCAAGTAGTCCAAGGTCAGAAAAGATAAAAAACTTTCTGCCTCAAATTCTGTAGCTGTGTTCCTCCTTCATGTGGATTTATAGGTTTGGTCGTCACCATAAATATCTGTCTATCAAACAGGTTACATCTGAAACTGGTGCCTAAATGAGAATTATACTAACACCTTTCTACAGAAAATCATCTGTTTTCCCATTCACTACTGATTTTAATTACAACAAACATGGACTTTGGAAACTTCCTTGGAGACCTCCAGACAGTAAGTAGAAGCTTGGTTTGGAAATTCCTCTTTCAAAAACGTACCCATTTCTTACTTGTAAATCTTTACTTGTAAATCTTTACTTGTAAACTTTTTACTTGTAAAAGCATCAATAAGATCCTTCTTAAAGACAAAGCCAGAGCCACCAGTTCTCCAGACAGGACAGGAGCCTTCTCACATGCTACCTCTCCTATGCACCTGCGGGGAAACATTTTCCATGCCCATGACACTTATTTGCATACAAGAGCCATACTCACAGCCCAGATTGCAGCTAGAAGACAAAGCCCCATTGTCTCAGCATCTCCTGCTGCTGAAGCAGAGCAGCCTCTGGATCTCTCCCAAGATACCATATGGTAATCCTCAACCTTGCTAAGCCTCTTTATGAATGAGTACAAGTCTGATACGCCTTTAAGCTCCCTGCTGTAAACATTTGAGCCCTCCTGCCCCTTACATCTCAGTGACTACCCACCAACAGCAACTCAGCTGTTCCGTTGCTATTCCTGCTCCAGGACTTCTTGGCTCCCTAATTTGTGTGTCTTTTCCTCTCCCTGCTCTCACTCTTCTCAGCAATTAATGACTCCTCCACCACTGATAAATAAGCTAGGATCAAATCTGCAAGTCTACAATCCTCAGTTTATGTAAAAACCATGTGACACCCTACATGTTGCATTGACACCAGCCTTAAAAAACTCATCAAACCACTGACGATACACTGCATACTACAAGGCAGGGTCCATTACTGCAATCATGAAGTTTGATAATAAAAACCAAACTGAACCCCTTACAAGGGACTTCCAAAAGTACGTCTCAACAAGAAGGTGTTATCTGCACACAAACATCACAACAAACCTCCCTGCATAAGAAAATTAAAAACATATGGGTGGAATAACTTAAGCACCCATTATGAAAAACTTCAGCTTTTGCTTAGGCAGCCAGTATCTCTCCCAGGCACTAGATGTTTTGCTTACAGTTAACAGAAATCAGTGCTAGCTAACAAGTACTTTACACAACCAAAATGAAGAAAACAAACTGCAGAAATAGGAACTGGCTATACCTACATCACAACATTAAGATCTGTGATTTTGTTTCGGACAAACTCAAACATTTTATAAGAGCACTGTACTTAATTATCAGAAAATCAGGTATTTTAGTACTGACAGGAACAAACTGCCAGATTTTCACTTGAGCACTACAGAAACATGTAAACATTGTGCTAATTGTTCATATGAGTTTTATCACTCTGCTTTCATCTGCCACCCTTTGGAAAATGGGAGGGAAGTAAGAAATGAGATTATAAAAGTGCATAGTAGTCACTAACACCACACAATGTACTTTTACAGTTATCTTGCACCAGCTAAAGCATGACAAACCAATCTGATCATTTCTCATGTCTCATGATACAACAAACCTCAAGGCAGATTAAACATCTGCTCTCAGGGTTTTTCCAGTCAAGAGTAGCAACACTTTAGAGTCAGATGATATCTCCTTAGTAGCTTCTTCCACCTACCAATTCACAGTCCACTGACTTCCTGAGCAAGAGACCCCATGACTATTCAGACACAAATAACGAAACCACAAGAAGTTATACAGCAGTTAACACAACTGAAACAAATATCCCTCTGACTTAGTTTCCAACTTCCTGCAACTGACTTGTCCCACGTCCTCGGGACTGACTTCTCCCATGCTTTAAAAAGCAGCTTATTAGCTTTGTGACTTCTTTACTAAATAATGGCCTTCATGAGATGTCACAGAAAAGTGTAATGTAAATTAAAAATAATTTTTGAAAACACTGAAAGTTAGAATTCTAACTGCACAAGAACAGTACTTATATTTTTCTGTCTTAATATGGAGAAAGTGTCGTATCTTTTCTTCATTGCTGCCATTATCACCATTTTGATGTTTGATTAGAGACTGGGTGAACGGAATGCATTTAAAATATAAACTCTGTTATAAGAATACAGCTTTCAAATGCCAAACATCCTCCAAGCTGGGATATTAAGCACTAATTCACAATTTTAAAGCCACTAAGTTTTAAACTTGCTGCAGATTTAGAGACCATACAATAAGGTCCTACTCAACCGTATGTTACTATTACATCAAAATTATTTGATTTAAATATTTGAAAATTTATTCAACAATAAAATGTGCAATACTGTCAAATGCAAGTAAAGCTTACCGATTCTGAAATGATCTGCCAGCAACGTTGTCTCTGTATGAATCAAACATAACATGATACTGATCTCTACTCCACTCCAAAACAACCTGTAAAGAAAAAAAAAAAGTTAATGTCACCACCTTCTAAAATTAGACACTTAAATTTCTTTTCAAAATGTTTAATCACAATCAATTTTGTTCAAATTGATCTCTGCCTTAACACACAACTAAACAGACCTTAATCCAAATTAAGTTATTACACTGAGCCAACAGTAAGACCTAGAACTTAAGAGCACACTTGACTTAGACTTAGCTTTTTCTCTGCAAATAAGGATTCCATGTTTTATGGACACATTTTTTAAGCTACTGTTCATTTAGGTTACCTCCCCCTTGATCCTAGCATTTAAAAATTCAGGAATGCTTTTTCAAAAATAAGACCTAAACCAAACATACTTCAATACAAGCAGAGAACCCCTACCCCCCAACTTCCCCAGCATAACTTTTTGTGTCTTCCTTTCTGTTCTCACAGAGAACATATTGGAGTATACACACCTCTGAAATTTAAGCTTTACAAACAAACAGCCAGGCCAGGGCAAAACAAACTATGCAAATCGACCTGGCCAATATAGGTGACACCTTATACTGCAGCCAGACTAACCCAAGAGCAAATAACTTTGGCAGACTCTCTTCCATCCCCTTGCATTTCTGCCACCTGCCTTTAGCTTGACATGAGTTCACCTGGTCCTGCAGCAAGCCAAGTCACAGAGCTAAATAAATAGGAAGATGAGCCTTCAAAAACCAGAGCACTTCATCTTCCTCTAATTGGTTGTTGGAGCAGACAAGACATGGTGGGAACACACAGCTGAAGGCAGGGTTGTCTTCCACACCTTCACCCAGCCATCAAGGTTGCTTAGCTAAAACGTCAAGCTGTGCCCCACTTAAATGCCCTTTGCCAGCCATCCCCATTCCTGGACATTTTTATAAATTAACTAAACAGGAAACCAATCTCAAGCCAATTCCTACTTTGGAAAGCTGCAACTTTACATTCTACTTCCATTCCGAAATGTACATACACATACAAAACAAAGGCCCATAATTATGTTTCCATTACTAACAAAGTATCTTACATCATGGTTCTAAACAACAACAACAAAATAATCTGACTTTTCAACACTAAAAATGTTTAATGTGCTTCTATATATATATATATATATATAAAAAGGCATGAATAATTTGAACCAGGAATAATACAAAACATTTTGTTTCTTTTCGGTGATAAACCTGGTATGGCATTTTTTTCAGTAAAAGTCTAACCTTAAAAACTACACTGGCATCTTATGCTGCTTTAGAGATGTAGGTGTCATGGCTTATTTACCTGTTTAAGTACATATATATATATATATGCACTGAAGAGTTAAAAAAAAATACTAGAACAGTATTTACTTTACACCACTATTCCTAGATTTTAATTTTACTATTACTTATTTCTTGTATTACTAGAACCATGCAATATGCCATTTCTCTAAGGTAGCATTCAAAATGATAGCATAAAGATTACCACCTTCCCTTTTAAGAAAGGAGAGATATACTTCTATACTCTCATGCCCACTAAAGCAAATTAGAGCCTTCTAGAGAGAAAGGAAGCTCCACCATATGGCTGGATGGCAAGTGCATGCATACACACAATTCCTGTCAAAACTTCACATGGCCTGTTTGTAACCAAGATCACACCTGTACAAGTTCATTCCCCTTATAACAAAGGACATGATTTCCCAGGTCAGCATAAAAGTCTCCTCCCTTTAACACACTTTTTTAAATGCCAGGAAGCATCTTAAAAACCCTATCACACTTTTTCAAATGCAAGTCATTACATCCTTCAGCCAAATAGACTAGTTTAATGCAGCACATACTGAAAGATATCCATGCAGGAACAATTACTACTACTGATACTGATGAATTAACACACACTTATCTGCTTCTAGAAGAAAGACAGAAGTATTCAGGTAAGAATGTAATTTATTATACTGAATAACATGGCTCTCTGGGAGAAAAACATTAACAGTTCAAGACTTTACTTTTTACCTTTATGCACCTATAACCAAAAAAGACCCAGGACAGATATTGTTAGAAACACATTTAGGAAAAAAGTTAAGCTCTTCCCAACTGATACGTTTTTCCCCTGTAACTGTTCCCTCTTGTCACATTCTGTATGTTGCAATAACGCCTGGAGGCCGCTTTGCTTCAACTTCACATACTGATATTATAAACCCACAAAGGAGACAATGTCAAAAACAGAGTGAGAGACACCCTCTATTAGGAGATGCTGCATCAGACAGGTAGTAACAGTGGGTCTGGCATGTTCCAGTTATAAAACACTTCACAAAGCTGAGCAACCCATAGAAGGATGGCCAAGACGGATTTGTAACCAAACTGTTCTAAAATTTAAAGCTCTATCTTACAACTAGGACACAGCACTGGCTTAGACCTGGCTATCCTATGTTTTTCAAGAAATGTTCCTGAATAAAATTTAATGCACTGTTATTTCATTAAGCTCAAGCTTTTTTTCTTGAAATCAAACTCATTTTGAGCTTCAGGTTATGAGGATATCATCACCAATCTCAATTTTTTTGTCCCAGCCATCTATTTTTATGTCACCATTAATATTGGTATTAGCATCAACCTAAGCAAGCAGATCTAATTTTGCCTACTAGGACAAAAAAAAGCTGGCCCTGGGGGTGGGGGAAAAGCAGAACTGCAAATGCTGCTTGGACAGAAGGGTCTGAGAAAGCATTGTCTCATGCTACTTTTTACTGCTTGCAAGCTCCCTATAAATTATCAAAAAATTACTGAGCTGATAATAACTAGAAAGAGTTCTTGGTTTCACTTACAAAACAGTCTTACATAGTTATTTATATATTATTACTTTGTATTACTATTTATTAGTTGCTGACTTGCAGACTCTGTACTGGAGAAGTGTTTTCTCTTCCCACTACAGTTGTCAGAAGAGGTCTGACTGCTAGTTCCCACAAGCCTGGTATTTCCTAAATCCTTAAACTATCATTGTTTATGAAAACAGGCCACTTCAAAACATACAAGTAAAAAGCAAACTGCATGGAGACATCTTTCACCAAGCTCATTTATCACCCCTGTAAAAAAACAAAAACAAAAAAACCCAAAAAAAAAAAAAAAAAAAAAAAAAAAAAAAAAAAAAAAAAAAAAAAAAAACACAAAAAAAATAAGTCCATAATGGGGGTTTAGCGTTTTGTTGGGGTTTTGGTTTGTTTGGGCTTTTCGAAAAACACTGCTGGTCACTTCTATCTTAACATATAATTTTGAAGATTTATTCCTACATGAGTCTGCCAGTTCTTTGTTCAATGTCTAAATAGCATGTAATCTTTCCAAATAGATCTAAACAGGATGAAAGTAACAAACTAAGATTTGGTAGGAATTCTGAGCAGTGATTTTGCCTGATTCTCAGCAAAATCAGCCATAACCTTGACAACTATTGAAGTGTTTTAAAAAACCTTCAAACTTCTAAGAAACCCTAAGGTTGGGTTTAATTCCCAATTCTGAAGAAAATAATCAAAGTTTCACAGCATCAAGGCACATACATCAATCCAAGTTGATAATCATGTAGTCATGTACAAACAGCTGCCTTAAAGTACTGCTGATATCTTCCACGTGTTTCAGGAACTTGTGAACTCCGCAGGACAGCAGGAATGAAGCACTTTATGCAAAGAATATGTAGAGATACATAAAATGAAGTTCTGACTGTGTTATGCTCAGGAGTTTCAGTAATACTCTTTACAGCTCTTCATTTTTTTCTGTATCTGAAAGGGCCCATCAAGATAAAACGGGGAACTAAAAAAAAAGGAAAAGGAGGAGAAAGAACCCTAACAATTTAGGAATCAGGAAATTCCAGTCTGTTTACATTTAGCACGACCATCCTTTTACACTAACAAAAACACTTTCTTCAATTCCCTGAATACTCACTACACTCTCTTAACACTACACTGAAGTAAGGCTGGTGTTATTTCCACTCCAGATTCATTAGCTGATGACTTCCAAAATAGGGTAACATGAAATAAAGCTCTAAAACATATTATACATAAAATCACATAATAGAAAAAGTGTAAGTTGCATTGCATCATTTATAAAATAGCAGACAAACAGTAATAAGCAGGGAGCAATGTAATACACACTGCAGAGCTGCAGGCAGTTTGGAGAGAGGCTACACTTAACTCCTTAAACTCCTGAAGGGAGGAAGATCCTGTCGCTCCCAGTTTCCATTTGAAGGCTGCATCCAGCACAGGCTTTAAAAAAGAAAAAAAAAAAAAAAAAAACCAAAAAGGAAAAAAAAAAAACAACAAAAAAAAAAAAAAACCAAAAAGGAAAAAAAAAAAACAACAAAAAAAAAAAAAAAAAAAAAAAAAAAAAGACAAAACAAAAACAAAAACCCAAAACCACACAGCACTAATAAATCACCTGGTAAGGGAAAAGGAAAAAAACTGCACAAGACAAAAAAATCACCAGTTCCTGGTGGAGCATGCAGATTTCTACCCGGCTCCCCTGTGCCAGGGCCGGCTAGGACTGCTGGAAGGCACCTATCCCCCCTGCGAGTCACTTCACACTCCCGGCCGCCTGAAGAGAGAAAGCCGCCGCGCACCGGGACGCGGCAAGAAAAAAGCCCTGTCCCCACGGCAGGCCTACGGCTGTTCACGCCCACAACGCGACACACGGCGGGGCAGCTTCTTTTCGCTTCTCTGCCACGATGGTTAACAACCCAGAGAGAGAAGGGAGCACCACTACCGTTTCCATATATCATAAATACATCTATATCTGTACCTCCAGCACGCACCCGCGCGCTCCCTGTCGTGCAGCACCTCTGTCCCCGCCGACTTATCTCTGCCGGGGCTGCCCACAGGGAGGGAAAAAGAGAGGGGAAGCAGGACAGCCACGCCACACCGGCGCGGCGCTGTACTAACCTCCCCGAACTGCAGGGCGGAGACGATCATCAGGACGAGGCCCCCGAGGCAAAGGCAGGGCCCATACCTGTGCGACAGGCAGGTATACGTCTGGCGCTGCAGGAGCTTTAGCAGCATGGCCCGCCGGCTGCCGCCACTGCTACTGCTGCCGCTGCCGCCGCCACTGCCACTGCTAACGCTACTGCTGCCGCTACTGCTACTGCTACCGCTACCGCTACCGCTACCGCTACCGCCGCTCCCGCCTCGCCCGGCACGGCACGGCCCGGCCCGCCTCACCTCACCGCGCTGCGTANTGCCGCTGCCGCCGCCACTGCCACTGCTAACGCTACTGCTGCCGCTGCCGCTACCGCTACCGCTACCGCCGCTCCCGCCTCGCCCGGCACGGCACGGCCCGGCCCGCCTCACCTCACCTCACCGCGCTGCGTACGCCGGGGCGGGCGTGCGGGCAGGTCCCACCACCCTCAGCGCCCGCCCCGCTTCCGGCAGCGCCGCGACGCCACCTGGCGGCCGTCTCGAGGCAACCCGCGCCTCCAGACTTTCCGCCTGAGGGAGGAGTGCGGCAGCACCTCAAGGAGCCGGGGGCAGCCGTCACGGCGCGGCGTGTGCTCCCCAGGCAGCTTCTCTGCAGTTCTCCTGTGCCTTCCCGAAGAGCTCCGTACCCGAAGGCAGTAAGGAGTCGGACTGTGAGGTTTTTACTGGTTTGGCTTCTCTCTCGCGGAGTGGAGCGCTCCAGACGCAAAGCTTCGAGGCCCCTCAGCCGCGCGGAGCCGCTGGGGGAGGCACTGTCCCTGCAGCTCTGTGAGAAATCATCCAGGTGAATAAATCCGGATCCAGGACTGTGTGTGCAGCAGGTGGGCCACACACACCCCGCTCTTTGCTGACAGCGCTCTGCCGGGCACAGGGAAAGTGAGTCAATCAACGTGAGAATATGTGGCCAGGAATGAAGTTACACCAGTTTCACTTCCTAATCGTACTTGTGACTCTTCTCATACGACTATTGAATAAAATGTAAGCGTTTTGATGTGTGATGTTGTAGATGATTTTAAAATTACTGACCCACAAGACAGGGTTTCTGCACACGTAAGCACCTCTCCAGCTGTGGCCAGTAGAGCTGCACCATCCTGCCATGCTTCCACGTATGCTGCAAAGCAAATTTGTTTTTCCTAGCTAAGAGGGATCCAGAGGACTCTTGGATATGATAAAGATACAGCAGAGCTACATGCTGAGATTTAATTTAAGCTTTCTCTGAGTGTTTCAGCACAGAAATGAAGCGAGGGCACAGGTTCATGAGAGCCACCAAGCTAGCAGATCATTAGTGAAGTTGTAGAATCATAACAGAATCCTAGAATGACTTGGTTTGGATGAGATCTTAAAGCTCGTCCAATTCCAACCCCCTTCCATGAACAGGGACACCTTCCACTAGACCAGAGTGCTCCAAGCCCCATCTAACCTGGCCTTGAACACTGCCAGGGATGGGGCAGCCACAGCTTCTCTGGGCAACCTGGGCCAGGTCCTCACCACCCTCATAGTAAAAAATTTCTTCCCAATAGTTAATGTACATTTACCCTCTTTCAGTTCTCCAAGAACAGTTCCTGAGACAAAAATGTAACATAAAACTAGTCAGAGGTCACTACCTGACAGCACTGTCATGTCCTTAATCTGCACCAGTCTGGTTTCTGACATGAGGTTCAGCTACCTACATAAAACACTGCTAGTATTGCTACTGTCAAACGTTTCATCAGGCAGAGGCTCTTCTGGATACCAGAGCAAAAATATGTGGTGTCATAGACCCTTATGGGGCCAAGGACAGTATCACCTGTCTTTGTAGTCCTTTATGCCTGCATCAAAAGGTCGTCTTCTCAGTATTTCTTAAATTCAATGCAGTGACTTTTCTGAGTAACAGACATTATCCTTATGTTCTTATTTTCCCCTCTATAAAGTAACAATGCCTGGCCATTTCCGGAAGCTTGTCCTAATATATTGACATAGTTGCGGTGTAAGAGGGCTGCACCTCATTGTACTTCTCTAAGCGAGTGCATGGATCTCTGGCACAGCACTCCCAATCCGCTGAGCCCTACTCCTATTTACCCTTTAAGTCTCACAGTGTTTTTCCTTTCTTAATGGGCAATGGGACAGTAGGGAAATTCACTAGTGGCTATCTTCAGAGCCTCAGAGCCCACCACACAGTGCTGTATTCCATCTCCTTATCGTGTGTTATCAGCATGAGAAGAACTTGTTTACATTGAGGGTGGCAGAGCCCTGAAACAGGCTGCCCAGGGAGGTTGTGGTGCCTCCCTCTCTGAAGACATTCAAAACCCGCTGGACACGCTCCTGTGTAAGCTGCTCTAGGTGGCCCTGTCTTGGCAGGGGTGTTGGACTGGATGATCTCCAGAGGTCCCTTCCAACCCTAATGATTCTGTGATTTAGTGATTATACTTACTTGGCCCTTCATGATAACCCAGCCCTCAAGTCTCCTTACACAGAAGCCCCTAGCTGAGCTTGTATCACTTGTACACAATCAGCACTTTCTCCCGACATACTCAGTCTTCTTCCTTCACAAGTTCTCACAAATGTGCCAAGTCCTACCCTGGAGGAATATAATCTTCAGGTGTTTGCTGATACTTCCCTCACCTGCACCTCCTGTTCAAGCCCTGTCCTATTAATATTGAGCTATTATTACTGAATAGCAGCATCTTTTTACCACTGCCTACAGCACTGTGCCTGCAGTACTAGTGACTGCGGTACTAGTGACTGCCTGGTATTCTGAGACAGAAGACTGAGGTTTTCATTGAGAACTGAGGTATGCATGTATGCAGGTTATGGAAACCAAGCCATTATTTCTGCATATATGCTATATTACAAGAATACAGCATACATGCAGAAATGGACTAAAATGTGCTGAAGATATGAAACAGAAAAAAAGTCAGGGAAAATTGAATGACTTCAAGGCGTGCATGGATTAATAGTTAGTGCAGAGTGAGGTGATACATTTCTACAGACTAATAAATAGTATAATGCTAATGCGATAAAGCCATTAAAATTCACATAATCTTTATATGATTCCATAAGGTATCAGCCAAAGTAGATATACACATGCAAAAAGCAACTGTAAAAATCATGATGGGACTGTATTTGTTCTTGCTTGTAGAATACATGTGTTCAATGAATATATATTTAAACTGAAACAGATGCACCAGAAAGACAACCGGATCCTGTCTTCTGAGAAAACACTGGAAGATTTTGGTTTCTTCACATCACAGGAGTGAAGATCAGAAGTTTATTTAAACTAAATGCAATACTGTCACCAGCTAAAACAAAACAAAACAAAAAGGAGAGGAAAACAGGTTCTACATATTTGAAATACGAATAGCAGGTATATCTATCAAGCCTTGAGAAATAAGTTCTCCTGTCTTGTGTCAAAAGCTTAGCCACAAACTTAGCCAGCTTGTGGCAGGACACAGGATTCTATATTCCAGATGTTCCCCTATATTCCCATTTTGCCCTGGGTTTATACACTGTTGCCATCTTCGGTCCATCAAGGCTTAATTATTCCATCCAACACAGAAAGGCATGACAGAAAATTAATGAAAATATGGCAAATTAATCACAAGCTATTAAGGTATGCATAGTAGATGCAGGTTCAAATCCCTTTTGAGACAGTCTGAATGCAACTTGTGTGGATCGTTCTATATCTGTCACTAGAAATTCTTTCCAAGCTCAAAACCAGAAACCAGATCACAGACCTCGCATCAGTTTGCAGCCATCTTTGTGCACATGTGTCTGAAATGGGCAGGGCTCAAGCCAAATTCTTCATTTTTACATTTTATCTAATGCATTTCTTAGGCAGCTGTCCTGCTGAGTATTTTGCTGTTGTATCCAAGAACAGGATACTTAACTTTCTTTGTGTTCCTCAGTCATTGTACAGGCAGATGAACCCACATATTCTGCTAGGAGCAATAACTTCCACTAGGTGTCAGGATATCTAAAAATTAGACACTGCTATCATAGTCCAACTATACTTAAGGGCCTTGCCAAATCACTATTCATATAAACTATTGGGATCTTGGAATATTATACTTAGCTGTACTTGTATTTGTATTAACTTGAAGAAGCACGTAGCAGCACTTTAAGCAAAAGCATGTGTTTCATGGAATATGAAGTAATCTAAACAAGCAGTCAAATAATTATAAACACACTTTATCGTGATCCTGATTTTCTGTAAGTTTCCTTCAACATTTTCTAGCTCTTAGAGCTCAGAAAACTCTCTGAAACTGAGGTGTTTTTCTTGCTGCAGTTAGGCCTTCTTTCTAAGAGGTAGAAGCTACTTTCAAAAGGAAAGCAATAACTATTTCTTTTAAATGGGACTGGCGATCCTGTAATGTTCAAAGGCTTGAGAAAAGCAGGAGTTGCTGCTACTCTTCTTCATGTCTACCCTCGGAAAACAGCAATTGTTTACACTGTTCCATCCTTAGAAAAGCTGAAGTATAGTGGAATAATCTTTCACAATCTTTTGCATTCTAATTTACTGGGGAGAAGAGTAAGAGCTAAACATATAATTACAATAACATAATTATCTTTTTGTTGAGGCAGAAGACCAGAAAACAATCAACCTCATCTAACAGCTTTTCTGTTAGCCAAGAATAATATTCACTGCACACTCCATGGATCTTGCTCTAAAGCAAAAAAAAAATAACATCCTCATAGACTTCCAGTGTTCACCACTGTACAGTCTGTTTCACAAACATGAGTTAATCTTGTAGCACCCCTGTGAAGCAAATATTACCGAGCACGAAGACAAAGGTGAAAGTCTCTATGTTTGCTGCCACATCCCACTTTATGACTGATTTTCCAAAGCATAGGAACTAACTTTTAGTAGTCTGAAGGCTCAGCAGTTTGCTCTTAGGGACTCTGGTTGCATTTGTAAATGCTCAGGACTTCTGAGCATTCAGAGGTGTCTCAAGGCAGGCAAGCAAAATTAAAGAACCTAGAGGTAGTGACTTACCTGTGGAAAGTTTATTTGAAGCAATTTGGCTATCATCATAGAAGAGTCTTGCAGCAGAGGTATTGATGAATTTATATTGGCTTATTGTAATTATGCAGCCATAAATTCTATTCTTGCCCTATTCACAAGAGATCTTCTAAGAACTTATGTAGAAAAAATAGAAGTTCTTCTACACAGCTGTGAACAGGTTCGCCCCATGCACTGAAGGATAGAGAGGAGAAAAAAAGAGCCAGTTATTGTGCCACTCACTCTTGTAATGCAAATGCTCAGATGTATTAAGGCCCTCAAAAGCTCCTATTAAAGTGTCTAAATTCCTATCAGTTTTTGTGGCAATCTAGACACTTGCCTCAATTCCTGTTCTGTAGTTACTTTTCTGCACCTGGTCTAAACAGTCTCTGTTCAGTAACACTTAAGACACAAAAAAAAAAAAAAAAAAAA
>NDXB01012957.1:0-66504 GCA_002631895.1 Agapornis roseicollis | reverse complement strand
TAAAAGGGGGTGGGTTTTTTTTTTTTTTTTTTTAAAGTGTTCAAGTGTAAACATTGAATCAGTGAATTATTAGACTCAAGTTATACATTAAGAACGTGAGCAACATGCTATTGCCCAAAGGCATGGAGTGTACAGTGCCTCCAGCCTTAGCAGTAGAATAATCTGTGATTACTTTTTTTCATACTTCACCAGAATACCCTCTTCCAAGTCCTTTTATTTAATTTCTATCTCTTTTTATAGAATCATAGAAACAAAGAATGGTTTGGGTTGAAAGGGACCTTAAAGGAGCATCTAATTCCAGCCCCCTGCCATAGGCAGGGACACCTTCTACTAGACCAGGTTGCTCAGAGCCCTATCCAACTTGTTCTTGAATGCTGCCAGGGATGGGGTAGCCACAGCTTCTCTGAGCAACCTGTGCCAGTGTCTCACCACCTTCTTAATGAAGTTTTTTTTCCCAACATCTAATTTAAAGCTACTCTCTTTGAGCTTAAAGCCATTCCCCCTTTTCCTGTCACTACATGCCCTTGCAAAAAGCTTCTCTCCAGATTTCTTGTAGGCCCCTTTAGGTACTAGAAGCTGCTATAAGGTCCCTCTGGAGCCTTCTCTTCTCCAGGCTGAACAACCCCAACTTTCTCAGCCTGTCTTCATAGGAAGTGCTCCAGCACCTTGACCATCTTTGTAGCCTTCATCTGAACTCCCTTGAGCAGGTCCACGTCCTTACACAGAATCACAGAATTACCAGGTTGGAAGGGACCTCTAAGATCATCAAGTCCAACCCATGCCCTACACCTCAACTAAACCATGTCATCGAGTGCCATATCCATTCTCTTTTTAAACACATCCAGGGATGGTGACTCCACCACCTCCCTGAGCAGACCGTTCCTTCTTGTGTTAGGCCCCAGAGCTGAATGCAGCTGCCTCATGAGGGTGGAGTAAAGGTATTACTCCTCACATCTTCAAGGGCTTGCAAAGTACTCACCCAGCTTACTGCACTTCCACCACAGGGACTGTATGCTCATGGTATCAAAACAAGACTCACAATAAATTCTCAAGGAAACAAAGGAAAGAGGCAGAGTATGCACATATTTGTTTCAGAAGGGTGTCCATGCATTTGAATGTTAGCTTGGAAGGCATATAAGTATGAATAGTCAAAGGAAATAATAGAAACAACCCTGACAGACTGTCCATGACTACAGGTTGAACCAAAGCGAAAATGCTGAACACAGAACGGTTTTGAATTAAACTGAGGTTTCCCTGTGAGCATCTGAAAACGTGAATTCCCCATAAGACTTGTAAATAAAGGATGAGATTATGTGTTTGAAATGCAAGCCCAAGTTTTGTACCATTTGGGACTCCACAGTGAGACTTTCAGGCTCCAGGGTTTCTGAAACACTTCGCACCTTCTGTGCCCCCAGAAGCAGTGGCTGTGTCTCAGCTATCGGGACTTATTGCCCAGCCGGCATCTCAGTGAGCACAAGCTGCGAAGCCCACAGTGATAAACGCAAGCACCGGGCTGCACTCTCAGCCCTTCTTCTTTGAAAGACGAGTGTGAACGCACAAGCCACAGGGAACTCCGCAGAGCACTTCCCGATCGGGGCGTCTGTGGCCCCGATAGCCGGCAAGGACCGAGCCCGCCGGGGGGCCGGGCCCGCGGCCGAGGGGAGACTTTCCGTCGTCGATCAGAAGCGGTTCGAGGTGCCGGTACGGACGAGCCGGCGGGGACGATATCCTTTGGCGTTAGCCGCAGCGGGCGGAGCGGGCCCGGGCGCTGCCCGCAAACGGGGCGCTGAGAAGCGAAAGCGAAAGGAAGGCTGCGGGCGCCGGGGGATCCCCGCGCCGGTGGAGGTGGCAGCGCCGCTCCCTGGCGGGTGAGACACGTAGAGGAAGCGGCCGCGTGGGTGCATGTGCATGCGTCCCGCTAGTCTTCGGGCTCGGTCTGTCACTTCAGGGCGCTGCCACGGAGCCCGGCAGGGCGCTCCCGCCCCATATGGTGCCCCGGGCAAGGCAGCAGCCGGCGATGCTGTGCTGCATGCCCGGCGTGGCTTTCGTCCCCGCTCTGCTCGTCAGCTGGTCTTCGGCTGCCTTCATCACATCCTATGTGATTGCCGTGCTGGAGGGGCATGTCGAGCCCCTCGTCCCCTACATCAGGTGAGGCTGGGGCGGCAGTGGGAACTGGTGAGGTGCCGCGGCGGACCCCCGGCTATGAGGCGGAGTCTCATCATGGAAAGTCCGAGGGAACAGCAGCACCACCGGCTCCGCTGCTCTTTTCCCCCATAGCGCGGCTGTGGAGCTCCCCGGAGTAAGAGATGAAGAGGTGGCAGTGGAGGGGAGGCAGAATAGGGACTCGCTGTGCTGTGTGCGCCTGTCACCCGTCACAGCTCCAGCACCTGGGCCTCTCTGAGAGCAGCAGTAACCCCAGTTGTCTGCTGGAGCCAAAGTATGCTGCAGGTCTGATCCTGGCAAAACTTATAGAGTAAATGATGGAAATGTGGTTTTGTCTGTGTAACTCCAGAACGGGGCCAAAGATGATGGCAGGTTTTGAAGCCTTACAACAGCTTTTGTGGGGGACATACACCCCCAAGAAAATGCATCTTTAACATTTCAGAATGGGAACAAAGAATGTAAAAGGCTCCCTGAGCCTTTTCTGCTATAGAAAGGCATCTCCTTTCTGTAACCTTCATCATGTAAGAACAATTCTATATAAACCATTGTTTATACATTGCTGATATTAACACTGAAATCTGAGCTCTGGAGTCACTGCTACTCAGTTCTTAGTAGATTAAAGGTCAACCAGAAATCCAAAAGTGGTTTGATACGTAGAAGATCTAAAATAGACCGTAAATTACGTATTTCAAGAAATATCTAGACCTAATTCCTTTAAAGACTTTATGAAGATTCCAGAAGATTGCTAACCTGATTTTTGCATACACATAAATTTGATTGAAAAATAGGGTCTATCATCCTAAGCAAGTGAGATGGTGCAAATAGCACTTCAACCCAGAAGAAAATTTGTTTTCATTTGAGCTGAGCCAAAGAAAATTGGGCTTCATGCTTTTGTTAGCAAAACTTTTTAAGATCATCTGCCCAAATCTGTACTCAGCTTTTGGAAAGCCTTGTTCTTGTACATGCACGAACACCCTACTGCCTTTGTGGTTATACTCATGCTCTTCCTTGGTTGCATGCACAATTTTACTGACACAAAAGTGTTTGTAACCAGTGTAATTTGTTCATTCTAACCAAGTAAAAGAAACCGTTTGATATAACTTTGTCCAGGGTCAGCACATGGTTTGTGCTCAGAAGGATTTTGAGGTCCTGTAGTAAGAAATTTTACAGATGATGTTTCTTATTTGAAGCCATGTCCTTGAAGAAAATATATGAGAGAATAGGATGAGGTTTTTTTGATATAGTTGTTTTTGCAGTCAAGTTTTTGACAGGCTGAATATCTCAGTTGTGTCATTCTATGTAAAATGGTAGACCAAACCTGTAACTCTGATGAATGTATCACAGCTGCCTTAGTTGTATCAATCAAACAGAATACCTCACTGAAAACAAAACCCCAACATACTCATACTTTAAATAAGGGATCGCAATAAATGTCCACATACTTTAACTCCCCCCTCCCCCAAAGATATATGAGGCTGTGTCAGTCATTCAAGAACACCAAACAAACAACAAACAATAACCCAGTTACATTTCAGGCCCTCTACATTTGCTAGTGATTTTTTTTAACATATGGATGCCTTGTTTATCTTATATCCTTTTAACACATTTGAACTAAGGCTATACATTGACTGTTGGTGAACAACCTGTAATAATTCTAAAGCCACATGGTCCAAGCATATAATCTTCATTGAAGATGCACTGGGGAGAAATATGATGATTTCTTCTAGAGTACACAGGCCAATAGTCATTCCATAGTTCATATGCTTATTGTGCCGGTCATTTCTTTAGCCTAAGAAGTTGAATCATGGGATTAAGAATGTGATTTAGTGAAACTTAAGAGTTATAAAAAAGAGGAAGAATGTTGCAACATTTCAGTTGTGCAATATCTTAAAATAAACTATAAAAATTACCTAGAGCTTATATGAGGAAATTCCAGTTACAGAAAGGANCATTTCAGGCCCTCTACATTTGCTAGTGATTTTTTTTAACATATGGATGCCTTGTTTATCTTATATCCTTTTAACACATTTGAACTAAGGCTATACATTGACTGTTGGTGAACAACCTGTAATAATTCTAAAGCCACATGGTCCAAGCATATAATCTTCATTGAAGATGCACTGGGGAGAAATATGATGATTTCTTCTAGAGTACACAGGCCAATAGTCATTCCATAGTTCATATGCTTATTGTGCCGGTCATTTCTTTAGCCTAAGAAGTTGAATCATGGGATTAAGAATGTGATTTAGTGAAACTTAAGAGTTATAAAAAAGAGGAAGAATGTTGCAACATTTCAGTTGTGCAATATCTTAAAATAAACTATAAAAATTACCTAGAGCTTATATGAGGAAATTCCAGTTACAGAAAGGAAAAAAAAAAATTGACAAATTTTATTTCAAAGTTTCTGTAATTCTTATTTGCATTCCTCAAGTAACCAGTCTGTGTCTTGAAGTAACTTGTTAATTTTATTTGTTTACCATGTAACAGCTGTCACAGTGAGAGAAAGACCATATTTAAATTTGTCATTGAAACTGTGCTAATGTCTCATCAAGTAAACCACATAAATACATTTCTGAGTAGATAAAAGAAAATATGATTTTGTGTTTTCTAGCAGCTGAAGCATAAAAAATGGCCAGGTTATGCCCAAATTAGTCCTTTTGCTCATACCACTCACAATCCAAACTAATTTGGATGTGCTGGGATGGCGGTTTGGTGGTTTGAATTCTCAGGGAAAGAGTAAGGGAATTTTCCTTGAGGTATTTGTTGCCATATGGTACCTCTGGATCAATCAGGATCCCTGTAGGCAGAATTTAACCCTCCCACTTTAAAAAATTGGGACTTCAGTTTGAAGAGAAATAGTTTATGATGGCTATGAAGAAAGTGTTATGATGATGAATCTTTTGGTCCTAAAATATTTATTCCCTGTCCCTTCTGACTTCTTGTCTTTTCATTCTTCAGAGGACTGTTTGTAGAATTCTGCTACATGAGATGGATACACAAATCCTGTCATGCAGGGTTTGTGTGGTGGTTTCCATGGTGGTTGTGCTCACCTATGTGCCATAGCAAATAATTAAGCACATTTTTGTTTCAAATATGAAAAAAAAAAAAAAAGAAAAAAAAAAAGAAAATAACTGTCACAAATACTTTTTTATTTTCTTCTTCTTCTTTTTTTTTCAAAGCAGGAGACCAGAAGCAGAACCAAATATACCTGAGTCTTCACTTAGCTTCAGGGATTTTATAGTGGAAAATATGGCATTAAAAAGATTGTGTCCTTAAGGGACAACACAGCAGTGCAGTACTTTGTAAATACATTGTAGGTGTGATATAGTATTCTTGGTTTCAAGTTTCTTGAAAGCAGACATCTAAGATTATTGAGTTTGAAAATAAACAATAGCAAAATTCACCCATAAACTTTATTTAGCTTGGGAAAAGCTTTAATTAAAAAATTAATGGAGTTCAGTGCAATTTCATGTTATTTGGATTGCTCTTATGTTTTGAAATGTTCCAAGAACTTCAGAATGTGCTGATTTCATTTTCTTCTCACCTAAAGTCCTTCAAAAGCTTTGAAGTGATTACAATCAGGTACTTAGCATAGAGCAGTTTCTGATTTGAAGAAGTCCTTCAAGATGGTCACAAGCTGACCACTTTTTAAATGGAGTCCTTTGTTGTATTTATGAAAGCACTCCAGAGACGTAAGAACAAGCTGTGAAGTTCAGGGTTAGAAAGTGGGCTAAATGAAGCATGGATTAAGATGATTTTAAATTATTTTAATTGTCAAAATGATTTTTAAATGTAAAAAAAAAAATTAAGATTCACTGTACTGTTTCATTGATTCTGCTATCAAAGAGGAACAAGACTAATACACGGTACAAACTACAGCAGGTTTCAGAAAGCATTACAACAAGAAAATACAGATGAATAGGGATTTTTAATTTTAATGCCTGAGAAGTTGTAAAAACTGGTCTAAAAGTCTGGACCTGGCTTTTGCTCTCTGAGGATTTGGAAATAATCTCCTAAAGAAAACCAAACAAACCACCACCACCACCAATGAAAAAAATAAAACCAAAACCCCAAAAATCAAACCCAAGTTTTTCCTCTATGATTTTGCATAGCCTTTTCATAGGAAAGTAGTCTTCCTTCACCCTAAGCTTCCTTACATTCTTGATAAGTCAACTTAGCAACTGATTATACAAATGCTTCTGTAATGTAGAAGGCTTTTGAGAGCAAATATTAATTTCTAAAACAATATATCTTTTGTTCTGGTCATACTATTCTGGCTTGCATTTAGCAAAACTGTCAAAATCTTTGAGAATGATTGCTTATGTAGAGAGTGCTTTCTCCTTTGGGTGTTAAGAGTACAGCATTCATGCTGAGTGCCTGTCATTTTGGCTGCACTTAGTGGTAGGTTCAGAAGTTTAGCACCAAAAACTAATAATCCACCCTTGCTGTTGGAATGAAGAGCATTCACCTTCAGTTGCATAAATCCCCAAATTCTAGCTAGTACCTACTTGTCCCATTGTACACCTAAGTGAAGATTTTTCTTCAGAATCTTTGCTTAGTTTCCACTGGACTTTGATGTTACCTAAAATCCTCACATGTTTATGTTGCTGGCTGTAGAGTTCCTTGAGTGCTTCTGTTTACACACATAATCATGCCTCTTGGTACTGCTGAGTAACTGAAAACTCAGCTCACTCCCAAATTATGTAAAGGTTTCTGAGTTGTTTTCCACTGGTTTGACCAACAGTCTGATCAAATAGATATCAACTAGTTCTACATTAGACAAAAGAGGTGATTGCATCTCAGTATTCTTCTGCCATTGATGTACTCATTTTTATAAGAGTACTGCTTGAGGGAATATTCTCCCAGGAGTATGCCCTTCGTGCCAGGAAAGGGCATTTTTGTGGATAGGTGATGGCACATATGTAGAGAAAAGAGGGAAGAGGATTCTGTCATAAAGGTACTCCATTTTTCTGCATAATATATATTTTGTATATATGCTGTTTTTCATATGTATGTGTTCATATAAATTCTGTAGACATTCCCATGCTCATGCACCATTGGTCTGTTCCAGTGAATGTGTAATTAATCCTTATAAGGGTGAATCGCTTCAGCAGAAGAGACTTATAACACCTTGGGTTTAAAGTACTCTTAAGCTATACCTATATTAGTAAATAAAACCGTGTCTAGGAAAATTCCCAAGCATTGGAATGCAGTTACTCTCATGGATTATAGTCCTTTCAAACAAATCAGGAAATTAAGCTCAGTTTTCTCACATCTTAGAATACTGAGCGCCATTAGCTATGTTTTGCTCTATCACGGTGTTCATTTGGCAGATAAAAGAAACATCATTTCTAAAATGTCATTTATGTGATCATCTATTTCATCCATGAGTAAAGTATCTCTCTGTCACATCTCTGACTATAGCATACAGAAAAAGAAGAAATACAGTTCAAACAGTATCATCTAAAAAGATGGTTTATTTCTAAAAAGAAAGATTCAATATTGCAAATAGAGATTGTTGTGGTTTAAGCCCAACCATAAATCAGAACCACACAGTCTCTGTCTCACTCCCCCTCACTCCCAGAGGGATGGGGAAGAGAATCGAAAGAATCCAACTCCCACAGGTTGAGATAAGAGCAGTCCAGTAACTAAGGTATAACATAAATCACTGCTGCTACCACCAATAATAATAATGATGATAAGGGAAATAACAAGGGAAGAGAATACAACTGCTCACCACCTGCTGACTGATACCCAGCCTGACTGAGCAGTGATCTAGCCCTTCCGGGTAACTGCCCCCAGTTCTACATCCTGGGCATGATGTGCTGTGGTATAGAATACCTCTTTGGTTAGTTTGGGTCAGGTGTCCTGTCTGTGTTTCCTCCCGGTTTTCCCTCCTCCCTGTCAGAGCATAAGACTCACAAAGTCCTTGGTCGGAGTAAACATTACTGAGCAACAACTAAAAACATAGGGGTCATCAGCGCTGTTCCTAGGCCAAAAGTCAAAACCACAGCACTGCACCAGCTACTAAGAAGGAGAAAAATGACTGCTACTGCTGAACTGAGGACAGAGATTAAGTATGCAGCAGATGACATTCTAATTGTTCCAAATGTTTAAATGCCTTGAGCACATAACAGCACTCCATACAAGCTACATTTATCCTGGGGTTTCATGTGTACATCGCATTTATGTTTCACATACCTCAATTAACTTCTAATTTCTTTTTCTTCCTGTTTTAGTGACACTGGAACTAAACCTCCAGAGAGCGGTATCTTTGGTTTTATGATTAATATTTCAGCACTTTTAGGTATGTATAAGGTACTTTGTTTGAACACACAAAGAAATGAAAACCAGCAAAAACTACCTCTCTACACTGTAGCTCATACAATATCCTGCAGATAAACCCCTACTCCTCCATACAATATTCTGCAGAAAAAACTGCTCCACAGTTAAATGGTAATAATAGATAGATGAAAGCAATATTTAGAGAACCAGGTCCTTAAAGTCAGTAAGTGAAGGCTTAGAGGGACTTCTGTTTCTGAAGAGCACCTCATCTGTGCAAAGTAGTCAGTGTATATGGAAATAAAAATGGAAGAAGGACAGTATAATTACTTGCCAAAAACTGTATCTTGGGCCTAGAAAGACATTTGATTTTAGGATGCCGCAGCGAAGGGAAGAACAGTATTGAAGCAACACCTGGTTTCCTCTGCAAGATGCCTACTCCTCTGCTAAATGTCTGCTGGCCTTGAATCAGGAAGTTTGGAATGTTCTATTTATGTCTAGGGGATGGAGGATCAAGAGCTGTGTGTCTCGGTATACATTCAGTCCATGATGGTCTGCATGCAAAGAAAAAAATCACATATTTTACCTTGTCTAAGTGCCTCATTCAGTCACTGTCTTGGTGTGTTTCATATAATCTTACAGCACCTGGACAAAGTTACCCGATTTATTTTTCAATCTGTAAATAGACTGAAACTCTATTCTGTGCTATTGAACTGTGGAATGCAGTCTCCAACTTACCATATCCTGATGAACCACGATCTTCGAATTCAGCAGAGGTGTTTGTCAGGAGTGACCTGCATATTGAGATCACATAGACTGGAATAAATCTTTGTGTGGTGGCTTGAGGACATTGTTGTACTAAAGAGCAGCCAGAATTGGCCCAAAAGCTTTGAAAATATTTTCTGGTTACGCAGCTAGTTACACTTTTTTCATTTTACACTCCACAAACATGTATTAATTCATCAGAGTATCAGTAATAAGGAACAGAATAAATCACCTACTTCCAGTTTATCGTTCATTTCCCTGTAACATCTATTCCTAATGTGGAATGTCAATGCCTCTGTGCCTAAAATGCACAGGAGAATGGAATTTAAATTAGGATTTTGCTTGAAGTGATATGCAGTTAATTCTAGATAGCATTAACGTGTGAATTTAAGACTAGGATGTTAAGACAGTTCTACATGGAATAATGCACCTTAAATTCACTACCTTCTTCACCTCAGCAGAGTTAAAGGCAGTATTATTTTCTGTATGCTAATGTGTTACATGGCAAGGTGTTTAAATGTAAGCAATACATCATCATTGAAATAAATACATATTTTTTGTTTTTCAGGTGTAACTACAATGTGCATCAGATATTTATTAATAGAGAAGCAAAATGAGTCATCGCACTTTATTAGGTCTTCGTGCAATGTGTTTTCATTATGTATTGGATTGATGGGCTGTACTGGAATGGGCATAGTTGCAACTTTTCAGGTATGACTGTAGATTTTGTATCATAAATGAAACTAAATTTGTTTTACCAGTTCAAAAATATCAGAACTATAAGAGTGGCAAATATTATCACAGTGTGGATACTTGGCAAATGGAGTAAGAATGTTTCTCTTGCTCCTGCCTTTTTTCAGTGGCTTTAAAAAGACAGCTTTATTTTCTTCCTATGTACTAGATCTTTTGCTTTTGCAGCTATGTTGGTAAGGGAGTTTGTGTGTGCTTGTCTTGTAACATGTCTGCACTAGAAAACAACTTGATATAGATGCTTGTGCTGTAATTTTTACTATGAAAATCTTCCTGTAAAAAACCTTTGCTTTTCACAGTTTAATTTGCTTACAGTAGGGCAGAATAACTCAGACTAGCAAAAGCACCTGTATTTTTAGCTGCACACTACCAGCATTTTCTACAGAATAAACTAAATTTATCTGACAGGTTAGAACATTGAGCACAATATTTGCCCATTGTTTTGAATCTGCAGGAGGTGGCATAACAACATATTAAGTCTTTTGAAAGAGACATGTAGAATTACCAGTTACAAGTTAATTACAATACCAGAAAGGGTAAGACATCTCATTATAAATCAAAGAAGTCCAGCCCACAGCATCTGAAAGAAAATTCAACAGAGAGGAAAGATATTGAAAGGTTTACTGAATTGTTTTCACCTTTTCTAGTGTAGAAGTGCATAATAGGGTATCTTTTAATACAAAGAAGTACTAACACACTTGCTCTCCAACTTTTAGCTCAGAATCAAGTCAAGTTTAATTGGCAGGTAGTTTGAGATACTGCCTTTAAATCTGTGTAAACAGAAGAACTGTTCCTTTGAAAGGATGTCCTCCTTTGGGGAACATTTTGGTAAATACTGTTGTGCTCATATAATAACCAGGCAACACATGGAGAAATAAAAATAAAGATTGCCAGGGCTTCAGCAGGCAATACAATTTTGCATGTAATTGACATGGTATTTTCAGACAAAAAACTGCCTTAGGCTGATATCTTGCTCTTTTTAGTTGTACCTCTATGCAGTGACTGTGGATTGTAAAAACTACAGGCACTGTAGTCTATTCTAAACACTTTTGAACATCTGTACTCTTATTGATCTGGTTTTAGATTTAGATGTGTCACAAAAAAAAAAAAATAGATAATGGAGAACAGTGTTGCTTGAGTGAAATAGAAAACAAACTGCTTCAATAAGGAAAAGACAAATTAGGAATGCAGAATAATTTGGGAGAGTCAGGGAAGCACAAAGTTTGAACCTAAAGTTTCCAGTTTCCAGTTATAGCATTGCTTCTTCTAATCTTTATTGCCTCTCATTGCCTGTTCATAAGCTCCTTCTTCACCTCATTTGTTAGAATGCCTCACAAATTTTCTTTCCTCTACTCTGATCTCACTTTCCATGTTAAGTGCAGTTTGTAGGAAGGGTTCAGAATACAGTAAGGATCTCATCAGCCTAAGAACCCAATCTAGCTGATTTTTGAGCATTCTTAATTTCCCAGGAAGATTGAAATGATGGCTGCAAGTCTTCAGTCATTTAAGTGCATAGTGTACAACTGGGAAACATCAAACTCTTATCCTCATTTACCATTAGAATAACTGAGACATGAAGAGGCTGTGAGATTTGCTTAAGATCAGGTGATTGTTTCACATCAGGAGACCAAAGCAAAGATGGAATTACAAGTTGTTTCTTTAGCATCCCATCTAGTTCATCTAATCAGTGGGTTGGTTAGAAAATTCACAATCATGTGCACTATCTGTTTGTTTCTTAACACTTATTTGTCCCCAGCAAAGTGAGCTAACTGAGTACTGTAGTGGAGCCGATTTACACTATTGGGCATCAGTTCATTTTCTGTTTCCCAAAAGAAAATATTTAGTTCGATAAAAAGGCTTCAGTGTGAAATTATACCAGAAATATTGAAGATTTGCTTTTATTTACTCAAATCTAGTGCCACTTGTGGCAAGTCTTTTAAGTAGCATAATTAGTTGTAAGGAAATTTTTTTTCACCCTTCTTGTTTCAGGGTAAGATATGGTAGGTAGCACGGGGGGTTAATGGTAGTGGTCTCAGAATACTTAGCGAAAGTGATAAAGGAAGTGAGAGAAAACACTAGTAGTGCATCCTCTAAAAGTGAAGGAGTTTCTGATAAAATAAGTAATGGTCATGAATAAGGTGCTTGTGCTCTCTTTTAAATAACAGAATGCTTAAAATACAGTCATGAAAGACATTGGAGGGTTAGCTTGAAGAAGATAATTGGGTAAGGAAGGAAATATCCAGTAACCCTTAATGAATAAGGCAAAGCAAAAACCCAGGTCTTAGCAAGTCTGGTTTTGCCTGTTGACATCGCATGTGATTAAAGATATATCTTCTTGTCTTTGAGTAGGAAACTTAGGAAGCTTAGACAGCAGAAGTAGCAACATCTCCCAGGTTCTATAGGGGTTGAGTGTGATGGTCTTTTTAGGGAAACTGTAGCAGTTTCATGTGTGCAAGACCATGTTAGAAAAGTTCTGTATAATGTGTATGGGGCTAAATACAAAAGCCAACAGTTATACTTGCTTAATGCTTTCCATACCAAACCTTGTAATTCCTATATGGAAAACAAAAAGTGGAATAGAGGAATAAAAAATGCAAGTCTAGATGAAATGTCACTTAAATACCTGTGTGAGGAACATGCTTTAAAATCTGACAGAACTCAATAGGTCACAAAGAGATAGAAGGGAATGAGTAGAAAGAAAAGCATGGGGAAAAAGAGTTTAAAAGAGCGTATGAACATAATCACCCTCACAAGACAAAGAAAACAGTTGCCTCTAGGCAGGTAATATATGAAAATATGTAATGAAAGGAATCACTAAAATAAAAGTGTAGTAGGTTAGATCATAGCATGTTATGTGACAGAAAGGAGCTTTAAAGCTGATTTTCCTGTCTTATACTGGATTCCAAGGTAGCACAACTTCGTAAATTTTTGAAACATTTATAGAATACAATAACTTCTCTGGAATCTTCATCTGTTTTGTTGCTGGATATTCTACTTATTTGTGTTTTAAAGGAGAGAATCTTCCATTGGTAGTGTATTACAAAATTATAGGCCACATACAGCATTACTGGAATTGTATACACACTTTCACATGTTGTGGAACTTGAGTAAAAGCAGCTAACAATGTGAAAAAGAATAGGAAGGCTGAATAATTCAAGACTGACTGTGTAAGACCTTCAGATTAAGAGCTTATTTTAGCTAACACTTTAAAAAAAATGTAACTAATTTTCTGCTAACTCTTCCTGGAGCATTTTGGCTGGCCATTGGATGGAGGGACAAACCTACAGCAGTCACTGTTTAGAACAGCTTCCATGAAACTTTACCATTAGTTAGAGCAGGGCCACACAAATGCAGATTAGCCTTTCAATGCAAAAGGATGAAAATCTGTGGCAGAGTAGAGGCAAAAAGGAAGTAGAGGAATGTCTTAAGAAAAACACAAGCCAGTTCCTGTTTGTGGGAATATTAATTGGTAATAGTCCAACTGCTGAACAGCACTAACATGGATTTTTCTTTCATCTTCCCTGTGTAGACTTTTGGGAGAAGGGACTGTTTCTCACTGCTTGTGTACTCTCAGCATAATATGTCTACCACCTTCTTAGGGCTCATTGATACCACTGTACAAATAGTAGCAGCTAATCATTGCACTGATTTTTTTTCCAGGAGCTGTCTGTTCCCAGTGTCCATGACATAGGAGCTTTGGTGGCATTTGGCTCCGGTGTTGTATACATTACCCTTCAATCTATAATCTCTTATAAGTCCTGTCCACAATGGAACACTTACTTGGTGTGTCACATAAGGATAGCCATATCTGTAATATCATGTATTGCTTTCATTCCCAGTATCCTTTATGGTGTATCCCACAGTTTTCCCTTTATGTGTTCATGATCTTTCTTTTAATTTTAACAATTGCTGATAAAAGATGAAAATGAGGTTACGGTCTCTGTAGGGGTCTCTAATATTTCTGCTATAATAATGCTTATAGCATGTTGAGACACCATTAATAGCATAAAGATGAGTCTCAGGGTCTTCTAAAAAGCTGTCTGTCTTCTTTCAGTCATATTCCTGAATCAAATGTCATAATGTTCTTCATAAAATCAAGTAATAATAAAACTAGACAAACTTTCCAACCTCTTCATTTGAAGGGCAGTACAGAGAAAGGCTTGCAAAAGGGGGCACTGCTTCTGGTATTAACCTTACACATAGACATGTAAAATACAGTGGCATACACAAGATTTCTGTCAAGCCTAAGCAAATGCTTTTGATCATATTGGTTTGAGCTTGGCTTCATTAGGTGCCTCCACTAGAGACACATTGAATACACTTACTGCCTTTTCCCATAGCCTGCTGAAATTAGAGTCATCCCACTGATTACATTGGTCTTTAGGTGATCTGCCATTGTTAAAAAGTTGTTGCAGCAGATCATCCCATCGGCCAGCCAGCTACAGCCTACTTTTGGTTTCAGCAGTTATGAAAGTACTCTTGAAGAGGGTCCTAGTCCTGAGAGAAAGTTGTACAAATAAGGCACCTACTGTGGACCAATGTATGACAACATGGTTCCTCTTCCAACAATGCAGGACTCTGGCCTCACAGTTCTCAATCATGAATGTGATCTAACTTTTGGAGTGTCTCCCCTTATTCTCCGTACTTTGGAAGAATCCACAGAAACCCTTATTTGTGCAGAAAATTGTTTTGATTGCTGCTATCAGTTGCCTGTCAATAATGTGTTTCCTTTACTTGTCTTAATACTTCAATTTCATATTCTGTTTGTTCAGGATCCTGTCCTACAGTAGGGGGAGATGGGGTCTTTTTTTTGTAAGCAGACATTTTCAATTACTCACTGAACTTTTATAGTCTCCTTTACACTGTGTTTTTCCCAGTGATTGTGTTTGCTTCAAAAATTTCCGTGACAAAAATTGATTGGACTCCAGATGAAAAGGTAACATCTCACTAAGTAGCCAGCTTACTCTTAATTCTGAAGTTTTGGAGGTTTTTTACAACCTTTGCTTTCTCAGCTTTTCACCATTCTTTTTTAAATAGTCTTTATCATTGTGATAAACATCTGGGATATGACCTGAAGCATACTAACATCAATATCAGGTATCTGATTTCAGTCATCTCAGAATTATAAGTATGAAAAGTATATATTCATTTTGGAGAAACTTTGTCTCATGGGGTATAAAAAAGCAGGTTGAATAATGTGGGAGCTTAATAATCTGGAAAAGCTTAATAAAAGCAGACTTGGCAAACGTACTCCAATGGAACACTGGCTAGGCAGCTATGAGATAAATCTTCACAAGTTAGATAATTTTAGTAATATCTACTTCTTGAAGTTTGTTTTGTGGTTTTACTTCAGATGCAAGGATGAGCAAATGTTTTTACTGAAACAGATGACACATTTGTTGATGGCATGTTAAGAAACACTCAACATTCTGCTTGTTTCGTATTGCATAGCAGTTTTATGATGATCTACTTGAAAACAAGGGTCTTATCAGGAACTGTCAAATGAAGGTAGCCCTCCATTTCGAAACATTGTGAGAATTTACTGAGTGGAATAGTACTACTGAACACAGTGGCTCTGTGTAAAGTTTTGACTATGGGCACTTTGGTATCCTTCACATAAGAACTAGTTTTTTTCAGAAGCAAATTATATTCAAGCTATGCTTTGATCCTGTGCTGATTGTAGTTTTCTTATACTATTTTTTATGTTGGTGCACAAGATGTTGCTTAATGGAACATAGAATCATAGAATTATAGAATGGTTTGGATTGGAAAGGACCTTAAGATCATCTAGTTACAACCCCACTGCCATCGACAAGGATGCCTCACACTAGACATAGGCAAATTTGATAAGTATATTTACATTTCTGTAAAAACTAAATCTGAATTGACTTTTATAGAACAGCATATTTGGAAGATGAATTATAAATCACAGAATATTTGTTGGGTTTACAAAAGTATATGGCTATTTTTATAGCATTCCACAGTTAATTTGCAAAACTTTCTTATCTGGAAATTGGTTTTACGTCTTATTTCATCAGGATTATACCTATCATGTTGTGAGTGCAATCTGTGAATGGACGGTGGCCTTTGGTTTTGTCTTCTTCTTTTTAACATTCATTAGAGATTTTCAGGTTGGTATCTACATATTTTACCAGTGACTGAGAAGCACTATGACTTGTAGATAACAAATGCAAAATTACCATTTTTTATCTCAGCTAGATATAGCAAAGCTATCCAGAAACTAATTTTATCAGTCACAGAACTGATTTCTATCTACCTAATGAATATTTTTCCCCTGGCTTTTAATACATAAAAATCAGTTTCATAAATCAGTTTAATAGGTGTCTCGAACATTATTCAGTAAATTAATACATTCTACTTATTTACCAGGCTTTTTGTAGAAAGAGATCCTCTAAAGGTGACGTAACACCAAAATAAATGCTGCTACTAAACATAACAATCCAGTGCATTTCAACCACAGATGTTTCCTTTCTTTTTTAAAATTACACATTTTGATATACATTCCTCACAATGCAAAGAATATAAAATACTTTGTGAAAAGTGTTGACATGAGAACCTTATGATTTGGGTAGCTGGATCTAGTGATGTATCAATCCTGACTTTAAGGAAGAGAAAATATTAGTTAAAAGGAAAATACTTTCATACAACCTGTGGGAGGCATGTCTTGAACTTAGTTTCTTAGTTAGCTTTGCTTTGCTAACTCTTGTTTACACTGTGTGTTCCAGCTGCAGTGTTTTATGGGGTTTTTATTTGGTATAGGGACATAAAATGCTGGAAATAAATACCAAACTGTGAGTTCTTAGCAAAAGAACTTGTAAAAAACAATTAAAAAACATTGCTTGTGACAGGTGTGTTGTGGAGATTTGAGGACAAAACCTCCTGGATATACTGTAGTTGCTAGGATCATTGGCTCCTTATCCTTCTCAGACTGCTGGATGTTTGTTTCCCCGTAAAGTAGTTGCATCTTTGCAAAACTGGACTAGAGAGCTTAAGGTAGAAAAGGCTGAAAACTGCTGCTTTATATCACAATTACAAAGATGAACTAACTCAGTTGTGATCGCTGTGATGTCATACCGCATACTAAAGTCTTTCATATACACCATTGCCTTACACAAATCACACAAAGTTAAAAACTAGATCCAAGCACTTGCATAATTCTAGAAACAATTATCAAGATCACATATGTGAGCCAGTTGGTACTGTGGTAAATTGCTGGAGAACATATCCCAAATTCATGGAGGTGGGATAGGAATTAAAATAGTGAGAACCAAATCGTCTAAGTCCTCTGGAATAAAACCAAAGTTTGAAATTAGATCATGTAAAACTTGGTAATTAATTTACCTGCTTCTCCACTTACATGCTTGCTCAGCATGGAAGTGGTTAATACTTATATATAACCTATACTTAACTTCTTGATAGCAAAATTTCTACACCTGTTTACTTTTGATTGGTAGTACTGAATAGACCATGGCCTTAGGGCTTTCCAGTATTCCCACACACACACCCTGCCCCCCCCAAACAAAACCAGAGATGGGTTCTGAAAAACAAAACACTTTTGGAAAAAAAGGTAATTGTTCAAAATTACTCAATGCATTATCTTAAAGGCATCTAAACCTGACAGAAATATTGAGGCACTGTTCAGAAATGCATGAATCATTAGATATACCATTTTGGGGAGGAGGTTTTTATTGCCAGTCAGTCATTCTCTGATGTCTACATATATAGACATCTCTTTTATCAAAAGTGAGACTTTTCCTTTGGAGATACATACTTGAAGATAATGTTGTAGTCCTTAGAGCAGCTAAATCAGTTTCTACGTCTGCTTCAGAGCACAGGTCCCAAAGTGTTCAACACTGAAAGTTTAACTATATATATAACTATTATGAACATAATAAATAAGAGAAAGCAATGGAATTGAGCTAAATAGAAATGCAGACATTTTAAATTACAGGCTAAAAATTAGCATGAAATCCGATGTTGGTGTTTGACAGTGACAGATAAAATTTTTCGATAGAATCTAAATTCTACTTTTCTTTTTGTCATAGCCAGTGCTCCCAGAAAGCCAAAATATTGATTTAGAAAAAACAATCACCAGATTCTAAGCAAAATAAGTCTTCTCTTTTCTTTAGAATTTCTCACAATATGTATTTCACTTAAATGCATTTTTTTTGTTTTATCTCGTTATACCTTATATGATAGATCTGTCAGTTTATCTTCAGCTGATCTTGTTTTATTTCTCTTTTAGAGAGTTTCTTTAAGGATATCAACAGAAATACACGAAGACTCCTGATAGTGGAAAAAATTATATTTTATATATATGAATATATTTAGGTTTCTTTTTACTCACAGAAAATGTTGCAGAGGGACAAGGTTTTATAAAGTTGTATAAAGAACCCATGCCATTAACTCCACAACATCTATAACAGCATCCACTAAATCATTTTAAAAACTTGTATCAATGTTCCTGCTACTTTTTTTGCAATATTTTGTAATTTTTATATTGTTGATATATTAAAAATATTGTAATAGAAGCAATCTGCATAAGTACTTGAAAGTCATTCAAAGACTTGATCTCCTTAGCACTTTGCTTTTGGACATATCCATACCTTTTCATTTGCTATGGTCTGACTGGTAACATTAGTTTTGAACTTCAGAAAGTATGTTTTGCAAATAGTTAGGAAAGTCTAAAGAGAACAGAAAACACTAAGGCTGAGTTCCTATTCTGTTAATTGGCAAGGTCTGTGGAGGAAAGTGTGAGCAGAATTGGGCATCTTTGTGTCAAGACTAGAAATTTGCAGTTAGTAAATGGCAACACTATGCTTTATCTTTCCAATGGTGGACACTGTATACAAATACAAATCCTAGAAGAAGATTAAACAACACTGCTTGAAAAATGTTGTCTAATCATCACTGCACTGTGTGTTTGTAAGAGTCTACCCTTTTTTCCCCTTCAGGCACTGATGGCCATAGGAAGCTTGAAACTGAAGTGGGAATAGAAAGTAAATTTATGATGTACTAAATGCACAATCTACAAAAGAGAAACCTTAGTTATAACTTGGTTAATAGAAGGCAGATGTTTTCCAGCTGTGTTTCAACCTACAGTTGAAACAGAATGAAGAGGGCCTAAAGAAGTCACTGGGAGCAAAGGGGAAACAAGAGGTGGCACTATAAGTTCTCAGTTGTTCAGTTGTATGTGTATCAGTTTTATATATACATAAAACTGAAGAAAACAAAAAAAAATCCTGGAGAGCTTCCATAGTGAAAATATGGCACATTTGCTGCTAGAAACTTACTTCTGTAATGAAAGTCTTGGAAAAGAACTAATTGAGTGGTCAGATGTTACAAGTATCTGGAGCCAAAAGGGAATTGGGAATTCTGTGGACTGATCCACTACCTCCATTTTGTGCACTAACCACTTGGCTATCAACCATTTCCTCTGAAAATTACATTTGCCATGGTCTATCATAGTTTATGCAGAAATAGTGACGATTTTCAGTTGCTAATTTTCCATAAGATTAAAAAAAAAAGAAGTGTTTTGGAGAGTAGTGTCTGAAGACTGTCATCTGTTGATATTTCCTTTAATGTGTATTTTAAACTGTATTAAATTCATCTGTTTCACAAATTAAAGAGTCTGTGTTTTCTTTATAAGATCTTGCAAATAAAAACAGTTAAAACATTTTTCTCTGGCAGATTTGCTTTCCGCAGTATTCAGGTTATCTTGCAGAGGCTTTCAGTTACAATAATGTTAAAAATCAAATCTAGTACTGACTAAATGCAAACTGTCTTGCAAAGGTATCCTGCAAAGGGCACGTATTCCTTCAAGTGAAGAACAGAAACTCAGTAGAAAATGTATAGCAACCACGAAAAGTGACATCCCGTCAATTCTGAAGGCTGTGTCAAGAAAAGACTGCATGCCTTAATGCATTAAGCATTGTACTTTTATGGGTTTTTATTCCTGACAGTCTTAAACTAAAGTATAAGGAGCTTGAAGCTGTTATTTCAAATTATGCCAGATTGCAGTTCAACAGTTTAATAAACCTTTTACATGGATAAAAGAAGTTATGTTAACCTTGAAATTCAAACTTAACTAATGTTAGTGTGGTTTTACAGTGAATCATTTCACTGAAAGTACATTTAAACAGGAAAAGGATTATTTGTTTTGTTCTGATTTAGGCAGGAAATCATCACAATGAATTTCATAAGTTTCAAGGTGAGAGAACATTAAGAAAATGTTAAATCATCATCCCAGTACAAGGCTCCTGTAACAAATTCATACTTACTTAATTTCTTAGTACTCTGTCCTCCTCCAAAGAATTGTATCCAGCCTACCAACCTTTAGAATGCTTAAAGTACCTTGTAAAGCAGAAAAAAAGGGTGGTACTTTCAGAGAAAGTGGCTGAATCAAGATAATCTTGTTTGCTGAAGTCAATGTGTTAAGTACTAAAGAAATACCAGATGAAATCCTTCCCATTTTTCTGAGCTTTATTATGGTACATTTTTATCTGGGCAACATTTATGACTGAAAGAATGCATTATGAACAGTTTGCATTTTATTTAAATTTGTTAGGCTAAAAACATTGACATGCACCAGCAGGCAGATAGAGACAATGGGTCATTACCTTTTCATTTGCGTGGTGAACAACTATTGAAAACACTTCAATTATTTGCTAGATCCAGGCAGCTTTTCAGTCAAGATCCTAATTATTTATTTATTTGGTTGAAATATGAGTTGAAAAGTTGCAAGCATTTAAAAAAAATTATTCCAGAAAGGTGCACTATTTTAGCTGTAGATAACTTCTGCTAAAGTGCACTTCAATTTTTCATAACCAAGTATCTCTAGAGGTCAGTACAGATAATGCCACAGTACACTTCTGTTGCTTTGGAACAGACTCTTTTTCCCATATTTCCACATTTCTTAGCAACAAGAAATAGCTGTTTTTCCATGGGAGCTATGCAAGAAATATTTTCATTATCAAGTCCTTATGATGTTCTCTGTTTGTCAGCTCATCGTAATTGACTGAGAAACCTCCTTTCATAAACTACAGTAAACCGTATGACAGTTATTGTTATTTTTAGCAATGATGATAAATCATTTCTCTACCCCTTCCAAAAGTGCAAAGCCTCATTTTTTTCGGTTGTGCAACTTGATGTACTGATGAAATACTACCACTATGGCCTCTATCACACGTGGAAGACATGTCGCAAATCACATAAGGATGAAAATTGACTTAAAACACCTAAACCCCACTTTGTCTTAAGCCACTGATTCTCACACTGCTCTTGTCTCCCATGTGTGCTTAGCCAGTGATCACCATGTACTGTTCTTTTGTTTTTTCTCTAAAGGTATTCTAAATTTTCATTTCTGATCCGTTCTTGCATATTGCCTTATCTGTGACAGCAGCATGGTTTTGCTGACAGTCATAAACCAATCTTGTTGGCAAGGGGTTTATTATTTGATGGTAAAACTTGTTGCAAAACTTTCAAGCAGACTAGAGGCATTGTGGCAATATATGTCAGTAAGTTTTGGGCATTTCAGAATGAAGTTTTTAGGCATTCAAGAGCTTGGTATTTTAAACTGCTCTGTAAATACAAAGTCACAAAGTTGATTTCCTTGGAAGATGAGCTAATGTCTCTTTATTTGGGAGAAATTTGACATAACCTAAGGCAATTGCAATAGGTTTTAATGTGTAAGATTTCTGTCACTTTGAATAAAATTATCACAGCTGAGTCTGTTTTTCACTGCATTTGTGTGTATGTGCCCATATGGCCCTTACATGCATACACAAACAGCATTGGCATTATGAAGCTTGACAGTGGGTAGTCTTACGTGTTGCTGTAATAACATAAATGATAATATTTGCATCTCATAAACAACAGAAGTCAGTTTATTATCTTTGGCTGCGTTTTCTAGCTGGTACTAAGATGTAGAAAGAGTATTTCTCACCTTTTGAAGAGAAAACAGGCAACTTGTACATTTCATATCTGTATTTTTCCCAGTACACAATAGATGGCACTAGTAGACCACATGATCCAGGGTTATTGCCCATGTTCAGGCTAGTGAATACAATAGTTTTGTAGGTTGTTTTAAATATTTTTAATAGTTATCTGGAGACCCAGTTAAACTATCTTTTTATTATGCCTTAGTGGAAAACAAGTCAGATCGAAGTTTCCTTGCCATCCCTTCCTGTCGTAATCTAAGTAAATATGTTTTGCTACTGCAATGTGTAGTTTCACAGCAACTTCAATATTTAAATTAATTTGTCTAAATCAGAGGAGCCACTTGCTGAAGTTAGCACTGGCACAAGCTGCAGTTCAGTTGTCATTATTAAGCCACTTCCTTTAGGAAGTTTTTCCTACCCTATTTACAAAGAAGAGGCATTTTACTCAGTATCTTCAACAGCTTTTTATCAGTTCTCAGTGCATCATCAGAAGAAAATATAGACCTTACTTCCATGAGCCAAAGAACAAGACTTTAGCATTTCAAAATTGTAACCATTCTGCACCCAGAAGCAGTGACATGTCAGGTTGTAAAAAAAATTCAAGGCAGCTGCTGTATCTAAGCTCCACTTCTGTTCACATATAACAAGAGTGTTTTCAGTTATCTCCTTGCCTAATTAAGCACTTGGATAGCTTTTTTTGCATGTCTTTTGTGAAGTGTAACGACAATCCAGGCCTCTGAACTTCTGTTATTTTACCTGAAATAATACAAGTTCAGCATTTCTGGTCTTAAATAAGCCACGCTGAGCATAGATGTTCCTCTAAAAACTCTAGTAAAATGTAGAAAGGATTTTATATATATATATATAAATATCTAAAGTGCTTTAAGAAAGTGTGAATAGTTTGCTATTGACAGATATCTTTAACATGATAGAACCTTCTTACTCCACATGACTCCTCTCCCAACACATGCTCATAAATTCATTGTATGTGGAAGGTACATTTCAAAGATGGTTTCTCTGGTGAACATCTAAACTTTCATCTGCAGGAACAGACTTTCTGTAGCCCTGCTTCTATTAGAGATGTTAGCAATTGGCAGATCTGGTAAAGAGCTAACTTTCCTTCCTTTTATACTGCATCAAAGAGTTGAAACACATTAGATGGTTTTAATGGACTTTTTTCCTTTTGAATTATTCAAGAGTATTTTGTTGTGGCAATGTGAAGAAGAAGAGTGGCAGAGCAGAGATCCACATCAGCTTGGTAAGGTGGTCGCAGCCAGTGTCACTTGAGCATTCAGTGTTCCATACAGAGCTAGGTCAGTATGAGAAGATCATCTGTCTGCAGTAGGGGTTTTATTTCATGTTGTTTTGCTTGGCAAAGGTGGAAACCACGCAAAAAGGCAATAGCTTAAAGTTATTTTTAAAAGTCTTGTGGAAGAGAAAGGAAATTCTAACCAGGAAAAAAGGAAATAACACTGGTAATGAGCTATAATATGTGCCTTAGCTTCTGTCTTTGTTCATAAAGGCTCTTCTTTATCTTTGTTCATTTTAGCTAGAATCTGGAACTATTTTCTGACTGCCTATGGGTGACTGGGTGATGCAATGCTTGAGCAACACCACAAGTTCAAAGGATTTTCTTTTTTTTTTTTTCTAATCAACCAGCTTCCTTCTTGAATATTCAAACTGAAAAACTCAAACTCCTTGACTATGCTCCAATCAAATCACCTGAAATAGGGGCTTATGCAGATAGGCTTTGTCATATCCCACCATATCTGGGCTGGCTCCGTTTTGGTTGTTTTGGGTTGTTTTTTTTAGTTTTGTTTGTTTGTTTTGTTTTGTCTTTTTTTTTTCTAATAATCTGTGCTAGATTTAATTCATTTAGGTTACCTGAGAAAGTGAAAAACAATTACTTTGGGGTTACCTATATTATTGTTTTATACGGTTGCTAGTCTCTTCCCTGGGATAATTTTTCATAGGAAAATAATTGGGCTTTTTTCTTTTCAAAATGTACAAATATAACTTTGTACAGATTTGAACTTTAACTGGGACTGCACATAAAAATCTCATATTTGCTGCTCAGAACTGATTTTGATGATAGCTCTTAATCATAAGACAAAATGGGATATTGAAAAATTCCTTCTGATGAATTATCACTCTGTTCTTATAGACGGCTATTGAATCTTGGAAGATTAAAATTCAATAGAAAATAAGAACCTTTACTGGAAGGAAAAGTCATCTTGAAGGAGGTGATCCTGCCCCTCTACTCTGCTCTTGTGAGACCTCACTTGGAGTATTGTGTGCAGTTCTGGTGTCCTCAACATAAAAAGGACATGGAGCTGTTGGAACAAGTCCAGAGGAGGGCCATGAGGATGATCAGGGGACTGGAACACCTCCTGTATGAAGACAGGCTGAGAAAGTTGGGGCTGTTCATCCTGGGGAAGAGAAGGCTGCGTGGAGACCTCATAGCAGCCTTCCAGTATTTGAAAGGGTCCTACAAGGATGCTGGGGAGGGACTCTTCACTAGTGACTGTAGTGACAGGAAGAGTGGTAATGGGTTAATACTGAAAGAGAGGAAGTTTAGATTGGATATAAGGAGGAAGTTCTTTACTGTTAGGGTGGTGAGGCACTGGAATGGATTGCCCAGGGAAGTTGTGAGTGCTCCATCCCTGGTGATGTTCAAGACCAGGTTGGACAGAGCTTTGGGTGGCAATGTGGTTTAGTGTGAAGTGTCCCTGCCCATGGCAGGGGGGTTGGAAGTAGATGATCTTAAGGTCCTTTCCAAACCTAACTATTCTATGATTCTATGATCTTATATCAACTAAAATAAAATTTAAGCCTTTTACTGGTTTTAATTGCTAGCATTTATTGATCTCCTCATCAAATGCATATGCTGTTCATACTACCTGGAGATGTTTCCTAAATAGTTTCCAAAGTCAGCAGAATAACCCCAGGGATGAATCTGGAAAATAAGTTATTTCTCTGTAAGCTGTTTGGAGGAGATGTCAAGCTCTAAGACTCTCCACTTGTTCTGCTCTTGCTTTTTAAATCTAACTTATTTTCTTACCGAGTAGAAATACAGTGTTCAAGTGTTTAAACCTGAGGTATTATACCTGAGGTATTAGAACTGATACCACAAATTGGATGTAGTTTTGATTAAACCTCTAATAGTAATTAATTCAAAATTCAGTGCAAAAGCCATTTTTTGTAAAGACCATGGCACAGTAGCAAGATCCAAGAAGTCCCCACATAGCTGTAACAGTCTTAAATACAACTGAGGAACCAGAAGCCAGGCTTCAGTAAGCACTTGTTTTCTCAAGGGTGTGGAAGCTTTCCATTGGAATGGTTTCCTCTTGGTTTTCAGGGCACGGAGATGGTGCCATTTCTTATTTCTCCCTTTGTCCTCTGTCCTTCTGTGTTACTTAATACTCAATTCACACAAATTGTGTTGGCAAATGGCTCTCCTAGTATGTTAGTATTAGGATGTGGTTTCTATTATTCTGTTCCAGAAATCATCCTTGTTCATGACAGTCAACAAATTAGCCTTACTTTCCTCCATTTTGTGGTCTCTGTCTGATGTCTGGGGAATTTAAATGTATACAGGTAGTAAGTCGCGGGTGCTCTTTGACCTGACTGCCCACCAAAATCAACTTTCTACTGAAATCCTGCCTACAGCTGGCATGGCTGGTTAGCTTAAAAGTGTTTAAACCAAATATTTGGGGTAATTATAGTATTCTAGCAGATTTTAATGGGTGACTGCCAGTGCTGTCAAAGGGTGAAGCTGACAGTGCCCCTCCTTGCCAAACAGCTTTAAAATTTGAATATTATTGTTGTATTCACATAGCTTTTTAGTCTTGAACTGAGTTTAAAACATGCCTACTGTTTAGGGCAGGCAATACAAAATCCCTATTGCTACTTTCCTGGAATTTCAACCAAAAGGAATGGTACAACATTATATAATCAGATTTTTTGAAAATCAACTTGCAGTTTTACATGGCATCTTGTGTCTGCTTATGGCAGCCAGAACTGAGCGTTGCCATTGAAAACAGAGAGTCATGGCAGTATATTCACTCCAAAAATACCTTCTGGTTGCAAAAATATTTAACAATGTTAGGACTAAAGAGAGTGAGAGGAAACTAAAGAAAGACAGGGTTGAAAACTGCTCTTTGAGCTGCCAGATAAAAATTCAATATGGAAAATGCACAAACAGACAAATAACAATTTCTGGAGTAGAATAACAAAATCAGTGTGGTAGACCACTGGGTCTTCTTGAGTAGGGGCTGAAGGATGAAAGGGAGTTGACTCTCAAATCACACAGTAATTCAGCAGGAAGGAAGTGTTGTACATCAAGTCTTGCGACTGGGGACAGATAAGTCTCTCCCAGATTTCTAGAAAGTATAGAAACACTGCCTTTGTGCATATCTCTGGGGTTTGGAAAAGCAGAAATCTTGGGAACCAAAATCCTACCAATATCATGTTGTTGAAAGCATGCCATAAATCATGGTACCAATTAAGTGGCATAGCAAAACAGGAATTAGTGATCTCTCAATTTTCTTCGAGGGGAGCTAGAGTTGGGTTATCATCTGGAATACTACATTATGTGATCTTATGACAGAACTAGCAGCTCCCCTGTGGTTTTTGTCGGTTTTTGTCAGTTTTGTCAGTTACGCTCAAGACATGCAGACTCAGAAACAGGTCTGTGAGAGAACAGGTAAGAAAGAGGAGAGTCTCCGTACAAGAAAAAAGGAGAAGGACTACGAGAGTTTGCCTCAGAGCCTCTGGGAATGAACATGCTGGCCTCAGTGGAAATATAAGAAAAACATAAGGAACTCTTTATCATCTTGTAATGAATATACAATCAATTACATTAAATAACAGCAGATTGCATAGAGGCAGCAGGAAGTGGTTTTTCTCCAGTTTACAGATACTAAGGATCAGTAGCTGGTAGGTTTCCTACGAGCAAAGTCATACTGTAATTGCAGTCACAGGACCTGGATAAGAGGTAGCTGATCACAGATTGCAGTGGATCAGTCAGAGCCAGGAGGATTTCTCCCATCTGTAGATATTCAGTGTAGAATTCAGGATAACAAGAGATCATGCTTGCTTGTAAAGGTCCCCATGTAGCTTCTGGTGGGAAGATACCAGCTTGTTTGGCAGTCACATAGGGAACACAGGAGTTTTGCCAGAAAAATGACTGAACTGAAAGAGGAACAGAGCCTCTGAAATGAAACACTGAGGAATGAGCTACATAGGAAAGATGTTTGTGGTGATCTGTTCCTGTCTCTGGTACCATGTAGGAGTCTCTGAAAGAGGTGTCACTGTGCGTGCAGGGAGGGTTTGCTTGATTATGATGGAAATCAAGCACTTGGCAGCTAAGTGATGGCTGACATCTATCTCAGTCAGTGCACAAGAATCCATCATATCACAAGATGAGAAAACAGAAACCTAAGTCAGGACCCCCACACCCATCATAAAAAAAAATAATTTAAAAAAAAATTTAAAAAGATGAAAGAAAAACAGTGAAATTGGAAATAAACCAGATATAGAATAGTGGACTAGCACTGATCTGGGGAGGAGGAAAGGGGAGACAACTGTCCTGGTTCAGGTCAAAGAGCCACAAGGTAAATGACCATCCATTAAATAATATGTAATGAAATCTTAAAACATCTGTTGATAATTGGAAAGAGGATAGACTCCAGCAAAAAAGGGAAGAGATGGCTTTTTTTACCTGTGTTTCTACTGAGCTGCATTAGGAGCAATCAAATGTGCTGTTGTATTTCATCCAACCAAACCTATGGTAACTCTTATCTCCTAAACACTCTGCATGGGGGCTGTTTCTGTTAGTCTACTGCTAAACTGCTGTTTAACGTAAAACATCGCTAATCCAAACTCCCGCTTTAGCATGCATTTGTGCTGCCCTGCTCATTTATTTTTGAGTTGTTGTGAATTGTCCATATAATTTTCTTTAAACAAGGCAACACATTATACAGAAAGTACCGAACAACATCTTGATAATCATTATGAAGTCTCCAATACAGCGTTTCCTGTTAACTTTCGTAGTTTGAAGAAAATGCTTTTGAGGGCTTTTGTAGGCTTTTGTCCAACATATCTGGGAAGTCTGTTTTTCAACATCTAGTTTTACTTTTCAGTGTTTATTTATGGCCACTTTAATGCCTCTAACTTCCTAGGATTTTAAAATATTTTTGTAACTAACTTACTCATCTCAGATTTGCACAAATTTTAACAGAGACCAGCTGATTCACTAGTAACTAGAGTATAATCATAAAACCTGTGCTTAAACCAACTTCATTTACAGCTTGTGTTCTTTCCAAGGCTGTGCATGAATAGGCACACAGAGCCAGCTTTGTTTCAGCTGTGTACAGCAACACAGGACCTGTGAGGGGTACAAACAGGAAACTATAGGGGGTGAAGTTTACAGTGGATGTTGGAAACAGAACACAAATTCTGGTGCCAGTTTCTTTCAGGAAACCTAGACATTTTTGTCAAGTTTTGGATTTTTCCCCTGTATATTTTGAATTTGTTTTTAAACCTGCTTCTTTTTAAAGGATACCAACTGGTGTCATCTTTCCCCCACCCACTTACCTACCACCCCTTATCAGAACTGCAGTGTAAGATCCTAGAAAAAAATGGAATGATTTAGGCTTCTGTTATTTCCTGGCCACCTATAAAGGTCAGAGTAGCTGGCTACTTCTTGTGTCTACATTTACAGCAATGGAAGCAAATGATTTTGTAATGAATATTCTTACTTGAAATACAAATAAAATCACATTCTGAAATATCTGTTCCCTTGAGATCACTTCATTTTTGCTGCTCCTGTTGATTCTCCGTATTGTTCTTGGTAATTCTTCTGCTGGTGCAGTGTAAACTAGTTTTCCTCTGCCACCCAACTCTGTGCATAACATACTGCTTTGTATTAGGATCATTATGTTCTAACACCTTCTTCTAAATAGGGACAGCACTGTCTTAAATAAGGCAGAAATGACTAAGGCCATCATACTGCTGCCCAGGTAGCCTGAAGACAGTGTGTCTTTCTGCAGATCCTATTGCAGCTGACATCTGGCATGCCACACAGAAAGAGAGGATTCTTTTCCTAATGGTTGAAATGTTCTCAGTCAGTAAATACTTAAGCATAGCTGGAAATTGGCAGAATATGAGGGGTCTCCTGTTAAGCAGGACATCTGCCTGTAGGATATTCCAAAAGCAAGGCCCTAGGAAGGAAAATTATGAAGTGAGAAATTGTTTGTGTTAAGGCTAAAGTGTTCAAAAACCAAGCATTGTTATTAGATCTGAATTAGCTCTTCTGATGTTACATCAAACCTTATTAGCCTTCTTTTAGCAAAAAGCTGAGGCTGTTGCTTAACTTTCTGGAACGAGTCACAAATTGCATTGTTTTTCAGAGGCTGTGGTTTGATTCCCAGAACCAAAATGAATCTGATTCTTGAGCTGGCATATACCCTTAAAGCATTCCTAGATTGGGGCTCTGAAAAGAGAGGCTTTGGTTTCAAAACCTCTCCTGCATAAATGGGTTCCTTATGGGTGATAATGGTGCAATTAGGAGAGATGAGGAGCCAGGCTGAGCAGTTGGTTACAGCAGTCCCCCTTTCCAGATTCATTGGAGAGAAGGAAAAGAGACTGGGGGTACTTAAATTTGGCCTCAGAGGGAAAACAAGATCTCTTAACCATGCTACATGGTAGCTGCTGTGTCAAGAAGGCTGTTTATGAGAAGACTCATTCAGTATTACCAAAATTCATGGAATCTGTCCACTCTGTTTTGATTTAAATCACATTCTGTTCCTGTCATGCTTATCTGCTCAATATCAACTAACTTGAAAAAGCCTTCAAGAGCCATTTGCAGAAGAAAAACTACCCTGCTTGCTGGTTTTGGTTGACAGTAGCTTATGAGGCAGGTAACCAGAAAAAAAACACTGATACTGCTTTTACGAACTGACTGTTGAAATAGTCAGTACACATGCTACTGGTGGGGCTGGTCTGTTTAATTGCTGTTTCCTGTTTATCAGCACCTGTCCAGCAATTGAATGTATTAACTACATTTTGTCCTTAGTTCCACAAATACATACGTGCTTATAGTTGGGCCAAAGTATGTTTGAACGACTGGACATGAATTGTGTGCACTGCTGTGAAACAACAAATAAAAATGAGCTTTTCCAGAAAGAATTAACTATCTGTACTATATAACAATATAACACTAATGGTATCACAGAGATCAGGTTGGACAGCACCATGTGCCCTGGGCTACCCACCTCAACACACTGGGTTAATTAGCAGATTACAACTGGCACTCCATTTATCATCATTTTCAATGCCTTAACCAGAAATTGTGCTCGTGTAAAGCAAGACTGATAAAAATGAATTCATTTGCAAGAGAACCAAGAGCCAAAGCTAACATAAGTTCTGTGCTCATTTACACTCTGCCAAAAGCTACAGGCTTCACAAAAGAGCTTGCTGATACCTTTATGGCAACAGTGTTGAAATGCCCAGCAGACTTGGCAGGCTGTTTTTAGCATTCATAAGGCTGCAGATGTAGAAGTCTTGGACAGCTGTCTTCATCAGTCCAGTCTGCATCTGCGAACTCATCTTTGACCTGGCTGTTGGAATAGTGTCAAAAACCGTATCTTACCTCATTAGGTAACAACCAGAACTATCTAAGTCTGATCTGGATCATGTATCCAGACTCAACAATAAGGACTTCTGAATGGAAAGTTTCGAAGGTAGCCTTTGTGTAACACCCTTTTGCATGACTGATATTCCTCCATCTAATGTAATCTAATCAGTAGATGTTTGCCTCAGTTTTCATGAAGTGGGCTCTGAATGGTTGTTTTCTCCTTTTTTTTTTTTCTTTTTTGTTTATCAGTCCTTTATTTAAAATTTTGCTATGTTCCATGGGGTAGAATATTAGAGAACAGATGGCCAAAATGAAGTGTTCATCAGATATTATAGCAAAAACAAACTCCACAGACTTATGCTGTGATTATATTAGATTAGGAAAATTATTTTATGTGCCTGGACCAAAGCTGCTAGATACTTTTGTCCAGATCTATTTAATGCAGCAATGCTTCAATATTCATATGGGAGAAGCCCTTGAAGGCTGCTAAGCACATAGCCTTCAAAGCACTTGCCTTTATTTAGGAAGGCATCCCAAAGAGTACAGCTGCATTTATCTCTTACCCAGCACCTAAGCTTTCTTACAGTCTCAGAACACAGTACTTCTGCTGTGCAGGTTCATGAGGCACCTGTGAAAGGAGTAACTAACACCTTCATTCCTGGCTTATTGCAGGAGGGCAAAAGTAGCAATGAAGAAATTCTTCCTGGCTATGTTACATGTAACCTACTAGCATTCAGTACCAAACTTTTTGTTCTCGCAGCAATTCACAAAGAAGTAAGCAGAGATAGGTGACAAACTTTCCAAATGAAAATACAGGCCCTTGGCCACCAGAATTCAATTAGACTGAAGAAGTACTATATTAGTATTAATTATTACAGCCAAGGAAAGTTTTCCCAGGGATTGAGGGAGTTTGGGGTGATACCACTATTCTTAACTATCCATACAGCAGGCTACACCTGAGGAAATGAAAGAGAAAAGCTGTATTTACAGGAATTACTCTGGGCTTTTTTTTAGGAATGGATGGCAACAGTGTGGGCAGGAAAATCCATTCATTCTGAAAGAATACAACTAAACCCAAGACATTAAAAAAAAAAGTATTTATTTCTTTCCTGAAGGCAGGCCAACCAAGTGAAGAAAATCAAACTTTAAACCCCGTGAACTTTGTATGATGCTGAGATTAGTTTATTTATAACAAAATGGAGAAAAAAGAGGTAGGAGCACCTATCTATTATTGTGTTATTTAAGGTAACATGAACTTTAAAGTTTAAAGTAAATATAAAGCTAAGAAACAGTCAGGCCCAGGAATCCAAAACAAAGTTTGTTCAAAACGTGAGAGGAGCCACAGCTGTCACAGTGCTGACTTAGCATTCTTCAGGTTTCAAAGGGAAGTCAAGTCCACCAGAATTTCCATATCCAAGTAAATCAATACCTAGCCTTAGCTGCAGACACTGCACTCATTCACACTCCTTCATCAGGGAAACAACCAGAATGTCAGTTGTCCTTGGACACACACAAAAAAACCCCAAACCAAACAACACGTGAATAATTGCACAGTGATATCGTATTTCTGCCTTTCATATAGAAGCCAAATTGGAGCTATAAGTTGTCATAATTTCAGTTATGGTTTGGAAAAGTGATTCCCAAGCAGAGTTTGTGGACCACTAGTCATGCACAGCAATCCTCAGAACCACCGATGCTCAGGGCTCCTGGCAGAAAAGAATCTGAAGGTTGACAATAGTTCACTGCTTTAACTTTATAAATGATTACTGACTTGGAATAATTTGTCTCTCAGTCCTTTTTCAGAAAACTGAATTCTTTCTGCAGTCATTTGGGTACTACACTGACTTTGGTCCACAACATGTAGTTGAGGAAGCGTATTTTTTCATCCTTACTACATAACTGGCTATTGCAATGTGCCTCCAAAAAATTTAGAAGCAAAACAAGTTTTTCAAGGGTGACTAATGCTTTACCTGGAGAAAACAGCCTTTATTTTGCACTGCCTACATAATTTCTTGAACAGCCAGTGGGTGAAAGGTTACATAGTGTATTTCCAAACTGCTAACATGCTGACAGTCAGTAAAGTATAAAAGCTGAAATGAGTAAGAATTGAAGTAGTTCATGCCATTGGGCTGGGAAGAGAATTTTCTCCCTGAATATTTGACTTTTTCATGTTAGAGGTTGGTGGAGCTGTTTTCCAAAGGTTTGCCAGCATATGAAGGAAGACAGGTGTTTCCATGTCTAGCCAGCCTAACGGTGGCAGGAAGGATGGAAGCACGCTACATTTACTTTATCTTAGCTCCCCAAACCAAGTTTTCAGCTGTGTTTTGAAAGAAGCAGAAAACAGAAACAGAGCCCACTGTGAGACAGACAGGGGAGGGCCACATGGGTTTGTCTCCAGTGGGCTCCTATAAAATGCGGGCCAGGACAGACACCTGCAGGCTCCTGGCTGGCAGAAAGGTCCATGCTTGTTTTGAAATCTGAGCATAGGAGAATAAAATCCCTAATAGGGACCATTGAGGTATGCCATGAAGAAAACCCAGTCTTCTTTAATGCTGTCCTCATCCTAACTTTGTTTAGTCACTACAACGATGCTGGCATGCAAGAGAATATTTCTCCTACAACCTCCCATTCTTGTTCCTGCTTGCTTACTTTTTGGTGTCTTGCTGACAGGCTTAGTTTGGTTAAGTAGCACGGCTCAGCTACAAATCTCAGGTACAGCTCTGTTCTCAGCAAGTTAGACCAAATGGCAGCTAAAACTCTGGCAACTCCCTACAGCTTGCCTGCAGGAGGACTCTGACTTTTCCTGCTTTTGGTGGATCAAAATCAGTGGGAGGCAATTATTGTTATTTTTAGCAGAAATCAGAGTGCAGGAACCATAAACTAGCTGGAAAGGTCTGAAATGTGGAAAACCTGAAATTATACAAAGTCTTGTTTTCAGTCCTCATTTATTATCACAAAGCAGCAAAATCTGATTCTCTTTCTATTGTTGCTAAAGCTTTCTTACTGACTAGTCTGCCATTTCTGTTGATGCCTCCCACAACAGGTGTCCTTGATCTAATGATTTTATCTGTGATTCAACCAGTAACAAAGGAATAGGAATGCATATATATATATATATAAAATTTTGAATTAGTTTGGATTGAATATGATTTTTTTGAGCACTTTTGGAGTTTGACTTTAAAAGAAGAAAAAAAAAAAAAAAAAAAAAAAAAAAAAAAAAAAAAAAAAAGAAACCCAAAACCCGAAATCCAACACCCATCTTTTAAATTTTGCTTTCTGCACTAAGGTGATTGATTAACTCTCTTCCATCACACTCCCCCCAGTCACACTGTATTTTTACTCTAGTATTTGTATTACAACTTTGAGAGTAAGTAAGTTTGTTATGATTTTGCTTTGTGGAAAACTATGCACCAGCTTTAAAGCTTCTACAGTAAATTTTTATTTATGAGTCATTTGTACCAAAACCAGACGCTTTTGGAACTGCTTGCTGCCAAGTTAGGACATCTAAGCAAAACAAAACTGAAAATTTAACCTTAAATCTTGTGAAAGTTCCTTACAATGATCTGACAGCAGAAAAACTCCTGCCTCTCATGATATTTAGAATTATTTATCTTTTTGTGTATTCACCTAACTGTATTGAAGCAGGCATACATGGCAGTTCCTGTTTAGGTAGCATGTCTGTGCTCTTGCAGCAGTTTCAGCATTATTACATTTGCTATTTGATAGCAGGTGATGCCAAGCAAATTTTTGACACAATCACCCATTGGCCACACGTATGCATGTGCTAATGGGGGACAAAGGTTTTCTCAGTTGGAACTCATACCTTCTGCTCTACCCATACCTATTGAGGAACTTCAAGAGCAGATGTCATGCTGGTCTAAGTCGCTCTCTCTCTTTTTGTCTTGCCATGATGAGTATATGATCAAGTGATGACAAAACCCAAGAAGTTCATATCTGCAAAACACTGTTACACAGTCCCATTTTTGCCTTGGGTCTTTCTCTCCCATGTGTACAAGTCATCTCCTATGTAGACAAGAAAAGGAATGAACACAGTAATTGATAGAACTTTGTCAGTCAGAAATATCTTCTAGCATGCAATTCAAGTCTTTTAACTGCAAGGGTTCTGGGGAAGTTAATAAGCAGATGTTACAGATCTTATACTGATGATGTTAATAAAGACTGGAAAGACTGCTTTTGAAATAAACTGGCAAAATCACATAACATAATATTTCTTACTTGCATGCTTTAAATATGAGACAAAGTATGGACTCTCTTGGTCATTCAGTTACTCTTTGGTAATAGAATGCTTTTGGATTAAGCATGAATTAAACTAAACAGATATGTATGTGTAACAAATAGGAGTCTCTCCACTCCTACTTTTGAACTTAAGGCAGGATTAGGATGAAAAAGAACTCCAAAACATCTCAAAGTATAACAAAGAAAGAACAAAACAGATCAGATCTTCATTAAGACAATCTTAGCATCTTTATGCACATATTTCTGATTGACCACAAAATATGTAATATTCCAAAAGGAATGTGCCCAAAATCATTGTTTTAAAGTGTTATACAAATCAATTATACCTCCTTCCAAGTTACTTAGAAGTCTTTCAAAACCAGAAATTGTTTAAAACCTGTTCTTTCCAAATCTTCCAATTGAATCTTTCAAACATTCACTTTGTCATAATTGAATTCACTGAACACAAAATATCTGCACAAACACAGATGAACATTTTTGCCTTTGTGGAATTTAAGCTACTGCCCCCCTCGAGCTCGAATGATACTGAGTCTTACTGGCTGTTGATTCACAATATGGCTCATTTGTTCACTAATATGGTTTGGTTTTAGGGAAAAACTAACTTTTAGTATCTCTATGGTTCCATGTAATCAGAGAAAACTTGCTACTCTATGGAACACAAGTTTTCACTTCTATGTTTTATTATTTGCTACTATATTTTTTTCATTAGGAATTCAAGTCAGTAGCCACGTTAGATGGAAAAATACACGTTTAGTGAAGGCTGCAACTGCATTTTCACTCCAGGGAAATACAGTTCTAATTTGTTTCCTCAAGTGCTTGCCTATATATTTGGGGATGGGCATGATGCACAATTTATACAATTCAGACATTCTTCAGACATTCGAAGTGAGATGTAATTCTCTTTAATCCGAGATTTGCTCATTTTTCCACTTCACCAGCCAAAAAATATGTTTAGAGGATGTGTTATAGGTGCCTGTGGCAACTAGGTATGTTTATCAGGGCATCTGCGATTGCACCTTTTTACTGCTCTGTCAGAAAACTATTTCCTTTTATTACAATTGGAGTTTTCAGTTTTCTTTCAAGAAACCCCTCCAATATTCAGAGAGCCTTTCGGTGTGTGCTGTAAGTGCCAAAAAATGAAGTTTTAGCAGACCTCTTCCCAACATTTAATTTATATGCACCACTGCCTATTTTTTATTAGGTGCTATTCGCTATCTTTTCCACACTATCCCTCCCCACACAAGAAGAGTGAGTCAACCCTTTTCTCTTAGTCTTTGCTGCTTATACATATTAAAATTTCAAGCCAGAACTGGGCTTGCAACCATCATGCATTTTTTCCTATAAACATGAAAGCTGTAAAGTGTCAGTTTTATAGCTACCTGTGCAACACTGCAATCTAAGCCTCTTTTGCACGTGTACTGTCATTTGTGTTTTAATTCTGCAGTTAAGAGCTGTACTTCCAAAGTGAGCATCCCATTTCATTATCTTTCCTGGACAGTGGTGCAGTGCAGGCACTACTTTCATGGTTTATGCACATGGTGCTCTGATGCTTTTAAATTTCAGGGAGATCAACAAAAAATGTTGTAGCAGAAATGGCTGGGGAAATCCTTGCTGCAGGCTGCTGCACAGGTTCTGCATCCCTCCTGCTTCAGCATGCTGTGGTGCCAGGCTGGGTGCTACCAGGGGCACCATCTCTACTCAGCAGAAAGGGGAAGTAGAATCATAGAATTGTAGAATAGTTAGGATTGGAAAGGACCTTAAGGTCATCTAGCCCAAAATGGGCTGTCAAAGATATTAGCGAAGGTTGCAAATTCTGGTGGGGTTGGACCTCACTGAGGAGAGAGGTGGTCATGGCGGCCAATCGCCGGTGTTGGAGCTCTTTCAGAAAATTTTCAGATCTGATTTTCTAGCTTGACTTTCTGATTTTTCTTTTCTGATTTTCTAGCTTGATTTTCTTTCACACTAGCTTGACTTTCTGATTTTTCTTTTCTGATTTTCTAGCTTGATTTTCTTTCACACTACACATTCACTTGGTAATCACTGGACTGTGCAATGACCACAGTGTTTCTCTCTGGATCTGATCCTGAACTGCAAATTCAACCTGACCTCAAACTTGTCTCATCGCTATGGACTTGGCTGGTCATCTGGGCTCCTGGTCAAACTTGGCTCCTGTCACTGGACCCTGCTAGCCTCACGTGGGGGCTGTGGGACTATGCCTATGCTGGCCAGCGTTGTGCCCTGCAACTCCCTTGCCACCAGCTTCAGCCCCCTCTCACCCTCCATCAGGAGAAGGGAACCTGTCCTTGCTGCTCCCTGACAAAGGCTTCCCCTCTGATCTGAACATGAGAACACTCAAGGTGTATTTTAAAAATACAGAAAAAAAGCAATTGACTTTTCCCCCCAACTTTCTCATGAAGACATTTGGAATGAAACTTTTCAGAAACAAGTCATCTCAGGAAAAGCACCTGCTCTGGAACATTTCACCCTGGTGGTTGAAACATGGCAGGCCTAAAAACCTGCTCTAAGTGCCTCTGAAATCTTTGTAAATCTGTGCCAGTTTTCAAGAAGTGGATACAGAGAACAAGGAGAAGCATAGAAACAGGGGTCTGGGCAGGTCAGTGAAGCATCGTGAAAGAGATAGAGGAAGCAAAAAAAGCAGAGGTCAGCCTCTCCTTTGCAGAAGCTCCATTCATTCCTATGGAAGAAACATGGGCTGAAAACTGACACAAGCTGCTGCAGCCAGGTCAGATTCACCATCATGATGTAAGAGAGCAGGCAGGAATTTCAAGTGGCATCTTGACCTGTCACGCTTAGAGCTGACATACTTTTGAAAAATATGGATGATGATAGAAATATGGTTTAGAGGGCTAAATATTATTCCTGCTATCGTCATGGGGTTGTTCACACAAATGAATGTCATGCAGAAAGGGGTTTAGAAGGAATAAAAATATGATAGCCCTTAAGTCAAGACACTAAACTGGGTAGTAGAAGTGAAAGGGAGTCTTAAGTCAGATGCCTTAACTTTGGCCTTTGTTTCAGCTCAGTGACTGATTCAACAATGGGGGAAAGAATTCATTTGTTAATTATTTAATCCTTTGCTTTTCAATGAAAAAGCTTGTGCATATAACAAAAAAAAAATCATAACACAGAGTAACACTGAGAAATACTAGCACTGCTGCTTCTTATAGTTGCAGCTCATATGCAAGTATGTAATCTTGGCAATAAAATGGAGCTGATAGTGCTCAAAGCAACTGTACTTTTCCCCTCCTCACATACGCAAGAACCAAAACCTGCAGACATTCCCCCTGGAAAATTTAACCCTTTCAAAAATACTTATTATTTTGTTTGATGTTTAGCAAATTGGTGTGTGTGTGTTGGGATTTTTGTTTATTTGGTTGGTTGTTTTGGTTGGTTGGTTGTTGGGTTTTATTCCTATCTTCCTTCTTTCACGTGCAGCACAGAACATTTACAAAGAGAATTACAGGTGACTTCCTGAGAGTGATGGTCCAGGAGAAGAGGAGAGGGACAGCAGATTTAGGATGTGTTCTATTTACAAATACTAACTGAGAGGTTTCTGTTCCCTCTCATGCAGCTTTACAAAACTGTTTTGTAAACAACAACTAAGCCACTAAATTATTCAGCTATTGCTTTTCCAGTATTACTATGAAATAATTCAGACATTGGATGCCCTACTGGGCTTGCTTGTTTGGGTTTTTTTCACTTGTGTTTTGTTAAAGAATTATTTTTGTAAGGCTGACCTAATGTATTTCTGATTTCCCTCTGGGACTCTTAAATGGAAGTGCTAGGGAGGAGAAAAGCTTTTATGTGGCTTTCCCTTTCCCATTTCTTCTTTACTGATGTAGAACCATCTGATCTGGGCTTCTGCCTAAAGGCAGATAGACCAAAGCTTTAACTGTGGTGTACTGGTTTCAGTGATTTTACAGAAGAAGGTTTCATCACAATGTTCCCCCTTCTTCCCAAATCTTGAGTAACAAAAAAACCATAAACCAAGGGGAAAAAACACTTCAGAGCAAGGTGAGGAGAAGCCAGGAAATGGCTTGTGGTGGAAGAAATTAGGGGAACTTAGTCGAAATTAGGGGTGGTAATATGTATTGCTATCACTACGTGACTTAACGAACTTCAACAACAAACTCAGGCCCTTGGGACACCAGAAAGGAGGATTTCTGTTCTTTGAAAACACCGAATACGTTTTACTGGTTTGGTTTCTGGCCCCACCCCATCAAGTTATCAGCTGCTATGGTTAAAAACAGATCCTGCCATCATCTGTTTTGTTAATTCTTGGTTTTCCAGAAAACAGAGTATAACTTGTAGAGCAAAACCTTATGTAGGTCACTCAGGCTGCATAAAATACTGTGTAAATGCTGTCATAAAACCAAACAAAGCAAAATTATTCTGCCATGAATAACGTGGTTACCATTTGTTTACAATTTAGTCCAGCTATCAAAACAAGCTAAACATTTTGCTAAACAGTTCACAGTCATTTCGTAAAGGACACAGATTAGGGGAGGTATATCCAACATCTGCTCTTCTGCTGCCAGCAGTATGCTGAACCTCAGCTCCCTCTGCTCGGGCAACATGCAGGCTACCAGACTGCCAGGGTCAAGAAACAGGCTGATTATATATGCTGCTCACTGCACTTCCCACTGATTCTAATGAAGCCATCCTAATGTGTTCAAAGGAAAGAAACAAATGCAATGAATTCCCTCTTCATTTAATTTTTTATGAAAGATTTATAAAAAGTGTGATTTTGGGTTGACAACACATCATTTTCTTAGTACATAAATGACTTAAGATCAGCAATTGTAATTTGTCTGGAGAATAAACACGGAAATATTTGCTGTTGGAAGTGATGTGAACAGGGGGAATGTCTGGTTGCCTGTGGAGGCTGAAGGGAGGCTTGCTTCAAAGCCAATTTTCAAGTATCATCTGGTTTCACTATAAAACTATGTAACAAAATAAGCCTCAGTAAAATTTTTATTTAAGTGGGAGAGAATTTAATTGTTTTCCTTTTATTCACTGTCATCTCTCCTCTAATGCAGAAAGATGTTTGAAGGAATTTTGTTTGCTTGGGTCTTGGACATAAATAAAGAATGTGCACTGCTCAGGAACAGATGAATTATTGCAAATTTGAACTAATAATGTAAACATGTTGGGAAGTTAGGAACGTGTATGTGAGAATGTGCATGTGCAGATGCATTTTTGCAAAGTGAAAGAGTTTATATAATAAACACATTCAAAATCTGAAGATGAAGATTCTGTCCATAACCAAATTAACCATCAACAAAATCTTTTTTCTCCCCACTTCACTGTGTTTTCATATGCAGGCTGGAGAAGAAGAGATCAAGCAAAGCTACTAAACGAAGACTGGCACTACAGTGAATCTGCAATGGAAACCTAAAATCAGAAGTGCTGTCTGTCTTCTAGCTAAGTATGAAGGGCACGTTATTGAAGAAAGTGCATGAACTCCATTGGTGGGCAACTGCTTGCAACTGACATATAAAATGTGGAAGGAATGAGCAAAGTGACTGCTGATCCTAAGTTTCTCTCCTATGGCAAGGCAACACTCTTGGCAGATAATTACTATGTAGTAAGGAGTGTCACACAATAAAGATGCATACTGAAAAACAGCCAAAGACAGATATTCAAAGTTGCATGGCTACTACCTGAACTGATGGTGTGGCATTAATTGTGGCTATAGCTTGATTGTGTGCTCAGTGTGAATAAAGTGGTACTTAAGATACTCCAAAGACATACCAAAATCTAAGAAAAAAATATCAAAACCTCTCTTTTTCCTCCCAAGAAGGGAGTTAAAAAGAAGCCCTCTCAGGAAAAGGTGGGGCTCCTGAAGTCAGATTCTTGGGTCAGCAGAGCTCCATTATATATATAGTCTGGCAAACCCCGTACTGACAGTGCATCCATTAGTTACCACACTGCCTTACCAAAAGCATCTGATAAAAAAATCTAGTATTGAATGTAAGGGCAAAATTGAGCAATTCAGTCCCCAGGAGAGGTAAGATTAGCAACACATCGTGCAGCAGCCAGCTGGGGCCTGACAATGGGTAGCTGCACTTCATGCTGCTGGTGGCTGAGGCTTGTTGTAATGTCTGGAAATCCTGTGGAGGGCAACAGCATGTAATGGAGCAAAGGGATGGATGCCCAGGAAAGACAGGTCCTGGAAGAACAGCTAGTCCAGCGTGTGCTGATAAGTGTGATGATATAAAGACAGTAATTGAAATGGACAAAAATGTCCAGAACAGGAGAAAGACAAGTTGGGTTATGCAACCCACTCTGTTTATACATGAGATTTTGTCCTGCCACCTGACTGAGGACTGCCTTACACAACATTAGCACAGCCAAGTGGCTTACATGTGAACACAATATAAATAATTCCAGAAGAGAACTGTCCCATTGTTCCTATCCTCTCTGCCAAAGCTCCAGTCACCACAAAAGCATGGCATCTCTCTTCACCCAGGCTGGTCACATTTTGAAATGTTTTCTGGTAAGTGTATACTTAGAGCAAGAAGTTCAGGGAAATGAACAGAATTTGATTTCCTAGGGAGCTCCAGCATGTACCTGACCGGCTTTGATTTCTAAGACGCAAACACTATTTATGCATTTCTTATAGCAGGGGTACAGATCCTGGCCTTAGGCTCACAAAAATCTGCAGGAGACAATGGAAACCCTGCTTAGTGAACCTCAGATTCTAGGTGCTGAGCAGACTGGTTGCCACCGGTTATAATCTCACTGGCAATGTATCAGTGTTGTGCTGTTCTGCTGACACATTGCCTGACTGAAGAAAATCCAGGTGACAACTGTAGAATTGGGTTAGGGCTGTAACTAGAGAGGTCTAAAGGCTTCTGGCTGCTGAAAGGTCTTACTGGAAAAGCATGAATGGGTACTTCATAACGTCTCTTTCTGACATTGACCACTTTAGGACCTAAGAATGCTTCAGCCATTGAGGCAGCCTTCCTTCAGGTCAAATGCTGTTTATTACATTATCTCTTCCTTTTTCCCAGTTACTTATTTTCATCAAAACCACATGGACCCCAATCTTTACGATGTCCTTCACTCTCCCCTGTCAAAATGTGACTGAAACTAGCCAACAGTTTCTGAAATTTGAGGAAAACTAAGGACAGACACATGCACAAAGTGATGGTGTTTCCATTGGAAATCAGACTGAAACACTTTCCACAATTAAAATATTATGCAGAAGGTATCACAGAGTCATCCTATAAAAAGACAGAGCTCAAAATAGAGACTTGCATGGTTTTAAACTATGGTAATAGGTCAACTCAACAATGTTTGAAGAGCAAGGATGCCAGGAGGAACAATAAAAAAGCCTAACATTTACAATAGAAGGCAGACACCAAAGCAAAGTCAGAGGCAAAGAAAAGTTACAGTAAGAAAAATAGTAATAATCACACCCTACTCATGATATTTTAACTGTTTTGAAATTGTCTTCTTGATACATGCTTTTGTGCAGGCAGTCAAGCTTTCAACATCAATTCCCTAAACCACACTGGACACATGACAAAACACTATGAACCATTTCTCACCTCTTCCATTTTTACAAAAACACTGGCTGCCGCCTACCTCACCCTTTGCTTTTGATGATGCCAGGCATCACGCTGGGAAAACAAGACAATGTTGTTCAAGGTTTCTTGGAAAAAATCTCCTTTGTTATTATCTGGCAGTTCCCTAAAAGCGCTGCACTGAGGAAAAAGCGAAAGATGAAATAACTGAGAAAAAAGACTCTTCATTTTCTTTGTTCACCCCCTTCGCTGCTCCTACTCTAAAAGTAGGCAAAATGGATCCAGATGGTCAAAGGATCATCTCAGTAAGCAAAAGTATTCTTTTTCAAAGAGCTGTGGGGAAGTGGAATAGAGAAATCAACACTGTAAGTCATTCACTGTGAACAGTTTGGATCTCACTGGGGGAGGATTCCCTGTTCCCCTAAACACTATGCCACAAGATATCAGGCAAGGAGTCAGCTGAACAGTAGAGATCATCTGTTTGAAAGCAAAAAGGATAATCACAATTCTTAGGAGACTTATCCTTAAAATAGGCCTTACAAGCTTTTTCCACTGTCCAATTCTTCACAGCAGGGTAATTCAAGAGTACTGGGATTAAACCACGACATCAAGCTATCACCATTACAAGTGATATAAAGAGTAAGGTTTATTAAACAGCTACTGGCAATCACCTATAAAAAGAACTGTTCACATAAATGTAAAAAATTACTCCCAGATCCCTTTCTTCTGGCCTGTCCCTTTCAGCACTCAGATGCATACTCTTTCCAGTAAAAGACTGGTCCCAATCCTAGCATCCAGCTACTTGGAATACTACAACTTCTGATTCCACAAACCAGGCCAGAAGGTGATAATGAAGCGCAGAAAGGGATTTCTAGTGTGCAGGGAAGAGTATGTTCTCAGAGAGAGTAGACAGCTTTCAAGTACAAGCCCATACACTAGAACATACAAGAGATTAATAAGCAAAAAGCCTATTACCTAAATCAGAGGATACTACTATTTACCATTTCAATGGAGGGTACCATTTATGAAGTCTGATGCAAAAGTCATAGAATCATAGAATAGTTAGGGTTGGAAAGGACCTTAAGATCACCTAGTTCCAACCCCCCTGCCATAGGCAGGGACCCCTCACACTAAACCATGCAACCCAAGGCTTTGTCTAACCTGGCCTTGAACACTGCCAGGGATGGAGCACTCACAATCTCCCTGGGCAACCCATTCCAGTGCCTCACCACCCTACCAGGAAAGAATTTCTTCCTTATATCCAATCTAAACCTCCCTGTTTAAATTTTAACCCGTTACCCCTTGTCCTGTCACTGTCTGCAAAGTGAATGTTCAAAATTTTCCTTTCCACCCATTTACCTGAAAATGGGAAATACACTGAATGAGAAAATAAACCACTGGTTCAAGGTCATGACACTACCTTTAAAAACTTCTTTTAAAAAGTCCAAATAAAACTGAGTGTTCCATGCTACATCTGTCCTCACCCAAAGACCTGCATTTATAGCCACTTAAATATGTTTCCTCAAAATAAGTATGTGGAGATACATTCTATCCTAAGTTTGTTTCTCTCATTTTCTGTATGGCATGGGATGTCATTTTGATTTTCTGCTTAGTTTCCCTCACAATGAACTAGCCCATGGAACTCCTTTAAATCAATATTGTATTAACAAAGTTAGACAGTCAAACACAAGGCAGGAATAACCAAAGCTTCCTGAATTAATGCAAATGTTTTTGGAAGGACTGACAAATCTGTAATTTAGCTCTGAACATCAATCTCTGCTCACAGCTGGAGTAAAATGTTGGTGGCAGCAAAAGGGACTGCTTGAGCACTGTGGTTCTCCTCACATCTTCCGCTGAAGCATTCAGTACTGATTTTTACCAGAGCCAGAACTGCAAGACTAAGCAAGCCACAGGCCTGAGCTAATGTGGCAGTTCCTGTTCTGCCTGTAAAGTGGCTGAATGAGATACCATCACATGGAGGATCAGGGGAATTAATACTCTGGACACTACTGCAGGCATTTTGCCTGCGGTCTCAGACAACAGGTTGCCAAACTTTCTTAAGGGCAAGAAAATACGCATTCTGTTTTGCAGACAAATCCATTGTAACACTGTAAACTTCTATCAGCTTTTCAGAGATAAAACTGTACAAAAGCAAGCTTAAGCCCATGACGAACTTCAGTTTCTTGGTATGTAACATTATGGAAAGCAACTCAAAGTGCTGACCTTAGTGATGTTCTCTTTTTCCAAGTACAGGCGATAGTTTGTTATGACTTTATTTCACAGAATGTCAGACTATATGCTTACGCACTGGTGCACATAACACACACTGGAAAGAAAAACAAGAGAGAGGATGAGACCCAGCTTGGAAAAAGAACCATCAATTTTCTTTTCAAACGTAGCTGAACAGGAGAGGGGGAGAGGGAACAGATTGATTAAGAATGCAAACCAGGACTTCAGTATAAAGTTATCATCATGTCCAGATGTTGGTTTTGCCTTTGACAGTTGTTGGAACTTTCACTTAAAAAATACGAGATATGCATCTAGTCCTTAGGTACCTACACGCACTTAAAATGCCTGTGATATATTTAATAAACTGACCTTTACACATGCAGCACTCCGGTTCACCTGCAAAATAAGGAAGATGGTGACGGGGTAATATAAAAAATAAAGTTTGCTTAAACATCAAGTACATAGTTTACTAGAAGTACATAATAAGTATTAACAGATGCATCAAACAGTAATTCCAGCAACAAGCCAAGGTACTTCTTGTGCCTACAGATTGTAATATTGCCCCAGACGATGATTGTAAATGCATGTAAAATTTGGGTGTATTAGATATGTATGCCTGATATATCTTTATGTATATGGCATCTTTTAAAAGTTCATTATTGTTGGAAGCTTTTTAAAAATAAAAGTCACTTTAAAATGGACTTCTTCCCTTGAAAGTATTATGTATATCTGATTACTATGCAGCCAAGTTGAAATACTCCCTCCATCTTCTATTCCAAAACAGATGGCAAATAATGAGCAAGTTGGAATATTCTCTGCTTATAGTATTTAGTTTGCGGTTAAGGACTTTCCAACTTTCTGGGTTAGCACCATCTCACTAGAAAACTGCTGTAGATCAAGGAGGACCAGCACAGCTGACATAATTCAGTCTCAAACCAATCTTCCCATATTTAATAGCCTCTTGTGTCAGCATGTGTCCTAAGCTGAAACATCTTGGATTGAATTTGGCTACAACCTAAGAGTACAAGGATCTGTTTAGCACATGAGACTGGCAGGAACAGAGGAGCTTAACGTGGTCAGAGGTTCCAAAGGCAGTGGAAGAATTATGGCTGCTGATGCACTGAAGGTAAAAAGTGCATCAGGAGCCATACCCTGGTTCCTTTACTCTAGCTCCTGACAGTTCAGTTGCTTGGATTCCTATTGTGCAGTGTGCCAGCACTCAAATAGGAGAGGAGACAAAGTGGCAAGGTTTTTCTTAATGTTTCTGCAAGCCTACCAAGACTGCAAAATTCCAAAGTAAACAGCTACCCTGAAAAAAACACACAAGTCTTAAGCAATTCAATTCACACTTACTAATGAAATTGTATTCTATGACATGTGATTACCAATTAATTATCCCTCATTTTAACATGTGACAGTAGGCCAGTAGGCTTTCTTTTTCATTCCACATAAAACCACATCTGTAGTGGTGTAAAAGACAATTGATTTGATGCTTTCCAGACTTAAAATTACTTTATACAAACAGCTTCTTCAAAATGATAAGCAATGGAAGTCATACCTCCTTAAATGTGTATTGCTAACCTTGTTTATTTCTTAAAAAAAAATTAAAAAAGTTTAAAAAAATTAGAAAAATTACTGTGTCTCCAGTCATGCTACCTCCTTACATAGGTTAAGATAATCTCAAAAGTATCAAATATATAGTCCTTATTAAATCCAGTCTTCCTGAAATTTGCTTGTTAGACTAGTGGCTATGGGATGATCAGTTCTCTTCCAGCCAGAGTGCCAACATGTCTTAGATTAAGCTTTTCCCTTCTGCTAGCAGATTGATGCAACTTCAGCGTTGTTTTTGATAAACATGAATGGCAGAGACTACAGAAGAATTTTCATTATCTTTTTAAAACAACATACAGGAATAAAATAGAACCACAATTTTGGTTTACAAAGCATAGCTTTAATTATACAGATTGCTTCAATGAGTTTTCAAACATAATTTTAAAAAGTCACCAGTGTTTTAATACATGTGTTCTGAAACAACATTATAACACTTACTTTTGAAATACTTATTGCTAATATGTTAGTATTTCTTGAGTTTACCAAGTGTCAACTACTGACTATTTTGATGTTTAATTCATCATTGATATGCCATCTCTAGATGTTCTCTAGTGCATATATACTTTTGAAGTGATGCAGGTATTACTCTGATTTACAGGTTATGAAGACCTTAAGTATGTTTGCCAAACTCAAATGGGAGCCATGCTTAAGTTACAGAAAGAAAAAGCAGCTAGTCTACTGAAGTGGCATACATAATGAGAAGATAATGACTCAGTCATGAAAGCTAACAAGTTCACATACTTCGAGCTTCAGTTTTAGTCTTGGTCATGTGAAGAATGTGAAACACCAAAAAGCAAACAATTGCCTGGCCCACAGCATTCTTGTATAATCACAATAATCTGGGGAATTCAAATATATCGTGAAGAATTTCATATGGAACAAATTCTGTTAAAGAAGATTCTTTAATGAAAATACATTTTTGACTCATGGAGTAGATGAAGTATTTTGGATGGAAGTCTGCAGGGCAAGTCAGGCGCCAAGTGGTTTTCTTTATATTGCTTCTCAACGCATACCTTAAGGAGTACCAAGGTAGTTTTATTGTCATACAAACTGAATTTTGGCTTTTTCAATGAATTGTCAGCAAAGGCACCAACTTCGAGGTAATTTCTTATCATATGAAAACTGCTCAGCCATAGCTGCTTCTGAATAAGCCCAACAGCAGTCTGAAAGTGGCTTCCACTGACCCACATGACGGTGAACAAGTAGCAAGAATCTGGTATTCCATTAATAATCTCCCAGGCACTTGCTTTTTTAAGGGTCCTTTTCAAACCAGTCTTGCAATAATTGCAGCTTTCTATACCACTGAAACCTGAGTTAGATAGATATACTCTTCTAGATAGCAGGAATTTCTTTATCAACTTTGTACAGGCTCTAACGTGACTTCTAACGGCAGTATACACTCTGAAAATAGATTCAAGTTGGTTTTCAATATATTTTTCACTTGGATTTTAGGTTCTCTAAATACAGAGTATCACTGATTTGCCATCACTATGAGACAGTTGACTTCTATGTAATTCTTGATGTGTCACTTAGCATATAGTATATTAGAAAAAAAATACAATTCATCAATGAAACAATTTCATTTTGAAAAGCTACTTTACCTGCAACTCATGGCACAGAAAGAAGGCAACTTAAATATGTTATGAAGAAAATCCAATAATGATGAGAATGCAGTCTTAGAGGCCTGGAGATTTAGAGGCATGGACTTTTTATTTACAAAGTGATATCAGAAGAATCAGAAAGGCATCTCAAATGATGCAGCATAAAAGATGCAAGGATCTTGCAATTAACTTTCACAGTGGAAAGGTCCAGGTTGAAACGTGCTGCTTGTTCAAACTTTTTGTGAGAGAACATGAAGGATCTTAGTTCTTAAAAATGCTGTCTGATAAATCATGTCACCCATGTGACTCACCAAAACCACTGTCTGCCAAAGTTCCAAACACATCAGCATTTAACAGAGGTTTCCAAAGGCCAAAATGAGTCTCTTCAGTCACTAAATGAAGATTCAGTATCAGAACTCTCTTCTGCTTTCCCATCATCTCCCCAGGCAGGCACGGGGGCATCTGGGGTCCTGCAGGCAACAAAAAATATTCTGTGTTGTAAATCTTAGAAGGCTGTGAACACAAGCAACTTATCATGCAGTGCTAATGTCCTTCCACCACAACTGCACACACTAATAAACATTTAGCACATTGACTGTCTACAGTATACAAACTCACAAGTACTGATATTGCTTCACTTACAACTGAAAGATAAACAAGGAAACTTAAAGTACTGGACATCAAAACTCTGTAAACATCACTTTGAATGCACACCTTTGAAGTTATCGGAAAGAATGACAAATCACTAAGAAGTGGCAAACACTAGTAGAAAGAGCAGAAAGTAGGCAACAGTGATTCTTTTTTTTTCTGCCTTCAGAGGTTCTAGGGCTGAAGGGAACATGCTGTACACCATTAAGCAGTGTAAATAGTACATGAAAAAAAAAAGACAGGAAATGAACAATATCGTATCCAACTAAAACTGCAGGGATAATTTAGAGAAGAAAAAAAGAATTACTCAGAGTGGAATTTGGCTAGAACATTGGGTTAAATTTGACATGCAAGAGCAGCCATGGGATTTTTATTGACTATAAATGATCAGACCTCTTGTATTTAGTTAAGAGAATATTTAAGATAGATCTAACATCATGTCAAAACATTAGCTCAGGGAATCTACTGGGAAAGAAGGGGAGAGAAGTAAACCATCTAAAGACTAACACTACTGACTGAAGATGCTGGCTCTCCCTAGAGTCTCCCTTCTAAGTATGTAAGGAGTTTGACAATAGAAGCAAGACTGAGCCTGGTAAATTCTGAAACCAGGGTAGAAAACAAAACCACAATTATACTTGGGGAAGGGGAAGAACGATCATCACAGAAACTAATTTCCAGGATGATAATTAACTACTCTCTTTTTGATAAAATACTACATTCTAAACTAAGCTGGCAATTGTTCATTTATCCTATTGTTATTTATCTCAGGTCTACCCCTGTGTGTCATGCCACAGAATTTATTTTCCAGCCTTAGTTCTATTTGTTATAATTTCTCTGTTGGATATCCCTCAGGTACCTCCGAAGTACTTCTAAACATTTTGGGTGCTAAATAAGAAGTGAAAGTGTATTAAAGAACTGTAAGAGAGTCTTCTCCCTCACCCCAGCACACCTCTAGAAAAAATTAAGAAAGCATTTGCTTTCTCATGCAAATACCACTTCACAATATTATTCCTTGTTGCCGCAGTAATGACAAAACAGAGGAGCTGTGCAAAGACATGTGCTCTGGAGAGACCTCTAGTAAGAAGAGGAAGATAGCAATGAATTCTTTCAGTTTGTGAGAGCAGGACAAACTCTCCTGGAACTGTAGACAGACAAGAGAGGGAGGATAAGAAACAGAAGTTAAAAATAGGTAACTGGGAGCTTGATAAAATAGGCAGTTATAAAACTCTGTAAAATGTTGAGAAAGGAGTGATAATGTAAGTAGAACAGCCAAAGGAAGAGAGTATAAATGACTCCATGTTATTAGAATTAGCACCCCTGCAGCCACAAAAAATCCACACACAGTCACTGGCAAGTACCTGGGAGAGTCTGCAGTAAGCAACTGAGCATACAGCAATAGGTACATTTTCCTAATTTTCAGTGGGACTCAGTAAGGAGGCTTAAGGAATTCAAAGACCAAAAAAATGTGGTGTGAATTGCCAATATAAAGAAAAGAAGAGTCTTGATATTGAGACAAGAAAGCAAGAAAATTAAGAGGAATGGTCACCCACTCCTGACTCCTTAAAATAGTATGCATTACGCACCTTGCCAAATAATTAACTTTCTTTAACCAGGCAGACTTCCTATGTAGTTTTTAAACCAGTAACATTTTATAGAAAATCGGCCTAAGCATTACTGTGGCACAGAATCTTTGAAGATGGACTTTGAGACCAAATACCAAACATATTCCATGAGCCCCAACCCACAGGAATAATGTTTCCATCCTAACACAAAATGGACAATCTAAAAGTAGGTTCTTCTTTTTTAAGAAGCTTTTGAAATTTTAACTTATTTTTATCTATTATAAAAATCCATCCCAACATGAAGAAATAGCAGTGGCTACAGAAAGGTATGGACCAGATATGCACAGTAGAAAATACAGCACATTTAAGACACATATAGTAAAACCATGTTTGACAATCCTGATTCTTATTTGTGTTCTCTTTCTTTTTTCAAATCTGATTAGTAAAAATATCAAATGAAGAATAATTACTTCAGGCTTATTTAGACACAAGGAAGTAGCTGGGAGTTTAAATGACTCGACATATGATGATACTTCAGTTTCCCTATATTTTTATTCATTTTATTAAACAAGTTGCTGGTTTCAGAATAAGCCTTTCCAAAATGTAAAAAGATGTCACTGGGAATGAGAAGTGGGCTTTCTAATATACTGATGGTTCCTGAAGAGGATGCAAAAGTGTTCCAAACAGTTTAGTGGCTATTAATGTAAAAATGAAAGTTAGTATTTTCATCAGTTTAACAAACTGTGAAACAGTACAGTAAAACTAAATTATATGTCAAATGTAAAATAAGCCTAAAATTCATGCTCATAACCAGATAAGTAGCTTTGAAAATGAGTATCTATTCTTAATAGTTTTCACATCAGACTAGCTCAATCAGCAGTTACAAGTCAAGTTGTACACTCCATCTACTGAGGGATTCAGGAAACAACTGTGTTGTCCCTCATGCATCCAGCAATATAAAAGACAGTTTGTTCTTCTTACTCTACAATGATAACATTTTCTTACTCAAGTATCTGGGAGAAAACCTCACACTCAGCACAGTGAAAACGCTACTGATGTATTATTTGGTTCTTATCACTAACTGCATGTTGTTAAATGTTACCTTGTCACTGCCATATCCTTTTCTTGAAACTCTGTTTGGTCTGGAAAAAGTTCTATCATTCCCTCATAGTCTGAATGGTAAAGTTCTGCAACTTTCTGTTTGTGAGGGTGCAGTAGCCACCCATTTATATTCCAGTCCTTGTATTTCCTGGGCCTTGTCTCTTACTAGACAACACTGAAAAGACAGCTCATACTTGAGGTTGCATCTCTCCTTCTTTGGTACTGATGGTCCTCTTCAGACCTATAAATTGCTAAAAATGCCTTTCACAGAAGAATTGGAAACCTGTTTTAATGCTGATAATTTATATTCACAATACTATAAACAAGTGTTTCTAAGCAGACTTTTTCCCAAGTTTTTCAAGCACATGGTTCCATTTCAGCCCTACTGGAAGTTATAAATTACTTACTCTAGAAGATTTGGATTTAGGCCTTCAGAAATCATTTTGTTTCGTATTGCCATTACAGGAACACCCTGTGTAGGGAGGAGGAAGAATAATATCAAATTACTGGACATAACAGGTGAACTAAATTCCAAAGGTTCTTCCAGGCTACACATTCATACAGACTTATAGATGTCACTTGCTGAAAAAAAAACATGGAATGATAATCTCAGTTGCCACAAGTATGAGCCTAGAAGCAAGAAATGACCAAGATTAAAAGCTCTTTTAATCCATCTTATATTTATGTCAAAACATCTAGAGGAAGTTGCAGGGAGATTATCAGGAATGGACAGATATATTTGCAATTCATGCAGACAAAACTGAAGTTATGTGTATGGATGAGAATGTGAGGAAAGCATAAAGCAGCACAAAGACAGCAGAGAACAGTTATGCTAGAAAGACGAAGAAGACTTGGACATGCTGAAAGTAAGCCAAAAAGGGAGGAAAACCAGGACAGTGGTTATTGCTCTGGACAAGTATCTTAAGACATTGCTAAAAATTGGAGAAGTCTTTAAAAAGCATGCAGAAAAAGGCAAACAGTACATAAGAACAGAAGCACAATTTAAAAGTGATTCCGCTGAATACAACTGCTTGTACAGTCAGGCTTGAATCTTCTATGACTTGTGGGCAGATTTAAGCCAACTGTGTACGTGTTAAAAAAATTTCCTCCTTTCACTGCAAGTCCTTCCACAGCTTCTGCACTTCATTTTATTCAGCAACACCTAAAAATCCCCTCGTCTTGGACTGCAGATGCAAGAACACTTTGACCCAAGTCATCTTGTGAGATACATTCCAACAAACTGCTCCTATGTTTCCACTGGAGCTGCTCAAGGACAACTTGTTGCTTTGCCATATCCCTGTTGCAAACCATCAGAAATACCACCTGGATAACTGCATGCGAAAACAGGAGGAAAGGAAAAATAACAAAGGGGATACAATTCCTGATTTCAGGGGACAAGGCTACTGGTGGTCCAGGAAAGTCAGGAGAGGCCTCACAGTCTGAAAGAAAAGGAGCATAAGATTCTTTTGGCACAGGACAAATATCTTATGTCCAAAGTAAGTAAAATAGTGATAAAATAAAGGGCAGCCACGACTAATGATCCAGGGAAGCATGTGGTACTAGTGACAGCTGCAGTAGCTAACCTGACAAAGTGAGAGCTAAGCTAGCTGTCTTACTGTGCTTTTCTCATGCTGTTTCACAGTAAGAATCACAATCAAAACTTGTGCATGAAGATTCGCGAATAGCACATGGGTACATGGTTTTAGCAATTTATAGGCATATCATCTAAACTGTGACTCAAACAGTTGCAAGGTATTAGACTGTAATAAAGAATTTCTCAGTAATTCACAACTCATTTACATTACAAAGGGGAAAGCACTGCAGCATTTCATGGCAGTTTAAAATGGTCACTTATTTTAGTATAGATTTGGACACCAGGGATTGCGTGTCTAAACAACATCTTGTACTACCTAATGATTTTCCCTTTACTTGACTGCTCTTACGAGTCCTTTCCACAGCTCAGAAGTCACTGATGAAGTATTTACGCATCAATTCAAACCAAGTGAAAACAAGATTGAGTCAAATCAGAGAGAGCAGAATTGGTATTCACTTACAATGAAAGGGAGCTTGGTATATGAACTTGTAAGAATGGACTGGAAACGGTTATGTTTTCACATCCATACTTGGAGAAATGTTTTATTCCAAAACTGTGTGCACCAATATATGTAAGAAAAACCATATCCTGGTACTCTCATATAGTCACAGATTTACAAAACATATCTGGAGTTTAATCAGAATAGCCTTTAAGTATACTTTTTTCCTGAATGAAAACAAATAAGACTACCTGAACCTGTTTATAATACAATTAAGACATTATAATTACTTTATCTTTCATACTTCCACAAGTTTTAATCCAGAAAATCACAGCCTAATACCGCTGTGACCCTAAATTGTACTAAAATAACACAGACAACTATTTTAAAGCTAAACCATAACTACCCTGAGCAGACAGGCCCACTGAAATGGCACAGGTGTACTTTTCTAACATAGAAGCCAGTGCTGAATTTCCATCACATTTGTCTCTGCCCAGCTAAGATCTGAAATAGTCCAAATGACTACACATTCAACACAATGTACCACAACCCGGTCCTGCAGTTCAAGAGATGCAGGTCCTGGAGAAGCCACAGTGCAAGCAGCAATCTTGTTACAAAATAGGTTTTGGTTCTTCATAGTGCAGAAGGAAGTCACATATCATCACTGCTGGCAGTTCCTGAAGATCATGCACTCTCCAGGTCTGTATTTTATTTCAGTCCTTTAGAGAAAGGATCAATCTCTATCAGGCCAGTCTTGGCATCTGTGCAGTCACGTTTGATATTTAGAATCAAGTAAAAGTATTTGTACTCCAAACATAAGTTCATCTGAAATCACAGATTGCTTTTATCACACTCCCAGCAGAAGTGTTCTGAACATTTGTTGTAGCAAATCTGATACTGTTTTTGTAAGGTTTGCTTGAATATAATTGTTTTGTATTTAAAAAAAAATATATTAATTAAATACGCTTATCTGTACTCCGTCAAAATGTGTATGTTATTATTTCACAGAACAGCTATATTTAATGTAAAAGAACTATCTCTCCATGGTGCTAATTCTTAAATACTATAAATACTGTAAGAAATAAATAAATGATCAGTTTAAACAAAGCTTCAGCTAGTAACTTAATTTGGGCAAATAAATGACACTAATTGAAATATCTGACTGGACAAAAAGACAAATCTGGCAAATACAAAAGCCCATGTTAGTTTGTAGTATGTTAGTTTGACTTTCCTACCACACTGTTTACAACTGGAAGAGGAGTCACCAGGAACTTCCAGTACAAAGGATAAATGTGGAAAGTGAGATCTGACTCCTCTAGCAGTCACCAATAAAGAAAAGTCAGAGTAATTAGACCATCAAGCATTTTCATATCCACTTTGAAGTCTGGCATTAAATCAATACACTAACATAGGATACTACTCTCTGCTACTACCCACTGGTAGGTTTTCCAAAAGTTCCATAATAAGCTACCCATAAAGTGCCAATTTGTGATTCAAATGAAGAATAAGGTCTGGAACATCAGGCAAAGTATCAAACCCACCAATTGTAATAATTACTCTGAAGAGGGAGTGCAACTGTGAAGCTAGTTTTAACACAAGCAACATCTTACAATATAGTCATATTTTCTAGAATCACAATATATATTTTAGAGGAAATATACATTATTTTAGAGTGTCATGGTTTAAACCCAGCCACACATCTCATTCACTCACTCAACCCCCTTTTCTTGCCCTCCCCTGCTTCCAGAGGGATAAGGAGGAGAATCAAAAGAATGCAACTCCCACAGGTTGAGATAAGAACAGTTTAGTAACTAAGGTATAACACAAATCACTACTGCTACCACCAATAATAATAATGATAAAGGAAATAACAAGGGAAGAGAATACAGCATCTCACCAACCACCGACAGATAACTCACAACACCCCACCCCCAACTGAGCACCAACTGAATATCTCCTCCAACCCCCTGAGAACTCGCCCTTCTGGGTAACTCTCAGTTACATCCTGGGCATGACGTGCTGTGCTATGGAATACCTCTTTGGTCAGTTTGGGTCAGGTGTCCTGTCTCTGCATCCTCCTGGCCTCCCCTCCTCCCTGGCTGAGCATGAGACTCACAAAGTCCTTGGTCAGAGTAAAACATTCAAGCAGTAACTAAAAACATTCCTGTTATCAGTTTTGTTTCCAACTGAAAGTAAAAACACAGCTGCACCAGCTACTATGAAGAAGAAAAAAATCACTGCTACTGCTAAACCCCAGACATAGAGCAAACTTCCCATTAACAGCTTGAAAATAAAGACAGATTTTTTTGTTTCCAATCAAATATTTAATTTTGTGAATGTGAAAAAAGATTTTAAAAAAACATCACCAAGAGTCTACCACTCACCTTTTCTCATTAGTTTTCACACATGTAAATATTGGGATTAAACACATTTATTTCCTATTTACCTACAGAATAGCTCACAGATAAAGAGATAAACAAAACCTGCATCATGAATAACAGGAAAGTGAAGTGGAATGAAGTAGTGAAGCAATTCTTCTCTCTATTTTGAACCTGATAGAAATATCAAATACTCCTGCTCTGGACTATACTAGCAAACCTGCATTTTGCACCCTACAGCAAAACCAAACTATGATCATGTCTGTGTATAGGGAATGATACTAATTCTGCCAAAATAACTACACTTTCCGTGGCAACTACCGTGACATCAGCTAATATCATTCTGCATTTACACATCTTTATACCTTCAGTTCACAATTACACTTGCAGAATTTTGTAGAAAGATCTTGTGCAAAGCTGTCTGAAGACATGTATCATATCAACTCACTTATTAAAGAAGATGTGTTGGGAATATTGTGATGTTATCCTAGCTTAAAGATTACTGTTGCAATATATTTACAGACATTTAATGTTCACTTACAGCTGCATGTGACTTTCCACCTAAAAATAATGGGAGTACTTAAAGAATGATAAAAGAACTGACTTACCACTTGTACCATTTTGAGATATCTGGCATATCTTGGATCCTTGGCCACAGTTCTGACATTTTCTGTTACTACTTCCATTTTCTGCAACCCTTCTTCATGTACATTGTTCTGCTGTATATAAAGAAAATAACACCTTAATATAGTTAGGTATGCAGACCTGAAGCATGCAGAGATCTCAATCCATAAAATTTGTAATTTAAGGATAAAGTGTACCTCTTCTTCATCAAGATTATTCTCATCTACATTCATTAGTGAAAAACATAGTTCTAGATCTTTACAGCTGATTGATCTCTTCCAATAGACCTGTTTTTTTCCACCTATTTCAAATGACACTAGAAACTTGTCACAGGGAGGTATATTCCTTCAATGTTAGTTATGATTTATTACTTACTCCAGACTGAGGTGGTACAGCTGTCTGTTGATTGGTAGTAGCTTGTGTCACAGGACCATTTGTAGCACTGCTCATGTTTGCACTGGACACTTCAAATTTCACATCTTCTAGGCCAGGAATAGAGGACAACTGAATGTACAAAACATCATCAAGTAAGCAACGAGCATATCATAAGTCTACATGTACAATAAAATCTGCAGTATACTGCTGATTACATATTCCCCAGGTAGATTTCACATTAGTAAAATGGTAACTTTTTATCACTGTTTTTGATATTTCAACTAGCAAAAAACAAAAATGATTTTTCTATTCAGGTGGCTTCTACAACAAAAAACCCAGGACACACCATTGGAGTTCTCACTGCTAACACAGAGATGCAGTGCAGGAAAGGCTTCAACATTTTCCCAGTATTTTGCTCCCCCACTTACCAGCCACACCAGGGCTGTGCCATCCTCTCTGCTACTTCATCTATAGCAAAAGACACCACGACAAGAACAGCTCTAGTACCTAACAGATGGGTGACTGGTTACAGACTTTGCAATTTCTACATCTTTCACTCTCTTTTAAGGAAACACTGAGAGTGGATATTAAATATGCCACATATCTATTTGAAGGAACTTCTAATTAATATGATTATAAAGAATTCTGCTATAATTATTAATAGTGATAATTCCAAAATACTCTGAAATAAATTAGTTAGTAAGCACTGTTTGTACTATTACAGTAATTCATTCACAAAGATCTTAACGAACGGTTTCATTGTCATACCTCTGCTCCCAGAACAGCCAACCAAAAAGAACCATTATTGAAAGAAAGACTGGTTAAAACTTTACAGGGGGTGTTCTTTTTTAATCTTTTTTTCTTTTAGCAAATTAAAAGATAGTATATGACTACAGATTACACCCTTTTCTCATTTTAGCTAAAGAAGATGCACCAGATATACTTGTGCTAGCTTGGATCCAATTCAGGTCACATTTCAATATCAAAACGTTTACAAGGCATTTCCGTAGTTACTTATATCAGCTGAAATCCTTAAGAGTCCAGCAACACTTACAAAGATACTTTAGTTTCACAAAGGCAGCAAAAATCTCTGATTAGAGTTTGCATGGCAAATGCTATTTCATATTGCAACCCTGCCACATGTTTAATATTTTAGTACCAGGAAACTTCTTTCCATTTTCTTAAGACCAAGCAGTGCAATAAAACCAAGACAACTAAACTGTTGTATAGTTCAGTTGTTCTTTCAAGATCGAAGACCTTTTTTCCTGTTCATGTTCACTATATTCATATGTTCATATGTACATTATCGAACATAAAAACAACATTTCCACTATGTGCTGCTGGTTCCTTTCTTCCATATCAACTACATGCCTTGGGTGGTATGGTTTAGTGTGAGTTTCCCTGACCATGGCAGGGGGGTTGGAACTAGATGAATTTAAGGTCCTTTCCAACCCTAACTATTTTATGATTCTATGTTCAAATGTAACACAATGTAAGCAGCAAGGCATGCAAAGAGAGAGTTTGCTATGTGAGCATTTCATATTAGCACTTTCAAATCATTATGAAAAGTTATTTGCTCAATTCAGACTCTGAAAAGGAAGCTAGCTCATGTAGTGTAGAAGGCTGTCACTGTTGGAAAACTAAGACTGCATACATACAAACCTTTGCATCCAAAATATTGAGTGTTGTTTCAATTTGTTGGATACGAAGAGAGAGTGCTGACAATTTCTAGAACAGAAAAGAAATAATACATGAAAGACTCCCTTAGGCACTTGCACCTATAAACTAGTTCACCTAAATAAAATCACTTTAGTCTCCCACCTGCTGAAGGCAGAGTAGAATGTAAATGAAATAATGTTATGAAATGAGTGCAGCAATGACATCCCTTTTTAGTACAGTAGCTACAGTGGTTCAAATCTTAAATTATTTTACTAGACAGTTAGTTTTTCCAGATAATGACTGACAGATATGAAGACAGACAATGTACAAAAGAAAGCCAAAGTAAATAGGGTATTACTTTGGGCAACTGGAGAATAAAAGTAGACACACTGTACTCTTGCAGTTACTGGAACAGCTTTCTTCCAAGCTTTTTCCAAATGTGGAAGATGAAAAGATATGAAGCGTGTATACATTACTGAGCAAATGCAAAGCAGACACATATGATAAAGAATACAGCAGGTGTTTCAAAGTCCTATATAGTCAAAATACGCAGTGAACCAGTACTAACCAAAAGCTTTATATGGTCCAGGTGCACCTCAGTCAGTTTTGACTTCTTTGACTTCTTTTTTTTCTTTTTTTTTTAAAAAAATACAAACTAGGCTTTTCTGAAGTATTCTGTAAGAACTGTCACTCTTAACTAATCACTACCATACACCAACAGACCTGTCCAAGTGAAGCTGGCTAGCATGCTGGCTGGCAGATATATACCACTCTGACAGCTTTCTGGCAAGTTGGCAACACTCTGCCTGGCTCTGAAGCAGAACTTTAACACCCTAAGAAAATAGCAGTTTCTGCCAACATGCTAGAAAAAGTAAAAAGAGACTGACAAGAGTTAGTCTTTTTGGATAGCCTGCTGACTTGTTTACAGATGGTTCTTTGTTCATGAAGTTAGTTCCTGTTGAAAGGAACTATGTGCTCTACATGTAGCTGGGGAAAGGGGAGGAAAGATGTACAAAACACAGTTATACAACTTTACAGGTCAGTCTGACTAGACAAGAGCCAAGAAGTTTAGAATTAAAGATGGTGTCAGCCCTAATTTTGAATTTATTGGCTTCTGTTTTACACTGGGCCTTTTCACATTGAAAACACTTCTGTACTCCATAATAAAATACATTCATAAAAACACATTCATAAAAACTCATAAAATAAAAAAAAAATCAAGAAATTTATAAAGCAACTAACTCTTTAGTTCTCTTGGGTAGGTACATGTTTAGGTTAATTAATAACCATTCTATTAAGTAGACTTCACAGCGTTGCTATGTGCTCAGGATGGCTTTAAATACATATGTTCTGATTTCCAGTGTCTAGGTAAGAGGCAATACTCAGATCAAGTGTTAACTGAGTTTTGGACAACTGACAACAGAATCACCAAGCAGTTAAACTGCCCCATGTATCAAGTTAAAATAAGTTTAAGAATTTAGAAAAAAAATTACTCTTGTTCCTCTGAAGCTCCATATTTTGATGTGGTAGCAAAATTTCATACTTGTCACGGGTCTGGCTCTAAACCTCGCTAACAAATAAGAGAAATTCTCAGATTACAGAGCTTAGTCTAATTGCATTTGACAGCTGCCCCAGCCCTGCTGGCTAGGGCTGTATAGCAGTCTTTGTAGAATAAACTAGTGAACAGTTACAAAATAACCACTAATGACAAAGAAGTTAAGTTTAAAGCCACATTAGAACATACCCTTTCTATGACGGAGGAATCACTTTTGTCCCTTCAGTGGACAATTCCAGTCCTGTCAGTCTGCTATATTTCTATTGACATTAAAGTCACCACAACACCTTATTAATACCAAGTATCTTTGGTTTTCTCTTTTTTACAAGATACTAAAATTAAGTGCTTCAGGTTCCATACTAATTACTTGCCAAAAATGTCATTTGTTTTTTTTTTTTTTTTAAAGTCAGAGCTCAGTGTATCACCTTTTAAAATTAAAGATGGTAAAATCTGAAAGCAAGTTTTGATGCAATACCCTAGGACACAGATGAGAGGGATACTGACTGTCAAGATGGATTCAGCACCATAGAACGACAGCAACCTTCTTCCGAAACAAGATGATATCCACAGATGGAGCTGCTCAGAACAAAATCCATGTATCAAAAAGTTCAAAGACTATGCCAAACATAAAAGTCTAAGGAAACAGGATTAAGTGTGGTATAATCAGCAGCTCATGTGGATATCTTGGGGGAAAAAAAAAAATCTGTTTTAAGCACTTACTCAAGAGAAACCTTGAACAGAGAGCAGACCACATCTTTTTGGTTTAAGCTACCAGTATTGCTGCATCAAAAAAATTTAAGTGAATGCTCTCATGTCCATGATTTTTATTTTTCATTGCATAAGGTGACAGCTGGGAAAATGATAAACATACCTCTTCACAGACAGTAGAAAAGCGGTTGAGAAACTGTACTGTGTGAACCACAAACTGGTTTAGAAATGCTACAGTTCTTTTCTGCTGAATAGCAGGAACCTGCATTAAATAACAGAGGAAAATTAGATCATACACACTCACATTTGGATTCAAAGATCTGTTAAAAATGAACTTTTTAAAAGAAATTATTCTAGAAATCTGCCTCATGTACTTCCCATGAATGATCTATAATAAGCAATTTTTTAGTATTTGTATGAATACATGCATACAAATCCATTTTCACTAAAAATCTACTGATAGTCGGAAAGTTGCAGGATTTACAGAAAAGGCAACAAGATCCATATAAGGAGCATGTTGTTATAGGGACTGTCTCAATTAAGAAAGTAATTTTAAATGGAATTGTGAACATTGCTGAAAATCAGTGTTAAAACTTTCAAAAAACAAAGAGGAAATTAGAATCTTTCCTTCTGAAGCTTCAGAAGGAACAGCAAACTTGGTCATCCATACAAATTCTCAACAAAGGTGGTTACACCACCATCATCATCAAAAATAAAGAGTACTGAAATTGCCATCTCAGTCTCTGGTGATTCCCCATACTTTTTCTTATTTGCAATCCCAGATTATCCTAAAATTACCCTCCTTCAAGTCAGAATAAATGCACATGTAGTTTCAGACTAAAAGATAGAATATATATATAAAAAAAAAAAGCATCTGGTGCTTATAGTGTAACAGTTGGCTTTTTTATTTAAACCTTTATACAAGACTGTAATCAGGACCATTCACACAAATGTTTAACATTATAGTGCCTCAGGGTTAATTACCTTGGACGACTGTTTAAATCTTAAACTTCACACAGGAAGTTACCCTATGGAATCATAGCTGGTTAAAGTAAAGGATTTACAAAGAAAAATGATTTGCATCCAAGTTTCAGCTGCACTGAACAAGTTTGTGAATAGAGCAGCTTTGTGGTCTTCACCTCTTCTTTAGTCTGCCATTTGCCATGGGAGCCATTCACTACACTTTGAGAGTCTTAAGATATCCTGACCTTTTGTGAAACTTTTGTGGCTGCTATCTCAAGTTTCTAGTCTGTACGCCTGTATGGTCAGGTCTGTTAAAGTTTACTTCTGTAGCTCCAAACCTGTCAAGTAGTGTTTACAAACTTAAAGAGATTTATGAGGCAGCACAAAAGATGTAAGGATCACTGTTCTATCTTTATGTTCTGTACTTGAGAAACAAATGGTTTGGCATCATTAAAAGACACAGGGATTTGGCTCACAGTTCTGAGACTAAAACGGCTTTGCCTCTGCATGCACGGCTATCGCAAACCAGCAGCAAAACGCCTCTGGAAAACATTAATACCGCGTTCCTGGGGAGACCGCTTAAGCCAAGACCCCGCTGCGAGCTGTGCCCGTGGTGCAGGGGCAGCGGTGGGGCTGCACGGCTGGGGAGCCCCAGCACACCGCCCAAAGCAGCCCTCCTTGCCCGCAGCCGCTGAGCGCCCCTGCTGCTCCAGGGTGCCTGGGGGATCTTCAAGGCCGCTGCCGGACCGGGCAGCGTGCCGGGGGAAAGCAGACGCAGCTCGCCCAGCACCGGGGCCAGCGCAACCGCCGCCAGGGCAGGAAGCGGGAAAGGCCCGGATCCCCGGGCGATCGCAGCCCGTACCTTGGTGAGGTCAATGCCGGAGCCCACAATGGGCAGGCCGTCCTCGTCCATCCCCGCGGCCCCTCGCCCGCCTCCCAGCGCCCACCGGAAACCCCTGGCGCTCCGAAAGCGACCTCCTGAGCTTGGCCCGGAAACAAAAACGCCACTCCCGACGTCCCGCATGCGCAGTCTGCTCTCCCACCGCAAGGTATCGCGGGAAGTGTAGTCCGTGGGAGGGAGGCGGAGCCTCAACTCACTTCCACGGGCCTATGGCCGACCGCGCGACGGGGCGTGGCGTTGTGCCCAGGCGCTCCCGAAGTACAAATGCATTGCTTTTACCTAAACTAGGTAAAAGGCCAGTGAATAAACTGTTTCAGTGCTCACATGCATAATTTGAGTGGTGAAGGGCAATGCTTTCAATACAAGGAATAAAAATAACGAGCACCGAATGACCATGGGATCTAATGAAAAAGAAGCATGGCTATAATCATGTTAGAAAGGACTCCGGTACCTTGTGCAAAAGGGGAAAAGAGGTGTATAGCTGTGGCCTAACTGTTCTGTTTTCTTCAGCAGTACCCACCACTGGTTTCACATGTTTCATGGTGTGTAAGTACTCCTGTTTTCAGACAAGGAACCTCAGAGGTACCAGACTCCAAGGAAAGAAGAACTAGACCTCAGGTTTCCAGATTTTCGTCTGGAAGAATTCAGTAAAATAACCAACCTCTTGTGTGGGATTTTTTTGTTTATTTGTTGGGTTTACTTTTTTTTCCTATCGTCGGTGGTTGCTTATCTTCTCTCTACAACAGTGTCAGAGGACTGATCAGACCATTTAAAAATGGGGATCCAATACAAACGTGGGCTGAACCCTTCTAACAGGTTGCATCATCCAGAAGGGTTTCCCATCTCCCTTTCTTGCTCCCCACTGATGACTTCATGCACTCATTTTACCATGTATCAGTTAAAGCACACAATGATCTCTTAAGGCATTTCACATTGCCACTTTGGCAGAGAACTAGTGTTGGAGGAGGGTCTGTTTTCTGCTTCGTTCATGAGTTGAATCAGATCAGCCAAAGTGTACGCAGAACATCAGAGTCTGGTGAGCAGGGTTACCTGGCTTTGGCAGCAAAAATACAGGTAACTGCTACCTCATGCAATTTTACTGTGACATTTCAGAACAGTGACAGAAATACTTCTTTTTGGACCACATCTGCCTGTCTTTGAGCAACCTGATCTAGTGGAAGGTGTCCCTGCCCATGCCAGGGGTTGGAACTAGATGGTCTTTAAGGTCCATTCTAATCCAAACTATTCTCTCATTCTGTAATCTAAATACTGCTACATTTAATAAAAATATGTCTAAAGCTGTTAAGAATCTAGCATAGTCTGAGGCTATTGGTAGGAAGCTGCTCATGTGATGAGATGACAATGCACTAATTACTTTAATACTTTGAAGATAAGCATCGAAATGTGCTATGCTAATTTTCATTTAAAATCTAACAAAACTCTGTTTATTCCCAAATTATTACAGCTAAGCATTCTACAAACACATAGACAGAATTCGTAATAACAGTACACAGAGCGCCTGAATCTTTTACTCATTTACATAGAATTCTCATTTATGTACTGAAGCAGCTTTTCCTTGATTTTATATTTATTACTTTCACAATGTATTTATTATTAACCTGCTGTCATTTGCACAATATTATTACTCTCTTGCTGAAATACTATAGTCAGGTCTTTTGCCTATACTGTTTGAATTACTGAACAATCTGCTTTTCATACTGGTTTGGGAAAATAACATGTAGTTGGCCATTTCTCACATCTCCCAAAGGACAGACAGGGGTTAGTCTACCCCTAGTTCAGTAGGTCTAACCTATCTTCTAGTAATTGTACAAACTTTTGTTGGGCAAAGGGGTTGTTTGTTTAAATTATCTAAGTGATTTATATTGCCACCTTAATTAACTCTAAACTTCCTCTCCTAAGTTATATCTGGGAAGAAGTCATCCTATTTACCATAAAATGTCCACAATACAAGTTTTCCAGGCAATACCATAGAAATTTAATGATGTAAATGCTTAGTCAAATCCTATCTGAATCTCCTAGTCTGTAAAGCTGGACAAGAAATCTCACAAGACTATGCTCTTCTGTTAACTTTCTGGTACATTCTGCTTTTAATTTGGCCAAAAATACTGCATAGAAAGGTGCAGCACGGCACTTTTTCTCCCAGCTGGAATTAGGAAATCCAGGGTGTGAAAAAAAGAGTAGAGTTAAATTATCTTAAACTTTCCAAAACCCTTAAAAATGCTTTAGTTGAACTGATTAAACTGGAACTATTAATGATTTATACCCCAATGGGAGGATTTATAAAAAAAATAATTGAGTGATAATATCCAGATTTAGTGTGTATCATTTGAAGAAGTATTTTGTACCAGTGTCCTGTATACATGTGTGGGGTAAATGTCAGAGTAAGGTCATAAATACTACAGTATGTAACTGCTGGCTGTTCAGTTGAACACTAGTATTTTGAAAATGTTAACCTTTCAGGATGCTGAGGCTAACTGGAAGTACAAAAGCTAATTGTATTACAGAAAACTGATCTAAAGCTTTGTTTTCATCATTAATAAGAAATATTTTGTGATTAGGGTACACTAAAAAGTAAATCAACAGCGCAGGTTTCAAAGCACTGCAAGTGATGTACTACATATGTTTTTATATTGCACAAAATCGGAGCCTCTAATCAACTGCAAAAGAAAACTGCACAAGCCGAAAAAAACCTGGAAAGTGCTACTATACCTTACAATGTCTGTATGCATTTTGCATGCTTACATACTGTTACAGGTCCCAAGACATAGTATTCTGTTAGAATCAGTAAAGAACTCAAATAGCTATACAACTGAGAGGCAAGTTAAACAGAAACAGAAAGCTGATCCCCAAAATTTCCAGACATGGTGTCACCTGATCCTCCATAGGGGTAACAGTTGTTTTTACTAAGGTGGTCTGATGAACAGCTGAAAAGGTCAGAGTGTGAATTAACATTTTTTTGATTTCCCATGGAGTCTTCTAAATCCATGCTTCTTGCAAAGGGTATTCTAGTAAAGCTTTCTATATGAAGCTTATACTGCCTCAAGGGTTTTTCCCTCAACCTAATTAAAAAAGTCTATCTCAGTAATCTAAGTATGTCAGAATATGTACAAATTTAGCAAACAGATGGTTCAGAGAATTACCAGTCCTGAACAGTTTAACAGACTGAGAAATACAAACGTCAGGTGTTAATGTAGGTTCTTTTAAAAATAAAACTGAAATTAAATGACAAATGATTTGCAGTTCTCTGTAAATGGCTCTTCAAGTTTCAGTTTTCCAGGTGCTATGCTAAGGCAACATCAGAGGATTGACTATTTTGCTCTGCATGGAAGGACATAGGGAACATGCTAAAAACATCAGCTGTGTTTTTTTGGTTTGTTTTTCCTCAATACCCATTTTATACTGGAAAGAAGTAATACAAAGAGCCTTGAGCTTGGCAAGATCATTCCATTCTTGGTAGATAGCTTTAAGTAGTCCTTAAAAACAGAGTATTAAAACCAAGCATTTTGGCTTCTGAATTAACTACAGAACAAATGAGTTTCTGCCCTCTGCCCCCTTGGTTTTAAGCAATTCTAAATAAAAAGTCTTAGTCAAAATGCACCTCCAGATACATAACACATACTGCCCTTGTCCATATGGGTGCTGAGTATTTTGCATAGCTAGGCACTATGTACAGCTTTGCTCTGAGAGCAGACAGAAAAAAATGTATCAGTTTCACTACATATTCAGAAGGATAGCAGTGCTCCAGTCCAATCCTTGCTGTCAGGCACACAAAGATTTTTAGCTGTATCTGTGAGCCAATTAAACTTACCATTAAGGCTGTACTCTGGTCAAAATATGGATATGAGAAGAACAAAGTGCTGTATCTTGAAGCATCCTCCAGTAAGTACACACCAATCAAGACTGCAACTTATGAGGCACTTTATTCTTCTTTAAGGTAAATTTTGCAGCAGTTGGAAAGTAAAAATTCTCAAGGATATGAAATGATGAGAAATAAAATATGTCTTACTTTTTAAAAGATGACTAGTCTCAGGTTTTGCCGTCCTAATTCTTAATTGGTCCAGCATAAATAGGGACAAACAAGAGAATATTTTAAGATCTATGCACTGCTAGCTGTCCTGGGTTCAGCAGTTGCAGTCAGTTTTTCTTCTCTTTAGTAGCTGTGTTTTG
>NDXB01012956.1:3918-28701 GCA_002631895.1 Agapornis roseicollis | reverse complement strand
ATGTCAGCAACAAAGATGTTGAACAAGACCGGTCCCAACACCGATTCCTGAGGGACACCACTCATTACTGGTCTCCAGCCAGACACTGATCCATTGACCACAACTCTTTGTGTGTGGCCATCCAGCCAGTTCTTTCTCCACCAAGTGCCCCACCTATCAAATTGGTGTCTCTCCAATTTAGAGACAAGGATGTTGTGTGGGACAGTGTTCAATGCTTTGCACAAGTCCAGGTAGATGACATTATCTGCTCTACCCCTGTCCATCAGTTCTGTAGCCCCACCATTNAAATTGGTGTCTCTCCAATTTAGAGACAAGGATGTTGTGTGGGACAGTGTTCAATGCTTTGCACAAGTCCAGGTAGATGACATTATCTGCTCTACCCCTGTCCATCAGTTCTGTAGCCCCACCATTGAAGGCCACCAAATTGGTCAGGCAGGATTTGCCCTTAGTGAATCTGTTCTGGCTGTCACTAAGCACCTTGTTGTTTTTCATGTGCCTTAGCATGCCCTCCAGGATAATCTGCTCCAAGATTTTGCCAGGCACAGAGGTGAGACTGACTGGTCTGTAATTCCCTGGGTCATCCATTTTCCCCTTCTTGAAAATGGGGGTTACATTTCCCTTTTTCCTGTTGTCAGGAACTTAACATATCACATAAACTCTGGGCAGCTTCCTGCTCTTAAGGAAGTACTGTCTACAGTGCTGTGACACCAAAACCATAACTGCGGAAAACACACCATGATCACACCTTCAAATAGACTTTTTCTCCTCTGACTATATTTGCCATGAGACATAATTTATCACCTACAACCGGTACTTATAGCTCTTCCAATTTTCTAATTTTGTGGTAGAATGTATTTGTCTTGTAGCTAACTGGGATGTCAGGTTTACTGAGTTCTGCATTTTCTTCTTATCTGTACTTCAACCACTAGCCTTGATTCAAGTTATCAGTTCTGCTTCAAGTCACTCACAACCTTTCCCATCAACTACATTTTCCCCCATGCATGGAGACCATCTTCCATGGTCCATGGATGATGGTGTTCTGGAAACATATCTGTATTGTAATTATATGGATTTTGAAGAAACACTGCAGATTAAATGTAATCTTATTCTGAAGGTATTCTTTACTTTTCTGGCTGAAATTGTTTCAGATTCCATTTGGCTGATTATTCAAATTCCAGGAAAGAGAAGTGTAACCTCTATGCATCATTTTTTTGTGATCTGTAATTGAATATCTTGATCCCTCATGCTGCCATTTATTTCTGCAATTGTGTTGGCCAAAATATTGTTGGATGGGTCTGCATGAAAATATTAAATACAGCAAATATGACAGGCTTCTGTGCTCTCCAGGGGACTTACTTGCCTCACTTTATATTAGAGGTTAATTGCTGTTAGAAGCTGCTTTTTGTTTTTGCTGCTCACTGTCTTGCTTATCATCTTACTCTGCTGTGCCCAGGAACATTTTGATTACAGCTATGGCAATGTGCCTGGGCTCACAAATGACAAGGCTGTTTCTGTAAAGCTTTACTGGACATGCTGTAAATTCACTGTGAATTTGAATCAAAGGGACTGTGACCTGTGGATGAGTCCATGTGGAAGCAGGACATCCTGAAGCATCTATGGCCATGTATAAACCCATGCCGGAGAAGGTAAATCCCTGGAGGGACTGCAGGCATGGTTAAGGCCATGTCAGAGCAGGTTTGTTTCTGAAGAGACTGTGGCTGTGGGTAAGACCTGATTGAAGCAAATTTACCTTTAAAGGCATTGTAGCCCATGGAGAAGGCAATGTTGTGAGGTTCACTAGAACAGGTGAACCTCAGAGTGACTATGGCTTATGTGGATAAGTCTATGCCACAGCAGATATACCCCTGTGGCTAATAGACAAGTCTCTGCTTGGAGCAGGTACACCCCTAAAGGACTACAGTCTGTGAAAAGTCAATGCCAGTTCCAGGGAAAGAGTTCATTTCAATGTTAAACATTATAACCTGACCCAAAGGGAGCAGGGCTGGAGACTGCAATGGATATACCTTTCAGTTGTTGTAATCCATGATTTGAGTTGTGTGTTATAGATATTACTACAGCAGGAACCTTCTGAACCAATGGAAAACAAGCCTTACAAGTAGCAATGAAAGAGCAGGAGTGCTCTGAGCTGGCTTTGGTGCCCAATAACAATATGTGACGCAGCACTGCTTCTGTCCTAAGGGACCTGATGGACTCAAAGTCATGGACTAGATAAACTCAATGGACATTCTGTGGACATTTAAACATTTTACAGTTACTTCACAGGGTTGGTTCATAGACTAAGGTAATAATATCTGTGCATTGCATCAGAGATCAGGAAGGGTGGTTAGTGACAATGTATTAGATAGTGTGGGACCTGAGAATGATGTAAATATTATGAAATAAGGGATGGATAAAATGCTGGTTTTGGCTTGGATAGGGTTAGTATTCTTTATAGTAGCTAGCATGAGCTGCATTCTGGATTTGAACTGGAAACAATGCTTTGTGGAAACACAAGGATGTTTTCATTACTGCTGATTAGTGCTCATACAGAGCCATAGTCAGGAGAGATGACCCCAACTGACCCCAGATATCCCAGACCATAGGACATCATGCTCAGCATATAGAGATGGGGAAGAAGGAGCAAGAGGGAGGATGTTTGGAGTGATGGTGATGGTATTCCAAAATTACGATTATGTGTGATGGAGCCCTGCTGTGCTGGGGATGGCTGAACTGCCTGACCATGGGAAGTGGTGATTGGATTCTTTGTTTTGCTCTGGTTGTGTGCATGGCTTTTTCTTTACCTATTAAATTGTCTTTACCTTAACCCATGTGTTTTCTCCTTCTCACAATCCTCTGCCCCCTTCTGTCACGGTGGGGAGTAAGTGGCTGTGTAGTGCTTAGTTGCTGGCTGGAGTTAAACCATGACAAATGCATATGGGCTAGTTAGGAAATCCTAAACACTATGAGTCACTACCTCACAGTGATTCCACGTTTGGCCTTGAACATTAACTTCTGCTTGCATGTCCATATATACCATGTATTTGCAGTAGAAAAGGTCAGGCCAACCCAAACCCTAAAACAGGCAGAATAGAGGATGAGAGAGATGAGTAACAGCGCAGTGCAATGCCTGGCTATTAGATGATTATCTGAAATTCAACCTCATTTTCTCAAGGGAGTCCTTTGGGTATGAACTGGATGCACAGGCCAGCTTGTCCTCTCTCAAGGGAGCAGTGATAAACCTAGGCACAGAGGGCTGTAATCTGTATTTCCCAATACTGGTAGGTGTGAAACAAACTGGCACTTCATGAAGAGTTTCGCAATCCTTATGGGATGAAAAAAAAACATTCTGTAAGTAGGATAATCCTCACTGGGCCCTGTGGCTCTCTTGTGAGCCAGAAATGAATGGAAAGGAAGAACAGCCCATATCCTTTCTCACTTTGTAAAAGTTCTTCCATAATTTAGACATCTAAAGCACATCAAGTTTACCTTTACCCAAAGCACGTAGCTTCTGAGAATACTCTTTTCTCATCCCAGATCACCCCCATAGATTATAAATTTATTCCAGCTCACAGGATTGGCTCAGGAGTCAAATACTTGGGAGGAGAACAGAGGAGAGAGAGTTGGGCCAGCTCCCACCAGCTGCCCAGGGACCTGATTTGTGCATCTGTGCTAACTCTAAGCTGCCAATCAGTCTGTGAAATATGTTCGTTATTTTGATCTCCCATACAGTAGCAGCTTTCAGGATTAGTTTTCTTGTTTTAAGGAGGAACAGAACAAGCCTATCAGTAAGAGGAATATTAACACTTTGTCAGGGTTTTCATGGTCAAATGAGAGCCAGTGCAGTACATTCTTGTGTTAGGTTACAATAGCCAGCAAGGAAAAAATTGACTGAATAACCAAAGGGTTGTATCTATGCCTTAGCACCATCTGGTGAAGCAGGCACGATCCTCTTTTCCATACTGTGTCTGTATACACCCCTTAATGTCTCTCTCTCATTGAAATTAGCAGCTATTTTGGGTGCAAGCCAAGAGAAGAATAATGAAGGATATTTGAAGGATATTGAGGACAGCTTCAAAATATCAGTTTTAGCTAAATAGCTTTGTGCAAAATGAGGCATTCCTGAGCTGTCATAACCAGCCTTCAGTGTAGGTCAGTGGAAATAACAAGCAGCACTTGCCATGAGTCATTTCTGACAGGATTCAGGGCTGGATTAAGGAGTCTGATGCAGGAAGCCAAAATATAATCAAAAGGGTGTTTAGTCCTTGTGGTCTTGGCAGATGAGCAATACTTATGTGTTGCTGATGGCTTCAATCCACAACTGAACTGTGTATGGATTCTGTTTATTGCCTCTGAAGATGGTGGAAGAGCAAATGATGCCTTTGTAGGTTGTTTATTGTCTTATACCAGTGGCTTTCAGGGTGATTGTTCTGACTTGTTCTGCTTCTTTTGGTGAAAATAATTGAAAGGTTAAAGTATATCCAAAGGCAACATTAGACAGATTGTGCTAAATATGTGTTATCTTAATCAAATATATTGTTTGAAGGGTAACCAAATATGGCCACAGCTTTATTTTCACTACATGTTCATTTACTGGAAGCCAATAAACTACGCACCACTTGTTAAAATCTAAGTGACCTTTTCAAGGCTGAATAGAGTACTAAGTATATTAACTGAGTCACATTTTCTTATCTGGCATGACAGATGTTTGATTTTGTTGATATTTGTAGAAATGTACAAACAGTTATGGCTGCAGTTGTTTATTCATCAGAAAATGTAAAGTTACCCAATGGTGCCTATATACTGGGGAGTTTCTGTGTGATAAATCTCGGCCTTCTTGCTGGTGTCACGTAAGCTTATCAGCATTTAAAAAAACTTAAGCAGAGTTTGTTTTCTTCATGGAAAGGTCATTGCTTTCTGTCAGATAATGTTTTAGACACTAGTGGTATCTCATGGAAGCCTAAGAGATTTAACAAATTATTTTCAGACATTACAGAGAAATCAAGTATTTGCATAAAACTGCATGAAAATCATCTAATTTAGGGACTCCTGAACTGTATGAGTCTGTCATGGTTTAAGCCCATCCAGTAACTCAGGACCATGCATCCGCTTGCTCACTCACCCCCTTTCCTCGTCACCACTCCCAAAGGGATGGGGAGGAGAATCTAAAGAATGCAACTCCCATGCGCTGACATAAGAGCAGTCCAGTAACTAAGGTATAGCACAGACCACTACTGCTACCACCAATAATAATAGTGATAAGGGAAATAACAAGGGAAGAGAATACAATCGTTCATCACCTGCCAACCAATACCCCGCCTGACCCAAGCAGTGATCTACCCCCTTCTGGGTAATTGTCCCCGCTTGATGTACTGGGCATGACGTGCTGTGGTATGGAATACCTTTTTTGGTTAGTTTGCGTCAGGTGTCCTGTCTCTGCTTCCTCCCAGCTTCCCCTCCTCCCTGGCAGAGCATGAGACTCAGAAAGTGCTTCGTCAGGGTAAACATTACTGAGCAGCAACTAAAAACATTGGTGTCATCAGCATTGTTCCCAGGCTGAAAGTCAAAACCACAGCACTGCACCAGCTACTAAGAAGGAGAAAAATGACTGCTACTGCAGAACCCAAGACATAGCCTCACCAAATGAAGGACTGTTTGCTCTTTTGGATGCTTTTTGAATAGATAGGTAGTACCTGATGGATGATTTACTGGGATTTTTTTTTCCCTTTTTGCCCTATTCCCTGGTAGGAGTTCAGAACATCTAATCTTTTTGGCAAATGTTTAAGCATGTATTTCTATTTTCTTCCACTTCTAACACTTATTCTAGCAACACAGCAATGTAAAAACACTGCCTGTTGAGAAAATGAGGTATGAGGTTTAATGCAGTCCTTTGTACTTTTATAAAAGACCACTTGAACTAAGCAAAAAAAATGAAGTAAGAATTAGACAATATTTATTCAGATACTGGAGTGCTATGTAAGTAATCATTCTGTGCAAAGAATAAAGTTTTAGGAAAGTTAGGTTTTATGGAAAGCACTACAGAGTACAGGAAAGGTTTACGAATGGTTTTACTTTCTTTGTGCTTTGCATATTCATTCCTAAGTAACAAAATATTATTTCTCAGTGTAATAGAAAACAGCTCTAAGCATTTAGGTACTTCTGTAAATTCTTCTTCCCTGTACACCAACATACACACATATAAAAAGGAAGAAAATCAATAACTAGGAAACAGATGCTTCAAATAGAACTAAACATTTTTTTAAATATGACTGTATTTATAGAAATGGAAATATCTTCTCCAAGGTCTGAAAACATTCAACATAGGAAACCTGAAGTTTCCAAAGTCACTGAAATAATTCTGTTCCAAATGTATGCATTATGTGACATTAACAGTGTCATCCTGGCTAGCTTAAAACCACATTTGCATTACAGCATGATAAGGTTACAGAGTTTTGGTTCTTCTTTGGGTTTTGACTGGTTTCTAAATTTACCATCTCGTCAAGATAAAAAGAAGCTAAACATGACAGAAGAACCTGCAGAAAATTATGATGGAGAGGGAGGAAACAGTGAATTTTTTATATCCTGCAAGAGCAACAGAGACATGATGAAGTCAGATGGTGCATTGCCTCCTGGAGTACTTCTGCATTTTAGAAGAAGACTGGCAAATCTTACAGTACCAGCAGTTGAATGGGATTGTCAAAAAGACATCCAATCATCAGCACCAAGTTGTGTGTTGATGTTTCACAGGATGCTTACTATTAGAAACAATGTAGCTTCCAATGGTAAGTGAAATGATCCCAATTTTTGAGAAGGAAAATATTTTGGGTTAAGGATATGGAACAAAAGGTAGCTTTTTTAATATACAGGCTGAAATATTTCTGAATTATTTTTAGTTTAACAACTTTTAATTTTTGGAAGTATGGCTTCCTGAAATCTGCATTGTTCTGGTGTTCACAAAGAGGACTGGCAGACTTACTGCAAAAAATTGGCCTGTCTGAACCACTTGAGAGTGGTTATTCAGAACTGAGTATCTTGGATTACAAATGCTGTAGAAAATAGGAGCCAGAATAAGGAGACCCATTGATGCTGCTTTATTTTTAAAGTCCTCTTACAACTATAGTTGGCTTAATTCAGTAACAGTTAACAGTACTGTAGATAAGGATCCCAACATCTGTTTCTCTAGGAAAATAAAAAACATTCTATTCTTTGGCACACAGCTACAAAACCCCATTTTCCCATCCATGTATGTGTTCCGTGTGTGTTTTGATGCTGAAGACATGACCCTGGGTGTATTTTGCACACACACTGTTCAGATCAGTACACCCACCACCCCCGAAATCAGACCCACCCACACTGCTCATGGACACCCTCGCTGTACCAGAACAACCTCACCTCTGGTTATTCACATGAAGGTAGTAAGGAGTAATACCTGGAAAAATTGAAGTCCCAGTTTTATTCTGTTTTTCTCAGCTAGGAGGTGGATAAACACCCTTTGATGGGCAGGTTTTCTTCATTTGTTGCAGTCATGAGCTGTTTTAACCTTGAATTAGTATCTCTCATCCAGCAGCATCCTCTGCTATTTCATCTTTAGTGACATGGTCTGCACTGTTGCTTTTTAGTCCTTCTGTCAATAGACTTACCTTGAATTGTCTTCTATTTCTGTTTGATCACTAATTTTTCAAAGGTCATTGATTTCTCAGGAAGACCAAGGGTTTCATTTAGTAATCTTCCCTGAAAATTGCTAGGGGTGTTTAAGAAATGAATGTTTTCAGTCTCTGATGACATATTGTATTTTCCCCTTCCTATTTCTGAAAAAAACTTTTTCAAGCTTGCATCTGATAGCAGTGCTGTTTTCAAAAGCAGAACTTTGTGGTTATTTTCTCTCCCTCATGACCTGATTTAGTGGGTATCTGCATGGCTACTGAAAGAGTATCTAAATTTAGCTGCAGAAAAAAGCAATATGTGGTCACCTCCCAAACAGGGGAGCTTTTGCACAGAATATGAGTTTTAAGAGGTCTCTTGTGGCTGCCCAGGGGTGTATTTTAATCTGCACAGTTCCAGGTACCTCAGGGAGGGCATAATCTCAGTACCATTCGGCAGTTTCCCAAGTTTTAAAGGATTATTTAAGTATCTGCTGCATAGGAGGGGCATTTTACTAGGAGAGGAGACCTGGTTTTGTGTTTTAATCAATAAAAAATATTAACTACATAAAACCTTATTTAAACAGTTCACTGGAGCAAGTGCTGAAAGTTCAGTCTTCTGTTACATTAAATTAGGTAGATTATCAATTTATGGGCTTTCTGTAATGACTTGAAAACTGAACCACTGGAAACCTTTGGACATGGTCCCTACCTTAGGCACAGTTTGTCCCTTGAGACCACAAGGGAGGAACTTAACGCCCCAAGGAAATTGGAATGTCTGAGTCCTATCCTTGTGCTTGACACTTGTATCTATGCTGATGCTCTACTTGGATTTCTGGGGTTTGCATATCCCATACTTAGTGTTGCCTACATAGCAAACCTCAGGAAAACTAACTTGGATTAGCTTTACTTAAAAAATTTACTATCCAAAGTGCTATTAGTTAAGTTTTTGCTGACTGGCTTAGAATCAGGGTAACTGGCAAACTGTTTTATACAAATTGATAGAAACATAGAGTCACAGAACAGTTTGGGTTGGAAGGTATCTTAAAGCTCATGTAGTTCCAAACTAGATGACACCTTCCACTAGGGATGCCTTCCACTAGACCAGGTTGCTCCAAGCTCCATTCAACCTGGCCTTGAACACTGCCAGATTTCAGATGTAAATCAGATATTTCAGATCTAAATCTCAATTGAACTGATATAGGGCTACTTTAACTTGAAAGCATGTCAAACAAAGAATTAAATAAAGTTTAAGCAATTTTGCAGTCACACCTTCAGCTTGTTAATTGTCCTGTAGATAAGCTGTCAGGTACCTGTATGCTTCTTTTGCTTTATGTACTGGACAGAAGTGCTTAAAACGTTGCCAGATTGATAGGGCTTGGAGCAACCTGGTCTAGCGGAGTATGTCCCTGCCTATGGCAGGGGGTTGGAACTTTATGAGCTTTAAGGTCCCTTCCAACCCATACCATGCTGTGATCCTATGAAACTGCTCTTAACAAGTTAAATGATGCAGTATCTATCCTTGTGCTGAATACCTCCATCATTTGTGTTGACACTTCAGAATATGGGAGTTGCCAGCCTTTCCCCTGCCCTTTCTTAAGAAAACCCCAGAGCCTTCCACACCTGACTTTGTAAAGCCAGCACTAGCATACTCTTAGCTGAGCTATAAAAGAGCATTTGTAGCTCCTGACAGTGGGTTCAGATAATAGTGAGTTAACAACTTAACTGCTGTTGTTTTACTGGATACAATTTTCTGCAGTATTGGATTCAGAGGAGAGTAGCATGTCTGGAAAGAAACAAACAGGGAAGAGAAGTGACAGGAGTGGGTTGAAGGGAGCTGATGCATGGTTTTGGGGAACAGTGATGTGCATGTTTTCAGAAAAATTTCCAATTGGCTGTCCCTAAATCTGAAATGGCAGTGCTTCATGCTGTCAGGAAAAAAATGTCCATGAGACAAGGTCTTCAAGGGATGGATCTTCTTCAGAGAGGCACATAATTTTTAGCTTTCACTTTTAATTACCTGTATGGCTCATGAATGCATGCAAAAAGAATTGCTTATTCATATTAATGACCTGTATACACATATTTACATTTTTTATTCCATCCTGCCAGTTTCAGGCAACAGGCAATGGCTTTGGTTAACTGCAAAGCCCTATTTAGTCAAATGCCCAGGCTGACTGATGCAGCAGGCTAGTGGCTGCCAGGTTTTCCTTTCCTCAAGCATGAGATCTTTCCTCTTGTCTTTACAAAACTACCTTTAGTGCAGAATTATGGAGCACTTCTTTCTGCTACACTAAATAACCCTCAAGCAACTCTGAATTCTCATGGTGCAATCAAAATTTTAGAAGGAAGTAACAAAACCTCAGACCACGCTTTTCCTTCTCAGCTCTCTCCTTCCACCAAGTGCTATAATATCCATGTGCATTGTTTTTTTACCAGCGAAGTACATTTCCACTTTTTTTTTTTGCTTGCTATGGCTTAGTTAGGTTCTCTGCAACACTATTTATACACTGACATTTTTCAAAGAGCAGCATGCTCTACACAGCTAATGGAAAAAGTGGCACAAGCACAGAAAAGACCTTAATATTATTCATGGAATACTGAGAGAGAAAATGGAACACTGGATAACATTAATTCCAGCAAATACTGTTATTTTAAACTCATTTAAATGCAAGTCAAACTTACTGAGCATATCATCCTAGAGAGCAACTTACATTTATCTTCTTGCTATAATCAGATCAAACAGAAGCTGGTTAGGGAGTAAGTCAGAGGTTGTTAGCACTCCCAGTTTGCAGGAACAGGACGTTAGAACAGCTGCCTCTGATAAAACCTATGGATACAGCAGAGCAGGGGAAATTCTACCTTTATGTTTTATTCAATTTGAATGACATGCAATTGATTAATTGCATGCATTCTCATTTGTACAAAAGGTCTTACCGTCACTGTGTTTCCATCTGGATCTGCCATAAACCAGTCACTGCTATCCCAAATTATGTTTTCAGTGCCATATACCCTAAACTTACTGCATTCTTGGCATTTTTCTATGCCTTTTTTTTATATAATTATGATACCTATGACAACAAATGAATGTTTTTATGTCTCTCTGATACCCATTCCAATTTTCAGTTAAATAGTCCAGAAACTGGATCTATTTTGCCATAGTCTATGTATTTTCATGCATGAAAATAATGATTATGCATACTTCTTACAGCTTTTTAACATACCTCACTGAGGTGGGAACAGGCAGGAATATTTTTATAGTGCTGGACAGCCAGATTGTATCCCAGTTCTGCTATGACTTAGTGGGTGTAGTATTGTTTTACCTTTCTGTAATTTTATTTTCCTGTTTGTGAAATTAAGAGCAATAGATTTCTTTTACATGGAGGCAGTGAGCCCTTCCCTGTTTTTTCTGGTTTACTGTTTCCCTTCTTCCCTTTTCCCCTTTTTTCTCTTTTTCCCTCCCTTCCTCTTCCCCTTCCCCTTCCCTTCTTTCTTTACCTACTTTCCCTTCCCCTTCCCTTTGTTTCCCTTCTTCCCTTTTCACTTTCTTTCCCTTCTTCTCTTTTCACTTTCTTTCCCTTCTTCCCCTTCCTCTTCCCCTTCTTCTCCTTATTCCCCCTTCCCTTCCACTTTCCCCTCTGTTTCCTTTCTCTTTCCTTTTTTCCTTTTCCCTTTCTTTTCCCTTTCACTTTCACTTTTCCTTTCCCTTTCTGCTTTTTCCCTTTCCCTTTTTTTCCCTTTCTCTTTACCTTTCTTTTTCCCTTTCTCCCTCCCTTCCCTTTCCCTCTTGGCAGTTCTATTTTATTTTTAACACAATGCCCACTGATATCACTACACTGAGATTCAATGTATACATCATGCATATTGCAATGTATACATCATGCTTTTCTTGAAAGAATAAAAATAATTTTCATGTGTTGGCCCGTGCAATATTTCCCAAGTTCTTATCCACTGCTCATGTTCAACAAGAGCAGCTGCTAATTTGGCTGCCATGACAACTACAGCTCTACTTTCATATTTTCTTCCTCAAGTCCAATTTGTTCATAAATCTCTAACTTGTTTCACATTTTGATGCTAACCTTAAGTAGAAATAAAAATCTCAGGCCAGCAAAAAGAAAAAAACCAACCAAAAAAAACCAAAATCCACTAAAAACAACAGAACACCACAGAAAGCAAAAGATTAGCTGAAAACTTGAAAAATAGTTATTTTGAATCTTTACTCTGCTATTTAATTGGTTGTAAAAAAGATTTTAACATAATTTCCAGAAGTAACTCATACTCTAATTGTTGTACAGGGCAACATATAACTTCAAATGGTCACCAATAATGTCATTTAAAGCAAAGAAAAACTTAAGCTGAGTCTTCTCTTGTGCTAATATTCAATCTACTACAAAAGGGCTGCCCACAGTGGCTCAGAAATCTGGTTTGTTAAATAGAGCATCCTATCACCAATGTAGGTAATACAAGATGCTTCAAGCAACAATTGCACGAAACCTGGAATTTCTGTTCTCGGGGTGAAAAAAACCACCTATTGCTCATTGCACTATGAAAACTGGATCTGAAAAGGAATCAGTGTAAAATGAATTCCTCAACAGAAAATGCAGAAACATTTCTTTATTTTTCATCAAATTATTTACCCTATTTGATGCAATTGTACACAAGTTGCTCATTCCCCTGTCCCATTCAATACTATATTTCATTTCTGTATGATAGTATACTCCTTAGTGTAGGAGCAGTTCAAAGCTGATGTTCCACTTCCCCCTCTTCAAAACCAGGCAAACTAGCAAGCAAACAAACAAGCCCTCTTCAGCACCTACCTGCAGAAGTCACAGCTTGGGGGTGTGAGCAGTGAATTCTTGTCACTGGGACTAGTAATACTTCTCAGATGTGAATGATTTTGAGATGACAGCTTTTTCCACTCAGTCTTTCATAAATCGTTCTAATAGCTTACTTCCTCTTCATGTTGAAAACTTTCCATATCTGGAACTATTCCTTTTTTTTTTTTCACTTGTCCTTCAGTAATGTGGCTGGCATACTTACTGTGTTTAAACAATGGCAATGTGATAGCTGAATTTATGATTTCCATTCCTTTCTGTTGAGAGGTTAACATATTCCTTGCCTTTTTGATTGCCACTGTACACTGAGTAGATGTTTTCATTCAGCTGTCCACAACGGCATTTTCTGCTAGAGTGTTCACAATTCATTCATGAGATACATCACCTCTGTGAGAGTTTAAACTGCCCCCTATTACCTTGCAGATGTCAGCTCTGAATTTTCTCTACAGGGTAACTAAGAATTAGCCAACTATACATATCTGAAATTGAAAATACAAATATGTAAAGGAAGCACCTGAAGCATTGCTTTGACATGCTGTTTGTGTCAAATATTCACCATAAGTTATTTCAAGCCTCCCTCTTCCTCCCTTCATCAAAATATTGTTTGATAGCTTCAGAGCACTTTCCAAAGATTTTGGGAATTTTCAAATGTATTTCTGAAATGAGACAAAGTAATGTTCCAGAGTAAGACTGAAAGATCCCCAAATGAATCATTCCAAATATTAAAACATAAGGACACCTAAATCACATCCATTTAGATTTAATTGAGAAACTGCTTGAAAACGGCTGACATCCAACATAATTAAAATGCTGAAGTGTGAACCTCTCTGGAAACAAAGTGTAACTATTTTGAGCTTGAGCCAAAGTAGAACTTATGAAGGGGAAAATTATAACAAGGAAACTGGAAAAAAAATCAGGGACTATAAAAGATTTTCCTTAGAACTGGCATCTGGCAAGCAAAAATTATTATCTTTCACACAGATGTGTTATTTCCCAGATGTCCTTTAACCACCAACTTGTTTCCTTCATACAATTTTAATGATAAAGAAGCCCTACTTATATATTGCTTTTTGCCTACAATGTCAAGCCTGTGTTTTATTTTTCTATCCCTTGTTTTTGCAAATGATTTATCTTCTACCAAGTCAAGGTGCCCTAAAGTGAACCCAAAAGGCTATTTTAAATATAAATATTTCATTGAGTACTCAGACTATTGTGTAGCTGAGCATGATGGAACACTGCTCTTACATTTTGAACAACTTATTCTGCAACTCTTAGTTTTTAATGAATGTGATCCCACTTATTACACCAAAATATCAGTTTGTTCTTATATATGTACAATGACACCTCCATCTCTGGAATTGCTTAAGGCTGTCATGGGAGTGTGTTTGCAGAAGTAATTCCTGGATGTGATTCTGGTTTCTCTGAGGTCAACGAATGCTTGGTATTTAATAATAGCTAACCTATCCCCTAATTTGTGCTGTAAGAGGACAGGGTAGGACTTGCCAGGCTGTAGAGGCAGGCTAGTTCCATTTATGTGAAGTAAATAGAAGACTCAGCACTTCTTGAGTTCATGTGTTACTATTTCAAATTGGACATTTTTTGGAAGATATTTTACCCATGGTACTGCTCCCTGAGACCAACATAAGGCTTCCAATCATAGAATCACAGAATAGTTAGGGTTGGAAAGGACCTTAAGATCATCTAGTTCCAACCACCCTGCCATAAGCAGGGACACCTCACACTAAACCATGTCACTCATGACTTCATCCAACCTGGCCTTGAACACTGCCACAAATGGAGCACTCACAACTTCACTGGGCAACCCATTCCAGCGCCTCACCAGCCTCACAGGGAAGAATTTCTTCCTTATATCCAATCTAAACCTCTCCTGTTTAAGTTTGAACCCGTTGCCCCTTTTCCTGTCACTATAGTCCCTAATGTAGAGTCCATTCCCAGCATCCCTATAGGCCCCCTTCAGATACTGGAAGGCTGCTAGGAGGTCTCCACACAGCCTTCTCTTCCCCAGGCTGAACATCCCCAACTCTCTAAGTCTGTCTTCATATGGCAGATGCTCCAGTCCCCTGATCCTCCTCGTGGCCCTCCTCCAGACTTGTTCCAACAGCTCCATGTCCTTTTTATGTTGAGGACACCAGAACTGCACACAAGTCTCNCCTGTCACTATAGTCCCTAATGTAGAGTCCATTCCCAGCATCCCTATAGGCCCCCTTCAGATACTGGAAGGCTGCTAGGAGGTCTCCACACAGCCTTCTCTTCCCCAGGCTGAACATCCCCAACTCTCTAAGTCTGTCTTCATATGGCAGATGCTCCAGTCCCCTGATCCTCCTCGTGGCCCTCCTCCAGACTTGTTCCAACAGCTCCATGTCCTTTTTATGTTGAGGACACCAGAACTGCACACAATACTCCAGGTGAGGTCTCACGAGAGCAGAGTAGAAGGGCAGGATCACCTCCTTCAACCTGCTGGTCACGCTCCTTTGGATGCAGCCCAGGATACATTTGGCTTTCTGGGCTGCAAGTGCACACTGAAGCCAGCTCATGTTCATGTGCTCATCGACCAACACCCCCAAGTCCTTCTCCGCAGGGCTGCTCTCAATCTCCTTTTTGCTGAGCCTGTAGCTGTGCCTGGGATTGCTCCGATCCAGGTGTAGGACTTTGCGCTTGGCATGGTTAAACTTCATGAGGTTGGCATCAGCCCACCTCACAAGCGTGTCATGGTCCCTCTGGATGGCATTCCTTCCCTCCAGCATATCCACCGAAACACAGCTTGGTGTCATCAGAAATCATTTGGTCTGTCCTAGCATTTTGCCGCCATGTGTGGGTTTTCCCCCCTGTGGAGCTAGGCAGGGAAGAAAATTGTTGAGAGATGCCATGACCACTGGCTAGTAATAGGTGTATTTCAGAAAACTACCCCAATTTCTCTGCCTTACCTATTCAGTAGTCAATAAGCAAATAGAAGAGTAGGAGGACTTAAATATAAAACAAAAAAAATGGGTAAAGTATAAAACATTTAGACCAATGTGATATTAGGAATAGCAGTAAGATATCTAAATAAGTAAATAAGAAAACAAGTAAATAAATAACAATGAGGGAAGGTGCCCTAGGTTCTGACATATGGTCTTAAAATTAAGCTTGGCTATAAGCACTGATATTATCAAAACAACAAAGAAACAAATGCAATCTGGAGTTGTGCAGCTGTGAAATGAAACAGTCAAACATTTAATAATGATGGGAGCCACATACCTCTCAGTGACAACCATTATTTTCCACCTAAGCAACCAGAGGAAGAATTTTGGACTTTGCTGTATTGAACATTTATGAGATCATGGGTAATCTAGTAGTGAAAAACACCTTTTGGTAGAATGCAGACTGTCCCAGTTTGCATTGATAGTAAGATAGCTCAAAACAGCTCTGTTAATGTGCTTTTACTACAGACACGAAAGGTTTGAAAACCTAAGGGAACCAATTACTTAAGTCAAACAGATTACTTATGGACTTGATAATTGATGGGGCTTGAAAATTACTGACAACTGCCCAAACATGTCATGGAAACAAATAGTCCAATTCCAAAGGGACTAATTACAGCTCTGGTAGCACCTAAGAGTAACACAGTTTGCAGTGAATGGAAAATATGGCAACTCATTTTTAAAATTACAGTGTTCAGGTGCTATACTAAAATACAGGCTAAAAGCTGGAGCTGCACAGATGAAAATCAGTAAGTCTACTTAACCTAGTGTCCTGGGTTTAGCAGTAGCAGTCATTTTTCTCCTTCCTAGTAACTGCTACAGTGCTGTGTTTTTGACTTTAGCCTGGGAATAATGCTGGTAACACATTGACATTCCCAGTTGTTGCTCAGTAGTGCTTACCCTCATCAAGGAGTTTCTGAGTCTCATGCTCTTCCAGGGAGGAGGGGAAGCCAGAAAGAAGCAGAGACAGGACACCTGACCCAAACTAACCAAAGACATATTCCATGCCACAACGCGTCATGCCCAGTGTATAAATGGGGGAGTTGCCAAGAAGGCCCAAATCACTGCCTGGTTCAGGCTGGGTATCAAAGTCGGTGGGTGGTGAGCAACTGTATTCTCTTGTTATTTCCCTTATCATTATTATTGGTGGTAGCAGTAGTGGTTTGTGCTATACCTTAGTTACTGGACTGTTCTTGTATCAACCCATGGGAGTTACATTCTTTCGATTCTCCTCCCCATCCCTTTGGGAGTGGGAGGAGGAAGAAGTGGTGAGTGAGCAAGCAGCTACATGGTTCTGGGTTACCGGCTGGGCTGAAACCACAACACTTAGACTTAAGAAATCTAGGCAGAATTAACTAGGCAGATTATATTGAAAAGGCTATGAAATTATACTAAACTTGCTTTATAAAAGAAATATCAATTAATAATAGGACACCATATAGGTTTATCAAATGGTAGCTTATGGACACAGTATGTTTAGTCAGCTAACTTAACCAAAGCAAGGCTGACTTTAATTTTTGTATGACTTACTGGTACACATAGAGTGGGAGCCTACAGTAGGAAACAGCTGGAAAACAACCATCAAGGGCTTTTTTTACTGATTGCTGGGCAAGATAGTTTTACTCTGTTTTGTTCCCAGATCAAGCTCTTCAAACACTAGTCATCACCATTTTAAAGCCACCCATAAAAAAGAGCTATAGCACACAAAAGCTATTCTGTTATGAATTTCATATACATTTTTGCTGGTAGCATTTGGTGACAAATTAGTATTAGTATAGATTTCAACTATGCCAACAGAACCTGAACTTCCATGAAACAATCATTCAGTTCACGGATTGAGAGAGATCATAAGCCACAAAAAATAAACCATTCTAGAGAAGGGAGTGGTTTACAGGGAAAATGAGCACAAATGCAGGCTGGGCTGAGGACAGAGCAGCCCTGAGGAGAAAGGACTTGAGGGTGTTGGGTGAGAAGCTCCCCATGACCCAGCTTCTGTGTGTGCTTCAGCCCAGAAATCCCCCATGGGGTAGGCTGCATCCCCAGAGTGTGAGTAGCATGTTGAGGGAGGGCATTCTCTCCCTCTGCTGCACTCTGGAGTCCTGCATCCACCTCTGGGGCAACAACACGAGAGGGACATGAAGCTTTTGAACCGAATTCAGAGGAGGCCACAGAGATGCTGCAAGGGCTGGAGACAGGCTGAGAGCTGGGCTTGTTCAGCCTGGAAAAGGCTCCAGGAAGACCTTAGAACAGCTTCCAGTGCCTAAACAGGCTACAAGAAAGATGGAAGAACTTTTGACAACAGCCTGTAGGGACAGGACAAAGGACAATGGCTTTAACCTGACAGAGGGGGGATTGCAACGAGCTCTGAGGCAGAAGTTCTTCCCCATGAGGGTGCTGAGGCCCTGGCACAGGTTGCCCAGAGTACCTGCGGCTGCCCCATTCCTGGCAGCGCTCAGGGCCAGTTTGAACAGGGCTTGGAGCAACCTGGTCTAGTGGAAGGTGTCCCTAGTCGCAGCTGGGGGCTAGAAATGGATGAGCTTTAAGGTCCCTTCTAACACAATCCACTTCCTAACTTCATGAAAAAAAGTAATTCCAAACACCAGATGAAGAAACTTGATAACTCATCACTTAACAGCATTATTTGCAAGGGTGAAGTAATCATCAGAGGTTTGACAGCGCTTTTCATACCTTGTCTTTAGCCAATGATGTGGTTGCAACAGCAGATGTGAAAACTGCTTTCTACTCATGCTGTCAAAAGGATCATTAATTTAAACATCTGCCATATTCAAGTTGGTAGAAGTATGACAGCACACTTGACAGTTCCTAGATTAATTTTAATTACAGAGTCCAATATTAGAACATGTTCCAAGACTACAGCTACAAATGGAAAGCAAGCAATTCTTTCCAAACATATTTGCAGCACTACCAGTTTTAATAAGCTATAGAGTATTACCAATGCATTTTCTCATCAATTAGTTACTGCTGCCAAACTGTTTTCTAGGCTAACTCATTATCTGAGCCTGAAGCCTAATGAATGCTGCAGGTCAATGACTTTTTCAGCTCAGAGCAACAGTAACACAGCACACTACAGAGACCTGGTGACAGCAGCTCCTTAGTGTGTCAGTGGCTCTTTAGTGTCAGCAAAGGGAAGTAACATGTCCTCAACCCAGAATACCAAAGATAAAAATTCTATAGCACTGATTATGGTGACAGTATACCCACTCTGAGGCTCACCAGTTATAACCTATTCTAGATCATTATTCTGTGACTAGTCTGAAGAGCATTTGAGGTGTTTACACAGCTATTTAAATATCTACCCAGCTAAAAATGTTAAGCCCAAATTCAGTTTTGAAATGCAGCTTTCACAGCCCTCTATTTTTATATGTAAAGATAATATGAAGCTGTTCTCAGTATACACCCATTGTCAAAAGCACTAAATTGTTCCACAAAATACACAGCCCAAGACCTTCAGATTCAAGATTTTATTTAGTCATATGGTATGCAACTGCAGCTGTCCTTCCAATGAAAGAGGCTGTGTAGAAGACTTCACCTCTGCAGGAAAAAAAAAACCATAAAGAATTAACAAATTTAAAGTCTCTGAATCTAGGAAAACTGTAAATCTATGCTTTGCTTCATCCATAACACGCTTTTGTGGCAGAGGCCTTGACTCACATGAAATCATACAGTTCTCATTGCTCAAGTTCAACACAAGTCTACTGATTTTTTTTTTTCTCCTTAGTCTAGAGAACTAAAAACATCAGATCAGCAGAGGAATTACAGATTCAATTTGTTCCAATTACCAAATTGCAATTAGAAATCTTCCCAATGACTTGGGTCATTCCAACTCCTCAGGAAGACTTACTGGTTCCCAGATTATAGGATTGGCAATACCATGTATTTCCAAATCTGAGCAAGATTAAGATAAAGTGGGCTTTCAACAGGAAACGGTATGTTTTGACAGTCTGAACTATGTTTGCGGCTTGTTTTGTTAGCATCACCAGCAAGCATCAGTTAAAACTGTTGCTGCTGTTAATGACCTAATTTTAAGTGGAGTTTACGCTGTAAATGGTTAGCAATATTCTATGTAGATGATGTGATTGTTTTGACATGGCTGAACTGAAGTTCAAAAAAACTTGTTTTCCACTGCATTTTAACTGGACCATCAGAAATCGTTTACAGTATCACAGTTTCTCATACTGTTTTGTTCACATCACACACAGATATTCCTCCAGATGACATGAACTGTAGCTTTATGTTTATTCAAAGGGCCAGACATGGTTTTGGTTGCCATTATTATCTAAATAAAATCAGTACCACTCTCTTGGCAGTTAGCCCAGCTGCAGACTACCAAGCTGCAGTCAGAAGTGTGGCCTCTGGAAAGTCAAAGTTAAGACAATGAGAGTGCAGCAGCCCTGTGAAGCAAACTTAAACCCATTCATTGCTTGAGTTTAGATACCATTGCAGATACAACTCTATGCACCTGGACTGCAAACAGTTGAAAACTATAATAACAGTTTTAGATTAGACTCCTTAAAGCTCAGTTTCAAGCAAATTCCACTATGCTACAAAATGTAACAACACCAGTTACCCAGTTGATACAATTACAGTCCGTAGTCTTCATTTCTTAAGAAGCTGGTGCCTGACAATAACAAAAGGAGCGACAAATCCACTTCCAAGGAATCCACACATTAGTGCAAGTAGCCGCCATTTGTTCTCCACAGAAAATGGAAGGTTCTAAAAGAGAAAAATTAATTTTAGTTCTGCAATCAGTAATTACTTCCTCCATTACTTGAAAAATGTGAGAAGCTCAGAACAGTTACAGATGGAGTCAAACGGACAAAATAAATGTTCAGCCTGATTACAATTTCCCTTCCTTGAGAGAGAAATTACCACAGTAATTAGAACAGCTTGGATGTGACCTCTGAGGTCATTTTGTTCACTCTTCTCCTCTCCCCCGAATTTAAAGCAGGGTGTTTGCTGCCAGCCTTGTCCAGCCAAGTATAAATGTCCCTGAAGATACATACCCCACAGACTCTTTAGGCAACCTGCTGTGGCATTTAATTACCTTCATTGTAAGGGAGTTTCTCGTGCTCACCACATATGTAAAATTAGGCTTTAAATGTCGGACTTAGAAACACTTCTTAAGCACAAGGTACATCAGAAAGCGTTTACAGTATCACTGTTGCCCCTCATACTGCAATGCTCATCATCTGTACCAACGAAGGCTGCACAGACACTGAAATCATCCGCACCACAATTTGCTTTGTTATGGCCTCAACAGTGGTGCCATGCGATTCCACAGCCCACCTGCTTCATCAGCTGAGAAATGGCAACAGGGCACCATTGCTCTTCTCTGGAAGCTTAGAAACGGATCGTGTGCAGAACCCTTGCCGGGGGCACATCGAGCTAGGAGCTCACCCTGCGCACGCCCGCGGCAGGATGGCCCTGCGTTTCACGCCGGAATCAGGCCAGGCCCGCACTGCGGCTTCAGCAGTGCTCTTACGGATCCCGACCTCTAGCCCGGGATCACCTCGGAGCTAAGCTTGCCGCAGGCAGCCCGCGGGCCTGAGCGCCGCCAGCGTTATGTCCTTCAAGGACTCGTTCCTCCTCTCCCGCTCTCCTCAGAGTCGTTACCTGCCCCTCGGCCACCCTTCCACCTTCCTCCCACTCCAGGCCGAAGCGGGCTCCGACGACCCTTCCCCCTCCCCCTCTCCACCCCCCCCGCGCCATCTCCTCCCCGAACCCGGCTGCAGGCCCCCGCCTGCGACCTTCAGGCCACGCCGCAGCGGGCCGCGATCTTTTTCCCACCTTACCTTCCCCGGGCCTTCCTCATAGTGGCTTCTGCGGAGGGCGGAGGTGGTGAAGCGGCGGACAGTGGTAGCCAGCATGGTAACGACGGGGCACCACGGACCCTGCCTCCTGCGACCTTCCCTCAGCGAGACCGGCGCCCTCCCAGATCAGGAAGCGGTGACGGAAGTAAAGGAGAAGGAAACCGTTGGTGCCGCGAGGCATGACGGGAGTTGTAGTGCGGCGCCGAGCCTCACGATCACGTGGGGCCGAGGCGCGGCATGCGATTGGGCTAGCTCAGCGCCTCAGGGGCGGGAGATTTGTGGTGGTTCGGGCTCCTTGCTCCCATTTTGTGGGCCGCTCCGGGCCCTGGGTTACAGGGTGGGGGCGTGTGTGTGGAGTGCAGTGTGTGTGCGGTGTGTGGAGTGTGCGTGTGTATGGAGTGTGTGTAGGGAAGGCCAGATGTGGGGACTGGAGGCGAAAAATCAAATAACTGTGCTTGTTACTTCAAGCTAATTTTCACTGAAAGCTGAGGAAATCGGGACTGTTCAGCCTAGGAGAAGAACGCTGTGTGGAGACCAGTAGCAGCCTTTCAGTGTCTGAAGTGGGTCTACAAAGATGGAGGGGAGTAACTTTTCATCAGGGACTATAGCAACAGGACTAGGGGAATGGCTTTAACCTGACAGAGGGGAGACTGAGATGAGCTCTTAGGCAGAAGTTCTTCCCTGTGAGAGTGGTGAGGCCCTGGCACAGATTGTCCAGAGAATCTGTGGCTGCCCCATCCCTGGCAGTGTTCAAGGCCAGGTTGGATGGGGCTTGGAGCAGCCTGATCTACTGGAAGGTGTTCTTACCTATGGCAGGTGGTTGGAGCTGGATGAGCTTTTAAGTCCTTTTTGACACAAACCATTCTATGATTAAGAAGAACACAGTTTTTAACATGGAGTTCCTGAACCTTTATTCCTTTGGAATGTTGTAGGGTGGTGGAAGTATGAGATGAAATCTGAGCTTAATCAGCACTGTGGTAGGAACAGAGGCCACTGTTTTGTCCTGAAATTAATTCACCAGGTGTGCAGACATATTTTTCAAACTTACCCCACCCCTCATCCCCCCCCAGTCTAATTATATTTCTGTGTGTCAGAGTTTACGGTTTTTTCTTCATTTCCTAATTCTCAAAGTCTTATTAGGGGATGCTCTCCTGCTTCTGCTGTCTCTCTTGCTGTTTATGTAGCCAGGCCTCCTTTTTGCACCTCTTTCTCAAGCCTTTCCTAATTGGAATTAGTAGTGCAGTGGTGCTCTGTGTCATGTATGGCAGTCTGTTTGTTACAGTTTTGCTGTATGTAGCTCTTTTCTTCATATAGTGGATTTTAAGTTGCTTGTTGCCGATTAAGAGATGCTGGATACAGGATAAAGTTCCATGTTAAACAGTGGCACTTATGAAATTTTTGTATCAAATAAAGATCTTTCATGTTATTCAGCACCAAGTAAACCATTTATTTTCTTCCTATGGTCGCCTAGTCAGCTGATTCACAAAACCAGTGATAGAACTTAAAAATCTCTTTTCTGCTTAACAGCATAAAGTAATTCTTCCTCAGTCTACTAGAGTATAATTTTAGTCACTCAGTGGAATTGTAGTTCTTGTCCTTATGCTATTGTAGGTATTTTTTGGCATACCACAGCTGCTGTTCCTGGTGGGAAGAGTGCTGTCACAATACTACATTGCTACTATGGGGCTTCAGCCTGCCACCTGTATAAATTTTGTGTTAGGCAATAAGTCTGTTAATTTCAAATGCAGATACTAAGCATATCATAGTAGAGAAAGTTGCCCCACCAGTTGGGAGTTTACTCACCGGCTTTCCTATGTATCCTGGTATGTTTCTGATAGGCTGATGTGTCATCATTTCATTTTAGCGCTATGTTGTGTATTTACACACAGATTAGTGTTAGAAAGGACAAAACCAGTAGAATTGGTATCTTCACTTCCAGATAATCCATAAACCTTCTAAGCTGACAGTTACAGTGGTGCAGTTATTGACTTTCGTTAGCAGCAATAGTTTACTTCTTGAACTGGTGTTCTGCAGATGTTTTCTATGTAGACAGAAATAGCTATTTGTAGGTAGATAATGATAGAGTGTGGTAGATCCTCAGGAGAACAAGTTACCTGGTCTATAGCTGGTGAAGAATTTTGTATGAATACTCATATCTGTTTGCCTTCTAAGTGTAAGATAGGAAATCAAATATCCTAGTCCAGGTGCTTAAGAAACCATGCAGAAAGAGTGTAGAAAAACAGTTGAAATTTTGGCAAAGAAATGAAAGGTAATATTTTCAAAATTATTAAAAGTACTATGTACAGTAATCATAGTGGGGATAAACATGTAGAAGGGCAGATTATTAAAGGATATGGTGAATGTTCTGCTGGGTACCTTTGGAAAAAGACTGTCTTAAGTTATACACAGATTATGGGCCTTACATAAGGAATTACTGGGTGAAATTCCTTGTCCTGTTATGCAGAGGTTCAGAACACGTTATTATAATTGTATCTTCTGGCTTTTAAATCTATGGATCTTTGAATTAAGGCTTTCAATTCACAGAACTCTTCCTTTAGAAAAAAACCCTGTTGCTATAATTCCTTAGATTTGCCAGGTTATCTTCTTAATTTTCAGTAACATACTACATTTTGCTGCTTGTGAATATGACTAGGTGATGAATTGTTTCAGGTCCTACTTCCGTACAGCTACTCACTTTTCCCAACAAGGAGTCTTCCTCTACTTGAACAGTAAGGCAAAAATATAACTAAGATAAAAAGATAACTAAAGAAAACAGTGCTTGATATCTATATTGGGGTCTAGCTGAAACAAGCATAGAAAGATTACTGGACAATTTAGCAAGACTCTCAGGGCCATAGAGAGGACTATGAGATTCCAAGATGGTCATGCCAGTCACTGAAATGGAGTGACAGAACCAAGATGCAAGTCATATTGGCTTTTTCAGTCCTGTATTATGAGTGGATGAAATACTTGTTTTTAAATACTAGAATTGTATGTGGTTAGGTTCAGATGTATATACTTCATGAAAACTTTTTAATACCATAAACATCCTAAATACCATGGATGGAAGTCTTGGGAGACAGTGTAGCTATTGCATACAGCAGAAAAATACTAGTTTTCTGCAGAAATTATCCTGTGTATTTGTTGGTGTGATAAGTTATTTTTTGGAGCAGTTAGCAGTGAAAGTTTAATATCTTTCTGGTCAGAAGGTCAGGTATTAACCACAAGATTAAGCAGTTGTGAAATGCTAATTAATGAAATGAAAAGACTGAATAGAAGTTTTAAGAGGCATTATACAATGGACATTAGTTACATATTTTTAGCAAAACTGTGGGTTAGTAGACATACCACTTAATAGAAAAAGGTCCTTAATGTCTTACTCTAATTGCACGATTGTAGAGGTGTGACTTTCATAACAGTAATTAAGCTTGCATTATATATGAGAATTGTTTGGGGTTATTTTGTTTTTGTTTTTTTTTGTTTTTTTTTTTTTTTTTTT
>NDXB01012955.1:152759-165693 GCA_002631895.1 Agapornis roseicollis | reverse complement strand
ACATCGGCCTTATCAACCTTGTTCCCGGGTTAAGTCAAAACACAGCTACTAAAGAGAAGAAAACTGACTGCAATTGCTGAACCCAGGACAATGTCACATATTTGAAATACTTTATGGAACACATATTTGGATAGAGTATGATGTCTGATGCCTCAAGTAAAAAAGATAGGTACATCTTTAGACAACACTGGAGCCAGAATAGAAGATAGCCATAATTTTTTTATTTTTCCCAGATATAACAACACTGTTTGCAACAATGATCTGCAGAAGAGTCAGCATTTGACATAGAAAAAAAAAGTAGAGATAAGTCTCCAACACAAATTAAGAGGTAGTATAGCAGGACATTTCACCTGCAGCACAGCATTTAAATCTTGGTAGCCATCGTGAAGGATAGGATAAATTAACTTAAGATAGGAATAAGAAGAAACCATAAGAGCAGCTGGATTCCAGTGAGATACAAACTAGAAAACTTCAACTAGTAAACATCTATGCCTACAAGTACACAGATCTAGACAAGTACTTGTATTTCTGAATGTGCATATTCAAACAAAGCAGTTGAGAAAATGTTTAATTGATCTAGGACCACCAGATCTTCGTATGTTGGCTTAGGTATAGATTATAGATTGATAAATCAAGCCATCAGGCAGCAGTGCAGAGTTAAAATAAGACACAGACAAAAACTAAAGAAAATAAAAATATCTGGACATTCTGCCTGAAAAGCTTTTTAAAGATTAGCTTGGTCATGCTGTGGTAAATATGAATAAAAGGTGTAAATAGTAGAAACATTTGATGTGTTTCCAAGTAACATTTCAGTTGCAAGAGCAAGAGATTGACCTGCCAGAGTAGCAATTAAGATGAAAAAGGAAAAACCCTATTTCCCTCTTCTGTATAAGACCATCACATATGAAGCACAATAACATAAAGGGAAGCATAAGGGGACGATGCGCAAAGTACCAACGTATCCCTTACAAAAAGCAAGGAGTTATCAGTCCCTGACTGATAAAGCTTATTATGTTGAAGAAGCAGGTACCTCTTAACTTGGAAAGGATTTACAAATTGAAAAGAGGCTGAGGCAAAGCAATATAAGAAAGCTCTGGGAAGTCTAGAAAATACAAAAAGTTAAATATGGACACCCTAGAAGCAATACACAACAGACACTGAGGCAAGAGGAAGGACTGGGCATGTGAAAGGCTTCTGAAAGGTTTGTAGAATAGAGAGAGGGAAAAAAANGCTGAGGCAAAGCAATATAAGAAAGCTCTGGGAAGTCTAGAAAATACAAAAAGTTAAATATGGACACCCTAGAAGCAATACACAACAGACACTGAGGCAAGAGGAAGGACTGGGCATGTGAAAGGCTTCTGAAAGGTTTGTAGAATAGAGAGAAATAGGGGAAAAAAAAAAAAAAAAAGAGAGATATAACTGAGAAAAACAGGTCTGATTACCAGGGAAAGGTTCCTGACATCAAGATTATTCTGAGCGATATTTAATGTTCATAGCAGCAGCCTTTGTGAGCTGAACCAGACTGTGGATGTAATCTCCCAACAGAATCTGGGCATCTCAATTGCACATGCATTTGTATCAAGACTAAATAAAAGTGTTATATGTACAAGAGAAGCAATTCCACATTGGCAAGGAGAGGATTAGATGATCAGCAATGGGTGGTATGACTGCAGTTGTTAAAGACAAATTGCAACAAGATACTCATAGCCAGTGTCAAGCTTTTATGAAATACAAATATGGCCTTGCTTGATTTCAAGGAAGCTATGTTTTTCAGAAATAGTTTTATCACAAATTTTGGTCAAGTGATCAGTAACTCAAAATTTAACAGAAGCAAACAAAAGCAGAAACATAGGCTACAAGCTAAAATCAATGATGTCCTCAGTGCCATTTATTTTATTATGTCTACTCTACAGCACTAAGAGAGTCATCAATCCACAAGCAGGATTGTTCAAAAGCTTACTGTAAGATAGAAATATACAGAAATATCTCTATACTTCTTTGTGCAGAGAAATAAAAAGCTTTAGCTTAGTAAGAGACAAGAGCACTTATTTCTCTTTGAAATTCACATTTTTGTTTTCCCATGGTACTTGCATTTTTTTGCATTTGAAATACAGAGAACAATATAAGCACTAACAGAATCACTCTGATAGGAATTATGTACCTATTCCTGCAGACAAGTACAGCAGAAAAACTTCACATTTACACTTCTGTCAATTCTAGTTGTTGACAATTGAACATTTTAGTAGTTTTCAAGACAGCAGCATTTGCAAATTCTGGGAAAAGAAGGTTGCCAAGATTCCCTCTCACTCTGCAAATGGAATTTTCCACTTTATATAAATACTATTTTTGTCAAAGCAAATTGTACAGAGACACACTACCACCACACATGAAATGGAAAGTTTCACAGCTGCAGTAAACCTGGGACTTTTTGTTTATGGAACACTTTTATTTTCATATTAAGGGCAAACATGCATCACAGTCAAGAGTAGTAGTTTATCTTTTCAGATTTACAATTTTATCTTCTTAAATATAATTTGCATCTGATTTTAAATGTCAGTTTTCCAGAATGAATTTCTAGCAAAGTTCACAATAAAATACCCTGAGCAGGCTACTAATTGCCACATCCCTTACACCTACCTTGCTTGCATGCAAAGCACCATGAGCTGAATGAGTAAAAAGCAAAACCAGCTTTATTTTAGGATATTAGGATTTGTGCAAATTGCAACAAAGGAAGTTCTCTATCAAAGAACTTATATTTACTTTTTGTAGTGACAGCAACTTTCAGCCATTGTTACTACAGACGTCAAAGCATCTTGATTAAAAGCTGGTCACTGAGTCATGAAAACTAGTGCTAGACAATCTCAAGTCATCCAATCCACACATAAAATAAAACTATAATTTTACCTTACATCTGTGGTATCAGTCAAACTCCACATGATTTGAAAACCACTTTGCTATGAATATAACTTAAAATAGAGGGAAAAGTAGTAAAGACAAGAGCTGGCAAGAGGAGAAGACGACAAAAAAGAAAAGATGGCTGCTCCTGGCTGCATGGAATCCTTTGAAACAGATCTTGGTGAACTGTAAAGAAGTATTCACTAGAAATTACAAAAATGCCTAGTATGTCTCACATTTAAAGGAAGGGTCAGCAAGATTTTGTGGCATTTGCAGAGTAAATAGCAAGCGTCAAGATTCTGTTCATAGTCTGGAATTTAAATTGCTTGACAGAAAATATAGAGGAAAAGAATCAGATTATAGTTGTTAATTATGCAGAATAGTTGATGGAGTTATAACAACTACTTAGGGATTTCAAAGTTCATCCTTCAATAGCAGCTAGATATTGAGAGATCTGTTCTGTCCAACACCAGTGAGAACAATGTAGACATATGGTCCATATTTCCTTGAAGTTTTGGAATGCCACTGCTCAAAGTTTTGCTTATACTGGAGAAGTTACAGTTACAAAAGTATAAATACAGATTTGGCTTGCAAACTAAATAGTAATTGGTGATAAATCTCAGCAAAGTAGAACTGTATGCAACTTTCATTTTTCAGAAGAGCTTACAGGTCTGGATGTAGGGGCAATAATAGCTTTGCTTCTAGGTTGAGAATCTTAGGGACTCGGTGAGACTTAACACACACAATACTTCAGAAAGGAAACGTTCCCTAAAAGATTCAAGCAAAAGAAAGAGGACTGAAATGGGATAACAGTTTCAACTGTAAGACAAGGTGCAGAATTGAGCCTGAAGGGAAATAGACTTAAGCAGGCACTATTCAGCTTGAGACCAGCCTCCAGGCTGTTACCTGGTGCTCTTCAGTTCCTTCTATGACAGACATACAGTCACATTTGGCATTGTTACATACCTAACTGTCTCAGGAAAGCAAAGAGGTACAGCGAAGTTTCTACTACTTATAACCACTCTCACAGCAAACAGAAGCCCCTGCCTCAAGCACACTATCTCCATCCCACCCAGGTTGGCTTGGTGTCCCAAAAGCCTGCTTCTGTAGACCATTACACTTTTGATAATTGCAGCTTCACACAAAATAAGTTCAAACACTGATCTGGAATAGATCCCTGTAGAGAGACCTTCATTCAAACTAATCCCAACTTTTTAAAGAGAAAGTTATGGAACTATTAACACCAAGCAACAAAAAAAAAAAAACAAAACAGTGCTCTCCTTTGAAACCTGCAGTTCCAGTGTTAATCAGAGTAGTGGTAGCATCACTTCTTTGAGTAGACCTGGTCTCAAGATGTACAGCAGAAGTTAATGAAGTTTTCAGAAAGCATAATATAACAGGGATTTTCAAAAATTGTTATTTTATTTGAATTATATGTCTGCTTCGGGTTTACCTATGGACTCTCAGAAATAAAAGACTTCTCAGAAGGCTTTTCAATCCAAGACAAATGTACACAAGTATGTAAACCAAGCTTTCAGTGAGAACTGGATCTGTTTCATAAAGAAAGCAGGCTAAACTACTTGAACAAACCAAAGAAACTATACTAGTGCTGTCTTCAGCTATAAGGACATGAACAGGTGTAACTGGATGAGTACCAAGGACCACATGAGTGTCTGTCCAATCCTCCAAAATGTAAAACAGACATCAGATGGTATCTCAGGCTGTTGTCAGGGAATGAAGCAGTTCTATTTGCTTGCATTAAAAGACAGTTTGTGGGATGCTGTAAAGTCAGACTCTGAAGAATGACTGGTTGCAATCTCGATCCTCCATCTTTCTTTATAGAGGAGAAAAACCTTATTTGATAACAGTTCAAATAATTAGAAATCCTGGATACAAGAAACCTTTACAAAATACAAAGCACTAATGTGATACATTAACTGGAGAAAGTAGCACTCAAATTCAGCTAATTTAAGATTCCAAAAGGTGTATGCATGCATTAACAGCATGCATGCATACACACATATTAAGAGGCATAATTCCCATAGTACATGTAGAACTAACAGTTCATATTTGACAGAGATTTGTCAAATATTGCACACAAATTACTTAAAATAGTTTTATTTTCATTAACTTATTTGTCATTACTTTTTTCTTTTGAGTAGATTTGCTTATTTAGTATCTCTCCATCACATAAAAACTCTTTCAATTCCCATTCTTCCCACTTTAACATCAAGCATGCTTTTATGAAATTGATCTCCTCACAGCTGGTTTCTAGCACTAGTCTTAGCAGAGTTCAGTCAAGGCTTTTTCCCCATGATAGATTTTCAATTTTACATGTCAGTAAACTACCTAAGGCCCTGGCACCATGTGGTTAAGATAAAAAACTGACGGTAATTTCTCCCAACCCCCTTTTATTATTTGTAAGAAAAGCATTACCTTTCATTTTAAAATGTGCTTCCTTTTCCAGACCAACACTGAAGCTAGATGAGAACCTTGACCTTTAACTTTTGTCCCCTTCAGGAATTGACCCCAGTTTTCCAAAGTGGCATTTGTTCTCTGTTCCATCAACAAACTGAGGAAAAAGCTTGAGCCCCTCTCCAGGTGGCATATATTCTATATACAAGGAGCTTCTTGCTTGTCATGCAACTCATTCCATTAGAGAAGGTAAACCACAATTTCCTGTTGAATTTTAAATCAGTACCTAATGTATAATTCATAGAAACTAGCAATTGCACCAACCTTATTTTTTCTGGTATGTTTTCTGCTTTGAAATGTCACATGCAATACTTCAACCATAGGTGAAGTATCTATTACTGGCTGTAAGTGACCCTTCACTGGCATCCATTTTGTTGCTATCAACAATCCATTCAGCATTACAGATTTTTTGGCTGACATCACCTACTGCTTTGTTGTTACACTTAAAGTTGCCATGGAGATAAAAGAAGAGCTGAATAGCAATTTTAATGCTTGAGAAATGCTTATTCTTTAGTAACAGGATGCTACTTGCTGCTATGGTGTCTCAGGGTTTAATAGAAGTTATTATAAATAGTAACTTTTGAATGAGAGCCTTGCTCAAGAAAAAGACAAAAGAAAAAGATTTATGTTTCCTTTTGCCAACCCTAGTTCTACTGGTAGTGAACAGTGGCAGAGAAGACTGTCTCCCTGCTGTGGTACCAGAGATCAGTACAACAGAAGTTGCCTCTAACCCCATATCCTGAAGGATACAACAGTCACTGCATCAAGTTGCTTACCTTATTTTCTCTCCATGTGCCTCTAAGTTACAAATAACTTTAAATGGGAAGGAATAAGCAAGTTCCATGCTTCATCTTCTCACTGACTAAGGTAAAGTGCTCCTCAGAAACAGAATACAAAGTAGGAAAAAAATCAAGGAACCTCTCCTTGAATTTTTTCCTCTTGCCACACAGATCTGCCTTCCTACCCAGAGTATGTGTAGAAGCTCAGACTAACAGCTGAATCTCACTGGTCTCGGCTCATAATCCATTAACTCACATTACAGTATAACTTGCAAATGATGGGAATTGAGGGCACTCAGCCCTGGATACTTGGCACCTTTCAGATTCCAGTCCTAGATGTTTCATTCCTTCCATCTTACCACAGCTCCTGAGTGGACAGAACACATGGAATCAAAATGAGTATCACCTACAGACTTTTCTATCTTAAATCCTGTTGGTGAGTCAGAGAATTTCTAAAGATCATTATAAATAGCAGATTATTCCTGCTTTAGTACAGTGAATCAGAGACAAAATGCAATAAAGCAGACTCTTGTCCCACAGAGCCAACCAGTAGGCAAAGCAAGCAGCTGCTAGAGACAGCTGAAGGAATAGTTTCCTATACAAGAGCCTTCTCTTCACCATCCATTTGACACTTCTGCCCGTCTCTCAACACCTCAGTGGCAGCAAGAACAGAAAACCTATTCCCAGGGCTGTGGCCTGATCCTTCCCAAGCAGTAGGTGCAGCTTTAGTCTCACAATCTCCTGCCCCATGATGCTGACTAGCCTGCTCCCATGAGGTGCGGGATAATAAAGTAAGCAGGAAATATTCTAGCAAGACAGCAAGTAGTAAGGGATAACGCACAAGAGAAGAAGGAAGACTGAGATAAATATGATTCCTCCACCTCCTCATCAGACCTCCCTGCTGAAATACTTCTGGACACCCTTTCCTAGTCACCAAATTGTCTCTGCCCTTGCTGCCTTTGCTGCCCACAGCCTTGAAACCCTACTTGCAGCTCCTTCTACCTCTACAAAAGCCTCTTGTGAACTCACAGCTTTCAACAACCTGGCCTCTGTGCCAAAATACATTTTATTGACACTTCAGAAAGAACACTTCACACTGAAGATTATGATCTTTTACTCACATTGGACAAATTCTGTTTTTGCTAAGAATCCTTGAATTGATGTTGGACCTCACAGAAGCAAAAATATTTAAAGTTAATATATGAAAGAACAGGCAAGCTGTGACAGCTGAGGTCTGTTTCTCTAGCTTGGAAGTTTCCAGCTCAGTGAAAACATTTTATCAATAAACTGAAATTAAACACATGGATTGATTCTAATTTTACAAATTCCCACATCTATAGCAAAGTTGCTTAAAGTGGATATAAAGTTCCAAAAGTGCACTACTTTTGAGCAAATACTTTCGTATTACTTGAGGCAGAAGAGGAGAGACAATGATGAAAGAAATTTTTATAACAGTTATTTAATTCAGCATCTCAGCACTCACCTGCAATCCTAGGGTATAAGGGGTGTGATTAAAATGATCACAACAACAAAGAGGAGTGAAAACATAAGAGCAACTTCATTGAAAAAAGAGCAAGCCAATATTTTAAGTACAGTTCCTGGCCACTCTCAGGAGTTTCATTATTCCAACCTCAGTTTTGCCACAGCAGGTCCTGCTCTAGGCATGTCCAATCACAGGGAGATTGCTCAGCAAAGACAGCAACTCATTCCAAAAGACAGAGTGCTCCCCTCTTACAGTATCGTATTCAGAGGCATCAACAGCCCATGACAGGGATGCCTGACAAGAGCACACAACCCCTCCTTTGGAAAGGCATCCATGAGGGCCAGCAGAGTGCTGGGACTTCGGCATCTCCCCACCAACACTATAGCAGCTGCTAGCTTCTGATGGGTCTGAGCCAGCACACTGATCTCCAGCTACAGACAGAAAAATGCAGTCTGGCACATCACTTATGAGAGGTTGCCAAGCCCCATTCCACATCTCTGTAAAAGCGAGGGGTGCAGGCAGAAGATAAATCTGTCAATAAAATGATGAAGCTTCTGATTCGTGTGGCTCCACAGTCAACCCTGAATTTAAAGGAAAGAAGTCTATGCACTAGGTGTAACTCGATGGGAAAAGGACAAGAGCTGAGTTGCAGCCTCAGCTCAGTCCCAGTGGTATTCTTATCAAATATTTGGTGAAATTGCTCCCACCTTGGGACAGAAAAATCTTCTCTGAAACACAATTTGAAGAAATACATGATAGGGCAGGAAATAAAAGGCTTCAATTTTAAAGGTTACATAGAAAGACCATTTTATAGGGGGAAGACTATCAGAAAAGACTGTTCAATGAAAAAATTCCAGATGGAACTCAAAGAAATAAAGCAAGAAACAGGTAACTCAAGGTCAAGTTGTATTTGAAGATTAGCATATATCCAGAAATTACAAGGAATATGAAAGGTCATGCAAAGTTTAACAGCTGTTCACATAAATTCTTTGTGAGAGACACTGTACAAGCATCTATGTGAAGATCAGCTTAATTCATTTAAGTATACCTGAGATACCATCCTCCTGGCACCCACTTTTGAGACATTTATATGCATTAATGAGATCCCCTCTCAGTCTCGTTTTTGCTAGACTAAACAGGCCCAGCTCCCACAGTCTCTCCTCATGAGAGATGCTCCAGACCCCTGATTATCCTTTACGGAGCTACTGGAAAAGGTCAATCGAAGTTTTAGAAGGGATCCAGTCAAATTACAAAAATGAAGAACGATGCAAAAACTGGAAAACACACCCACAGATCATCTAGGAACTTCCAGCAATAAACACAAATAGCCCATGCTTATCTTCTTGTATCAGTTTAGTACTTCCTTGATGCACCTTAGTCAGTGAGATGAGGGATTCCTAGGTATGAAGGTGCAGATGCACTGAAAAGTTTGGCGGAGAAGCTGCAATGCTGCTCAGAGCGAGGATTTCTGGGCAGAGCATGGCAAAGCTGTTATAAGCATCATGCAATGTCCTTGCAACAGCTGAAATTAAGACATCTTTCTGCCCTTCCAGTAAGTTCATCTTTCATCCTTTTGTCTCTTGTGGAGTGAACAATCATTCCAGATGCAATTTAATAGGAGTTTGTGTATTTTCTCAGAGGTCAGTATCAGGAATTTCATTATTTATCTTCATGTTTCCTTAGGGAATTAATCTTCAGGGTATCAGGGGATTAAGATTCTGAAAAAAGGTCTAATAAAATTCCCTCTGGATTTATATTTGTAATTGACAGTATTATATAATTTTTAAGTACTGAATGACTCACAAGTGGATATAAAAAAAAAATACTGACTTTGAGAAAAATTTGTTATGTGTCTTAATATTTCCTACGCTTTCCTTGCTCTAAGGGTTAGGATTTCAATCACTGATGTGTGGATTTAAAGAAACAATTCCTCTCAAGTAGAATTCTTTCCTTTGTTTACTTTTTAAAAGCAAAGATGGTGCAGACATCCTCATTTTTCTTACACTTGCATAAGTACATCTCAAAGTACTTCTCCAACAGCTGTAACAGAAGGATTTCCCAAATCTTATAACTAGCCCTCCAACTATGAGCAAAATAAATCCTTAGGTTTAAGTTTTATTGTTTGGTCTGTGGTTAGCTTTTCTGTAATCAGCTCACCTGCTCAGTCCACAAAAGCTACTAATTTCTTTTAACTGAAAAAGTTACTCAGATCCCAATAACATGTCTTTGAAACACTAAGATCATTACTAAATTCCTAAGTACAGGTACAGTATAGTTAGTCTTTACTTCTAATTTAATTGGATTCTTGAAGAGGAAGAAAATGAGTTATTTAGCTGGTACTGATTGCTTGTTCTACTATTCCTAAACTGTAATAGGATCCTATCCCTTTCATTAGCTGATGCTACTTGCCAATGGCCGAACTTGAACAGGGACTCAAAAAGTAAAATGATACTGTTCCTAATGTCCCAAGAGCAGATACAACAGTACATTGATGCCATTTACAGCTGCTAGAAGTAAGCATTTGGCTTAAAGACCTTTAGTGTAATCTAACAAATGTTTCAAACCACCACATATGTGTACAGTATGCCTCTAAAATTAACTCCAAGGTTACTGCACAAAAGGAACTGCAAAACCAAACAGCAGAATACTGAATGTCACTTTTATGAACCCAGTGACCGGAACAGAAAATACAAACTCCAGTGCAGGGAAAATTCAAAAGATAGCTATGAGTTGACTAGGCAAAACAGGCAGTTTTGAAAGAAATATTTTAATGAGGTTATTAAGACCCTTGAATGCAACCACAAAACACTCTTGCTACTGCTATTACAAGGACTAATTTAAAAGGAAATTAGTCCTTGTCCCCTCACTGCACCACAAATGTTTGAGGCATAAGTACTGCGAGGTAGGAATGTTCCATAGTTAATACATTGGGGCATAATTAGAAATGACAGGATAGAAGAAACTAATGGTATTTCCTAAGAGTTAATACTGGGGAAACCAATATCCAAACCAACCTATCCAATAAAGCAAAAAGAGCATCCCATGGGAAAGGCAAAAAGCTAATAGCTTAGGAATTCTAAAGAGAGATCAGAAAATAATGAAATAATGAAACAGTGAGTGCATCTTATTTTCACATTTCAGTATGAGTTTCAGTCATGTTTCAATTGTATTTTTAATATGAAAACGTACTAAATATATTTTAAATGTGATAATTACCGTAATTTTAACATTTAAAGACCACAGATTAATCATGTAGTCTCTAACATTGCTGATTTAAAAGTATATCCTTTATGTTGAGTATGCTCAATGAAAAGCTGATTGATTTTTGAGTTCTACTCAATCAGAAACCACACGTCACCCCCCATAGACTCCTTTTTACTCAAGATGCACAACCAACCTGAAAACAGCCCCTGCCTTCTAGGATTTACTTTCATTTATATAGGACAAAGACCAGATTTTGAGGATTGATGAGCCTATTTCTATTCTTGCACATGCTTTTGTCCATTAAATTAATTCTGTTAGCCTCAGTGGATTCACACAGGTAAAAAATACTGAACAAGCTAGCCACAAGATACTTTGAGCTGTGGCAGACTGACCAGCAGTACATTTAGGCAACTGGTAGGCAGTGGAGATGCTGATCAGCCTTTTGTGTTAAAGCAGTTCAGAAATACAATACACCACTTCAGAGGCCAATTCTTAATTCCACAGCAAAACTTCCAGCAAAACCAAAATTACAACTAGCAATTTAAGGGTAAAGAACAACATTCATAGGAAATCTTGTAAAACCTGGTCACTCCGCTTTACAGCTCAACACAAACTGTAAGCTATAAAAACACTGGGAAAGATTGATGGACATCCTACTCCTTTAGCTCCAAGTATTCCCTGTATCTTTCACTGGCTGAACAGCTAACCTTTCAGTACCATCAAAATCACACAAGCAGAGAAGAAATTACTTTTTCAGTTAAACTGTAAGATAGATTCAATCTGCACTCCTCAATCTTTTCAAAAGCTTTAAACACTTTGAATTATTTTATTTCCATGTCCATAATGCCATTCGCTTCCTATAGTTTTAAGTAAACTTGGAGTGAAATCTCTCTTACCACTATTAGTGATATCCCAACTCTGATCTTGACTCAACCTCTGTGTTTTCTATGTTTTGTTTAAGTTGGGGGTTTTTGATAATTTGTTTGGTTGGGCTTTTGTTTGGTTGGGTTTTTGTTGCTGATGGTTGTATGGATTTGTTTGTTTGTTTTTCCCCCCAGAAACCCCACTACTTCCCATCTCCATCACAATGCTCTCCCTACCTATTCAGATGGCTCCTCCTCCCTCCAGTTTCAGACAGCACATTAAAAATAAAAAAGTTGCAAATACTTCACCCATACGATTTTCCTTCTTTGCCTCAGCCATTGACTCACACATCCATAGTTGAAGTTTTAAAATGTACATATCTAATGTGGCCTCTCTTCCCAGGCACCATAACTAACAAATTCTCTGTTTACAAAGAAGCACTTTACCAAGTTATCTGTCATTTAGAGATCTGGGACTAGCCAAAATAAAATGGACAGGCTTTTGGATTAAATAAAATGAAGCTTCTTGCATTTGCAAGAACATGGGAAAAGAAGAGAGCAGGGATTTAGGAAGAGCTTTTAGCTATAGACATTACTGTTTAGAACAGAATTCATTAATTCCTATGAGGTTTTCTATACTTGGCAAAAGTCTAAATAGCTACGCAATACATGTAGGGATGTCCAAATTAACATCTTTGAACTACTGCTATTTCTTTAGGACTTGCAGCTACCTTTTTATAAGTGAAGAAGTTTTAAAAGTTTGTAAGTGAATATCCTACAGATAGCTTAATATTCAGCCCTCAAAAGGGACAAAAAAACCCCAAGACCAACCCTGCTTTCTAGTCAGCCATGATTTTTCTGTGATTTACTCATACATGAAGTACTTCAGTTCTCTGTCAGAGACAACCTCTCCCACCCACAAGGAGGACCTTCCTTTTTTTGCTCTGCTGTGCTACTACCTGTCATATCAGGAAGTTGGCAGTAGTTTTCACAGACTTTTTCAGAACTATTTTTAGACACAGTTTTCACATTTCCACCTAAATTTCAGTTGTGCCATCGCTACATGGTAACAGACATTAGTATATCAAATTACTAAACAGCAGCTGTTAGTATCAAGCTGATTAATTTTATATAGAAGACAAAGCACATGAATCAATCTAAGAATGGCACTGGGAGTTATTGTGAAACACAAATCTATGTAATCCTCTTAAATTCAATCTTAAAAAAAAAAAAAA
>NDXB01012955.1:102656-145111 GCA_002631895.1 Agapornis roseicollis | reverse complement strand
TTTTTCTTTATAAAAGAAAAAAAAAAAAAAAAAAAAAAAAGCAGCCACCCCCCAAAAACAAAGAAAAGAGGGAGATGGGCATTGCTAGCAGTAACGATGACAGAAAAACAATGGAAAAAATTAATCAGCTCTGACGTAAAAAGGCAAATAGAAATGAAACCCAATTAAAAATAAACCTCTCTGAGTTTTAAGCAAATCTTGTGATCTTGGAAGATGTGACTCATTCTCATTGCACACTTGGGACTGGCAACACCAAACCTCTTTGAAATTTTATGTGGGTTTTATATAGACTCTGATGTCTTAGCAAGATGACCAGTACTCCCAAGTAAATACTATGTTCTCTCACACTGACAATAATACTAATACTTGTATGTTGAGATGTTTGAAGGATTTTATTCAATTAATTTTTTTAAAAATCCTACTCTTAACTGCAGAAGTGTCTCACACATTCCCTAACCACGTATTATGCTTATAATTACAGCAAGACAAAACCAGCAAGGACTATGTCCTCATTAAGTAGCAGGCATGCTTCTCCCACACCATCCACTTTCTCAGTGACTGTCTCTTTTTTGGCAATGTTTGATAGTTCCTTGATAAACCTATTACAATGAACTAGCAAGCTCATGTTTAACTGTGTAGCTGGTTCAATGCACTGCAGTTCCCTTCTATTTCCCTCTCCCTCTCAACAGCATGTAATGGCCCATCTCACAGGAAACCAGTCTTTGGTTGCAAAGGAAGGCCTTCAGGCTCGCTATTCACAGCTCCATCCCTGGCAGTGTTCAAGGCCAGATTGGATGAAGCTTTGGGTGACATGGTTTAGTGTGAGGTACCCCTGCTTATGGCAGGGGGGTTGGAACTAGATGATCTTAAGGTCCTTTCCAACCCTAATTATTCTATGATTCTATGACTCTAATATTTTAGCCTGCCCTCCAGCTCACATCTAAAATGTGATCTCCAGGACACAAACACTCATAATTTTAACTACGGATCTCCCCCTCCCTTTAAAACAGCTATTAACTCCCATCTACTCTACTAATGCCCACTGTCCCAAAATTTTGGAGATCCTTTGATTTTTCTTTTGTCTGAGAAGGCCTCTGAGGGATCCATAATCTTACAGCATGGTGTGTCAGGAACAATAGATAATGGTCCGTGGTGAAACACACAAAGATAGATAAGTACTGTTTGTCCGCTTTGGCTCCTCACTGGAGAGTCCTGCTTTGGCTGCTCCCTGGAAAGTCCAGCTTTGGTTCCTATCTGGAAAGTTCCACTTTAGAACTCCCCGGAAAAGTCTCAACCCTTGGAGACCATTCTAGCTATTGCTGGCCGCTTCTTCCAACATAGCCCAGCCTCCTGCATCAGAATGAGTGTGCATTTTTTTCAGTATAAAAGTCTGAGCCTCATGCGATGCAGGGGAGGCAGAACCTCATACCACTCAGGTCAACGTTGCCTCTGCAGAGACACCTGCCAAGGTTGAGCCCACCAGCTCACACTGAGATGATTATTCTCAGAGCTGATTTCGTGATCATCTTCACAGGGTCCTTGGGGTTGGCAAGATAACTGAACATCAGAAGTATCCTTTCCCGTATGTGTTAATATCTCTTTATTTTCCTATATTAATAGACTAGTTGGGAGTTCTCTATTTGCCTCTCGTTTTCTCTCACTTGGAATCCTCTAACTCTGGAACACATGGATAGCCCCTCCACAATGACAGCATGATGGCTTCTTTGGCTATGAGGGCATAACAAAGCACAAGCATATGTAAGCATAACAGAGACAATGTGGATGAGGAGGAAAGCAGGAGGATAGCGGTATCTCTGGAGCAGCAGTCTGAGGTGATTGATCAGCTACTGCATTATACATGGTGCTAAAGAAGCAACAAGAGAAAGAATACGTGCTGAAAGAGAAAGAAAAGAAACAATGGAATACAGGGGAAAAATTTTTAAAAGTGTTTAAAAACAGTACGTGGAAGTAGAACAGAATGAAAGGGCAAAACGTTATTATAAAATAGCAGAAGGCAGAGGAGAGATTAAGAGAAAGCAAAAACATTAAGGAGAAATGAAAATAAAACAATAATGATAAATTGGTATGTCCAAAGCAAATGCTTTTTTTCCCAGCCACTTATCAGATGCTGAACTTCCAGAAGACAAGGCGGTACAATACTCACTGCAACTGTACTACCACCACAAATCTAGGGTAAAGGAGAGAGAACTCACACTATGACTGCAGAGCAACAAGAAAGGAAATGCCTTCTGAGGAGGTTATCTGAGGGCAAGTGAACTCAAGTCTCATTCACAAGCAGCTCCTGTCATCAAAGAATGAAGAGCTGACATACAGCTCAACAGGTACGTTGTTGTACTAGCCATCACAACTTTTTAATTCTTAACTTAGTTCACTAAATATTTTCACATATATATTTTGAGCATAAGAACATTACTGTTAATTCCTCAGCTAAAACTAGTACCATTAATACACCTATAAATTTAATGATACATGGAATACCACACTGATAAACTACAAGAACTCTCCAGAGACTGTGACTTAAACCAATGATTAGTATGTAAAAGAAAGAATTTTTGTTCAATAGAAAACATAACTACCCTATCTTTTCTCATAAAGAATGTGACCAGTTATTCAAATTCTGCTAAGCACAGGCAATATCAAATCACCCATGCTTTGCTTCAAAAATTCATGGCAGGAATCAAAACAAAGCCAAGGTAACTTTGTCAGGAGAATACTGAAGCCCAAATTCCCAAAGCCTCTCAGAAATTTCTTGTAACAGAAAAGTACTGAATGAAGGGAGTTCAATTATTCTCTGAGTCTTTCCCACACGTCAGATTAATTACAGTGAGTTGCAGTAGATGCAAATGCAGATTCAAAGCAGAGGCTTTATTCTCATAAATTCTCAGCAGAACTGTATTCTCATAAACACTAAAATCATAGCCCTCCTTCCCCAAGACATATGCACATCCAGTCATATATTAATTACAGCTCCTCCTTTTCTGTTATACAGATCACTGGATCCAGCCCTCACTAGAAGTTTTGCTCTAGGAGTATTAAGAAAAAGAACATTTGAGTTTGCCCAAGTATACAGATAAAATATCTCTCAAAGTAAACACATACTTGCTATGCATATGAAAGGACTACTAAAATCAACCATCTCATGCTGTGTATCTTGCTACTTGTGCTTACACGAAATAAATTCTGTTTATTGCTACCTGTCTGTATATGTACTTCACACAGATGCATCACAATTATGCATGTATATTTGCATGTGCCTATATATCCTATTAAGACTTAGCACTCTTTTCTGTTGCATACTAAATGAAATAACAAAACAGTATTCCTGTTCCAGTTTACGGTATTCAGAAAAAAGAAAATATCATTATCTCATTACATTTTAATTTTTCCTTTTGGTATGACATGATCATGAGCTGACCTGCAATGCACTCTCAAAGATGAGATTTTATCTCCTAAGTGAGACGACAAATATATTCCTCCCCCTATATTACCCTTTTAGGGAACACAGAAGTCTTACCATACTTAGCAAGAAGGTGTCACACTGTTGAAGATATGCACCTTTGTCAAGGCAAGGGATGAGGCAGCCATAAACACTTAGTGTCAATCTACCTTGCCTCTGAAATGGGATCTTCATCCTTAAATACTTCTCCAGCCTTATGGACTGCAACAGCTCCAACAGGTACGCAGCCCTCAAGGCCTTAACAAATAGAGATGAGAATATCAAAGACATACCACTCCACCTATAAATGCCCAGTAAAACCTATTTTGGTTCAAGTCATTAATCACAATTGCCCCAATTCACTTGGCACTTTGACCCAAGAATTTTTCATTATAAAGGTCTAGATGACAGCAAATGTTTCAGGAGCCATCCCAGTAAGTAATTACTTCACTGCAGTTGGGGAAAAAAAAAAATGACAAACTTATTTCTGCTTTGGATCTCATGTCCCATGGTGCTGGAGAAGAGAATGCTTCCCATGCAGTATATCAGACCCCCATGCCCCTTCGTCTTTATCATGAGCACACAGATTCTGAAAGATTCATCACCTTTCAGTATTCAAACTCTGTTTGCATCGCATTTCTATATAACCTTCAGAATAATAAAGAATTCAGAAAATGGCATATTTGGAAATTTCAATCTGAGAGTTGGGGTTGTTCAGCCTGGAGAAGAGGAGGCTCAGGGGAGACAGTAACAGTTTTCCAGTACCTAAAGGTGCCTATAAGAAATCCAGAGAGGGACTTTTTACAAGGGCATGTAGTGATAGGACAAGGGGCAGTGGCTTTAAGCTGGCAAGGGGGAGGCTTAGGTTAGAGAATAGACAAAAATTCACTATGAAGGTGGTGAGACACTGGAACAAGTTGTCCACAGAAGTTGTGGCTGTCCCAGTCCTGGCAGTGTTCAGGGCCAGGTTGTTCAGAGCTTTGAGCAACCTGGTCTAGTGGAAGGTGTCCCTGCTTATGGCAAAGGGGTTGGAACTAGATGATCTGTAAGATCCTTTCCAACCCAAACCATTCTATGATTCTATGATACGTATCTCTTCCCCAGCTTTTGCCTCCAAAATACAACTGTGGTGCAAAGAATTGCATGGTCAGACTGAGGAAGTCTTTGTGCTTAAACAAAAGCAAAATCACTTTCGGGGAGAAAGGAAAGAGGAAAAGGGAGAAGGGGACAGGGATTTAGGTTGCTGAAATAACTCTCTACAGCTTGGGCAGGCATATGCTGATACCAGTAAAAGTTACTGTCTGATTTCTAAGTGAAGTATTTGATTTCAGTATCATGAATACCTTGAAAAAACACTCTTTATCTTGAATGCCACCCCTTTGACACCAGAAATATAAAAATATCAGAAGGGCTGTGGGAGAGGAGAAATAAAAAGTTCCATGCAGAATTTTTTGTTATTTTTTTTTTTTTTTAAATCAGCATGCTTCTCTCTGTTGTTAAGGAATAATAGATGTTAGCAAACCAATCATAAATTCATATGACATAAATGGAAGTTGAGTAGGTCACAGTCACAGAAATGTTAGATTCGTGATAAAAAATGAGACACTTGCACTGACATGAAAAAGTAATTTTAATACAGCTTTCTGAGCCATTTGGTTTGAAAACTCATTCAAATCCTTCCAACAACTCTAAGAGCCTTAGGAATTATTAAGGAAAAAAAAACCAAAGAATAAAAACAAGAAGAAAAAAGCATGCATACTGTTTGCAAGGACTACAATGCCAAAAAGTTTGAACATAGGCAGGAAGTATCACGACAGTTTTACTGAGATAATGAAGACATAAGAAATGAATGACATATCCAGATACATTATAATATGGCTTTTCCCTCTCCCTGGAGTGTTTCAAAACAAAAGCAACATTTTAAATTGGAAGCAGCAGCAAAGCAAAGACAAAAACCATCTGATGAACTGAGTTGTTTAATTTACATTTTTAAGGAGATAATGTGACACATTGATCAATTTAAAGTTCATAGTTTTGGCAGGACAGGACTTTTTTGTAAATAATACTCAGAGCTGATGACAGCATTGAGTCACCGACTTGCTCAAATCTGTGCTAGTCATGGCCCCAAATTACCTTGCGTTGTTCAAGTACTGGGAATGAAAAGGGTAACATGCTGACACAAGAAGAAACATAAAAAGAAATTAAACTACGTCAAGAAAACACCATCCCTGACTCACAGGCTCACTCATTAGGGGATCTTACTGGAAGACTTATTCAAGACATCAATATCTCTTTGCTCAGATTCTTCTGTTTTGGCATTTTGTTTGGTTGGTTTTGGAGGGGGGGTTGGTTTGTTTGTTATGATTTTTTTTCTCCCTTGAATGGACATTCTCATTTAATGGCAGCATGCAACTGCAAGTTTCTACAGATGAAAACACTTCTGATAAAATGCAGTGCTGGAAGGCTGTACAGCCTAGTCCTAACCCAAGTGCTTCAACAGAACTTAAGTATGACACAGTACAACTCTCTTAGCATTTGTGTTAATCCAGAGTTGTAAAACAGATGCTGAAGAATGTCTCCTGCCTTCAGGGGCTGAGTTGCTTAGCTGGCACTGTATGCGAAACACAATTTCTACCCACATTCTGTAAAACTGAAGTGAGATGTCTGTTCTTTGGACTGTGTACTGGCTCCGTTCTTCTCCCACACAGCCTCTTCAAGCGGGAGAGGAACTGCACATTCCCCAGACCCCCTTTCCTTCAGTCTTCCAGTTTTGTTTTTTACTTTCTGTTTTCCTTTTCTTGGTCTTCGATCTATCCTTTCTCTACTTATTTCACACTCCACTGTGCATAGCTTTGATGTGATGACACTGGCCTCTTTGCTTTTGTTTTTTCTTGTTGCACACCAAATCGTTTTCCTTTTTGGTGCTGCTTGAGTTAGCAGCTGGGTTTTTGACTGGTTTTGCACAATATTTAATTCTGGAGCCTCTGTTCCAGTATTTCTGTAATACATCACATCAGTGGCACCCACTTCAAAGCCAGCTGGAAAGAAAGCACACTTTTTCAGCAGCATAGCTACACTGCAGATCATGGGAAGGAAGAAAGCACATAAGAACCTACCTCAGGGTTATTTTGGACATAGAAGATGAGTGTGAGAAGATGACCAAGGGCTCTGTACTGCATGAGGGGATCATTTCTGGGGTCAGGCAGCTGAATTCCAGTGTAGTAGGACACAGTCTGTTGTAATAAAATCCCTCTGAAGCAGATGGATGTGTGTTACTCTACGAAGAGACCAGTCTCTCAAAGCATGGTGACAAGTAGTAGCTTGTTTTTATTTCTGCCTTAGGTGTGAAAGCCAATTAAACTGCTTAACTGACACAAGACACAGAGTTAATTTTTCTTGGCAGCCAGCCTTCTCTTTCTACAAAGTCATCAAACTGTGTGATGGGTTTTACAGAGATAGCATCTGTACAGACACACCAGAACTAGAAGCAAATTTACACCTGTTAAAATCCATCTCCAAAGGTTTGCAGGTTCACAGATGCGCACAGTTGTTTGAATGTTTCTGAGTCTCCATAAGTATTTGTATCTACTATGAATATGAGCATATGCTCCCAAAGCTGTGTATGAACAAGTACAAGGTTGACTGAAATTTTCCAGGCATCGGATGGAAGAAAAACAACCCTCCCCCCGCCAACTCCAGGAACAGCACTGCAGCAGTGGCTTCACTGTCAAACCTCCACCTATACCATTTTGACGGAAAATTCTATCTGTTTGCTCTAGAGCTTCCAAAAACACTTCTAAAAGTGTCACATGAAATGCGCAGGGTACGTTGCTACAGCTCAAAAATCAAAGCGACATTTCAGAGTGATTACTTCATCGTGAAATACTATCTTTGAATAATGTTATACTCTATAAACTTCCCTCATACAAGGTTATTTGTAATGTATACATGACTTCCTCTTTCCAGAATGGATAAAATACTAATCTTGCAATTTTAACCTCTAAGCTTATTTGATACCTTAGCTGCTTTTAAGACACGCAGTTACACTCTAGGGCATCTGAGACATACTAGATTTATCCTTTTGGGAAAAATTGCTCACATAGCACATCCTTTCTTTAACAGGGTACTCTGTAAACTAATCCAAGTCCTCCAGAGACATTTAAAGCACTGATAGAATGAAGTAAGGTCACTCCAGACACCTGTTTGTTAGGATTTTGAAGCAACTCAATTTAATTATTCACAGATTGAAATAATTTGGATTTGCTCAATCAGAATGGGATATATACTCATCAATTTTCTTGAAACAAATTTGTATGTTCAACAGATTCAGAGCACTGCAGTCTGCCACCTATTCAGGAACGTACCAACATGCTGCACTGCATGACTAGATGCAGATCTATACCCATAAAACCATAAATGAGTTTTTAACTGTCATACAGAAAACGAATACACATCACAACACTTTTTTCATACAACAAACATGCATATGCATATTTCCCAATTAAATTCTCATTCAAATTAGGTTATTTTAATAACATTATTATCTAAATAAAAATATCAGAAGCGTAAAGCAATTTGACTGATCTTTCCCTAATCTGGTGATCATTCCTGAGGGCTACTTATTTCACTGTTATCTGCCACTCAACCCGGTTTCCAAAAGCACTGAGCCCCTAAAACTACACAGAAGCTGCAGATGATACTTGACAGGCCTTGGAAAACTGGGCCAGCTCTCTTTCTGGGAGTTGAAACCCTTCAGCTTCACCTCAGTTTAAGTTTGAGGTACCCTTAAAAAAAAAAAAAATAAAATCACAAACCAAGCAATTACACCTGCTTATACGGTGCTAATTTAAGCTACCATGACAGGTCAGTTATCTAATGAAAATATGGGCAAGACCTATTTAATGTGGATGAGGTTTACATCTGTCCTACTTGTAAATGATGCTACAAGATGGATCTTGGTGAGCAAGCCAGTTTGGTAAGGAAGCTTTATGTGTTGCCACACAATGAAACACAAATAATAAACATTCAGGAACAGAAAATTAAAACCAGCTGAACGAGATAGGTTCTGCAGTATAGCCAGTATTGCCTTTAGCCACAGAGCACTGAGGCACCTAACAGCACTTAATGAAAATTAAAGACAATTTACATGGTCTTTTAAGCATATACAGGTTATTTTGACTCTTCCCTTGAAAAAGTACTCTGGCTAAATCAAAGCTTCAGATAAAATCTTGTCATCAGCTTGCTCTCCTAATGTACTAGGTTATTGCTAAATCACTCGCTTTCTCAGTTATGTCTGGCCTCTTGGACTCAGGAAAAATAAGTGATGTAGGTCACTGAGTATTTTCCAGTTTAATAAGATTGTAATAGTTGTGTTTCTAAATTGGAAGCTTAGAGAAGTATTAATAGACTTGAGCTGAGTAATTGAGTCAGTTTTTGAAGTCTGCTCTTTTTGACAGCTGAGGAACTATACCAAACTCCTAGAGAAGATGAGTGACATCATAAGGCTTACCATTATAATTAAAATAACAATAAGCTAACTTCTGTCTCCCCTAGCAATAAATGTTATCATAAGTTGACCATATAAATTAAAAATTATATAGATTATATAATTCTTTTCCCTATATTTTTTGTTGTTTGTTTGTTTAATAAAGACAAACTCCCATACTGTCTTTATTAACTGCTCCAAAAATCCTTAGGTCAGCACCAAGCATTTGATAAGATCACAGAGGAGACAAACACTTTTACACCCATTCCCAGCCCTCCAAATATAAACCAGTTACTGCACCAAGATCAAGATAATAGTGAAAACAAGACTATAAACCTGCTAAAAGCCCTACCAGGCAACACCAGGAGGAGCTGTTGCAGCCAGATGGGCAACAGCTACTTACAGATAGAGCAGCAGCTACCAACAAAACCAAGACAGTGGCATTGAAGTCCTTTATTGACTTGTCTTCTAGTTTTTCTTCAAGTCAGGCTAGTCAAGGAGTTAACACACTTTAGTGGATGAATTTGGGATAGAAGTATCATCTGCTTCTTGTTTCCCCAAACCTTCTACCTGTAACTCAGCCCTGCTATTCTGTGATCTGCATTACTTTATGACCACTCTAGGTCACAGCTTTGGTGGGTTTCTACTTATTTGGGACGTTCCCCTCAGGTGCTAGGCAGACACAGTAAGCATCTATGACTATGGCTGCACAAAGCAGCTTTGCAATGCTAGGTTACATTAGCTGAGGAATAATGGTGGTCTGTATTTTTAATCTTATTTTCACTTCCTCCTACAATATACAGAAATACCTGTATTATCTGGGAATGGATTAACTGGGTAGTTTGGGCCACCTGCACTGTAAAATTGCAAATTAAAATAAGTACCTGAACAAGTACCTTCACTAATGAAGGAGCAGTGTAAGAAAGAAGCTTGCCCACTCCTAACTTATCTGCAATTATTTAAGAAGAACGTTATTACTTTACTATTTCTGTATTTTGCACATATTTCTAGGTCTGCATGTCCATTCTACTTAGCATGTCAGGTGCCTTCTTTCATTTCACTTATTTCAAAGGAAAATTTAATGGGTACATAATATTTAAGCAGATTTAGAAGATGAGCAGAAATGACTCTTCTGAGGATAACTTAACCTTAGGTTTCCTTTCCTCTGTTTCACGTTATTTATATAATAATAACATCTTTAAGAACTTTCTTCAAAAATTTACTGCTTAGAAACTTGAGAAATAGTAAACCAGACTTTGGTTTCCTATTTTAAAAACTGGACTGGTACTGAAAACACATACAGGTAACTGAGTGTTTAATTTGGCATCTCAAACCATTAAAAATACTTGTATACGAGAAAAGAAGTATAGGTTTCAAGATGTTTCAATACAAAGGGAAAAGAAATGTATAAAAGGTAACTCAGAGAAAGGAAAGGCTTGTGCTATTAACTCTACCTCCTCAGATCCTACAAGCCAAGAACTTTTAAGTCCTTCAAACCAGTGGGAAGGATACAGACCAATATCAGACTTGTCCCAGGGTATATTCTGTCTTCAGTAAGCTAACCTGCATAGATCAGACATTTTCTAATACATCACGAGAAAGAGGTGAGTACCTCCTTAACCTAGGAAGGGATCCTTACGGAAAACTTTGTCCCCTTTGGAAATAAACTGGACCTGTGGCCAAGCAATTGTGTCCCATCAGCATAAATAAACATGAAAGGTTAGCAGCAACAGAACTGTGAAATATAAATATTTTTACAGTAAGAAATCAGAAAAACAATAATTTAGCATTTAATTCTTGGACACCTCTAAACAGTTACACAAGCAGTCTTCTGTCTATCCCTCACAAACAGGTCCAAAGACAGGCCTTTAAGATGATCAAAAAGCCTGGAGAACCTGCCCTATAAGGAAAGACTGAAGGACATGGGTCTTTCCTTTCTGGAAGAGATAGCTTAGAGGGGACCTCATCACAGTATTTCAGTACTTAAATGGCAGATACAAAGAGGATGGAGGCTCTCACAAGGAACCACATGGAGAAGACAAGGGGCAATGAGTACAAATTATACTGAGAGAGGTTTCATCTTAAGATGAGAAAAATAGTGAGATCAATCATTCACTGGAACAACCTCCCCAGGGACATGGTGGAGCCTACATTGCTGGAGGTTTTCAAGATGCAACTGGACAGGGAGTAGATAATCTCATTTAGACTCCCCTTTCCCATGAAAAGTTTGATCAGATAATCTTTCAAGGTCCCTTGCAAACTGGACTGTACTCCAATACAACGATTAACCAGTTTTGCAAGAATATGTTGTGGTAAAGGTTGTAAGTATACATATATATGCTGATGATGCCAAGACTTATTAAAAAAAATAAACAGATGCACTGAAAAAATGTGTCATAAAAATGTTAGATTAAAATAACATAATGTTATCGAAGAGCTTCTATAGAATCATAGGATAGAATCATAGAATAGTTAGGGTTGGAAGGGACCTTAAGATCATCTAGTTCCAAGCCCCCTGCCATAAGCAGGGACACCTCACACTAAACCATGTCACCCAAGGCTTCAACCAATCTGGCCTTGCACACTGCCAGGGATGGAGCACTCACAACCTCCCCGGCCAACCCATTCCAGCATCTCACCACCCTAACAGGAAAGAATTTCTTCCTTATATCCAATCTAAACCTCTCCTGTTTAAGTTTGAACCCGTTACCCCTTGTCCTGTCACTACAGTCCCTAATGAAGAGCCCCTCCCCAGCATCCCTATAGGACCCCTTCAGATACTGGAAGGCTGCTATGAGGTCTCCATGCAGTCTTCTCTTCCCCAGGCTGAACAGCCTTTGTTCACCCTTTTCAAAATAGCCATTGAAACCTTGTGATTTCCACGATTCTGCTTGTGCAGTGTTACTTGCCTAAGCAACTTCCAAGGAACAGCTACTATATATACCATGGTCCATCAAAGATTAACGGTTTTATCTAGTAATGAAAAGGAGATCTAAACATACCACTCTAGAGCATAAAAATAACATCCAGAAATCTCATTATATCTATACTCATGAAATCAACCCGCAAGGAAAAGTAGCCATCTATATTGCTAACAGCCACCTGTCAAAACCTCTTTAGACATGTAAAATGATTAAGAGTCCATTCTTTGCACAGAACCCCTAGAGATGAAAAAACTATTGTTTTTATGGCAAAATGATCACGACTCAAAATTTTCAAGATATAAAAATTCCAAGATTGATCCAGTTAGGAGGATTTTTAAAGACCTCTATTGGTCTGTGTATTCTCGGAAGCTCAAGTGTGAAAGTGACATAAGAAATCCACTTTTATATTCAAATAAAAAAAATATTATACATAATATTAGGTTTGGAAAGCTGAATATGAAACAATAATTTCATGTCTTCAGCTGCTGAAACATGACGGGAAACAAAAAAACCTCTTACAGTTTGCCAGGTTTTATTTTCTCTCTTGCGGTTATAATATTGACAAAGTGCTTGTGCATTATTACTAGCTGCAGTAGCACCTAACATTGCATGCTCTGCATTCCTCAGCCTTAGAGAAAGCATTTTTTGTAGCAGATAAGAACAGCCAGTTGATGCTGATGTAGAAATGGGCTCATTACTATTTTACATAAGACTAGTGTCTTATGAAATGTACTTCTTAGTTTACAATCAGAAGGGTCAAATTGCAAATCGTTTACTCGTCTGGTACTCCCCATTTTAATGTTGTCTATCCAGAAAAAAAAGTAATTCTCCAAAATAAAGCTACTGTCAGTTTTCAATACAATACATTACCCTGCCACAAGTTCTTCCCTCTTCCCTATCTTACCCATGTGAACTTGATTATTGCAATACTAGTTATTGGTTTTACTTAAATCATTTCCTGTCTGTTACACTAGTAAGATAAAGCAACATCCTAACAAGATAGACCATAACAAAATGGCAGCTGATTCTCCAAGACCTCTATAACTTGTTTTAACTCTTTACTATGCATATGACAGCTAGCACTTAAATAAAATACATTGGAAAAAAAGTATAAAAATAAGTTGTACTAAATTATAAAATAAGTTGTACTAAATTATACTAGGTTCAGGGAATGAGAAACTAGCCCATTGTCCCGGTTTTGGCTGTGACAGAGTTAATTTTCTTCCTAGTGCCTGGCACAGTGCTGTGTTTCACTCTGAGGCACAAGAAGCTTGGAGGAAGCAGAGACAGGAAACCTGACCCAAACTAGCCAAAGGGGTATTCCATACCACAGCACCTCATGCCCAGTATACAAACTGCGGGGAGTTACCTGAAAGGGCAGATCACTGCTTGGGTTGGGATGAGTGTCAGTTGGCAGGTGGTGAGCAATTGCTTTGTGCATCACTTGTGTTTATTGTTGGCTTTGGTTGGTTTTTTTTTTCCCCTTTTGGTTTTATAGAATCATAGACTCATAGAATATTTAAGGTTGGAAAGGACCTTAAGATCATCTAGTTCCAACCCCCCTCCCGTAAGCAGGGACACCCCACACTAAACCATGCCACCCAAGGCTTCATCCAACCTGGCCCCTCATTATTTCCCTTATTATTTTCCTTCTCAGCAAGAACAAAACACTTTGTGCTTTAACATAATTTCCTCTCATCTCTATTGACTTGAGAAGCTTTCCATAGGAAAGCCAAAAGAAATGTAATTAAATATGGTAATTACAGCTCTGGTCTGTTTTGTCAACTACAGGCTCAGGAATCAGAGCTTGCTTTGCTTAACAAAGTAGTTGCTGAATTAAAATCCTGCTCATCTAACATCAAATCTTTTGAAAGGGTAAGGGCAAAGCATTTAAGAAAGTTTTCCCGTAACAGCCACTGGCAAAAATCTTAATTGTGCTGAAACTATGAGATTCTGAAGCCCTACTTTCACAAAAATAGGCTTTTAGATCAGTGAGATCCCACTCCTTTCTGCCCCCTCCTCCACAAAATGTATGTTCAAGAATTTCTTTTAGGTAAGAGTATGTATATCTACTGCAGTTCCGGATGCCTTCCAGACCATTAAGAGAAATATATAATTTAACACAGATGAAGTACATTTTAGTCTTGTGAGACTGTATAAATACTATGTTTGCATTAACTGTATACAAATTAAAATATTTATTAAAGATTTAGAGAATGAACAAAATCTTAAGAGTGGTTTTTAGCTCCACATTACTTTCCTTCCTCTTTGACTGGTGACAAACGGGAATGTGCTGCAAATTCTTCAGTTGGATTTAGAAACCATTAACTCAAACTACAAGGTCATCAAGATAAGAATAAAATCAACAGGATTGTGCTTCTGAGCTCTTCTCAGATATGGCTAATAAGTCTCTACAGCACATTCTTCTCCACACTGGTTTCTTTTTATTCAAATATTTACCATGGTTGCAATTTAACTTACAGTTTACTTTGTAAAGTGTCAGTGTTCTGGTTTTGACTACAGAATCATTTCTTGTATCTGGTAGGAATGCACTTCTGAAAGGCCTTGCTTAGTGTACACAAAATCCTAATCAAGCCTGGGTAATGCACAGCTTGCTGAAAAGAATGGGAAAATAATGCTCAAATAATGGAAGATAGCATCTGGATGTTATAGTTATGACCACCATTATTAGCCAGAACGAAAGCCTAAATTAGGTGTGATGTTAATTCATTAAAGACAAGTACAGAAACTGTACTCTCAAAATGCAGGCAATGATTACCTGTCCTGAACAAAACTTAATGCACAGCCTGAAGGAGGGGATGGACTCCATATACCACTATTACTTGTGTGCATGAGCTAGTGGTGGGAGAGCTGTCGTAAAAAGATGACTAGCACTAGCATAGCTTATGTTAAGATGTCGATTCATGTTTAGATGGCCCCTTACAAAGCAGTCTTTCTACCCTCTTCTCAAATCCTTCCACCATTAATGTGAGCATCAACTGATTCATTTCTCACAAGCACTGTGAGAAATGAATGGCATTGCTTTATGCCACACCTGACACCGGAAATTCCTATCTAATAGTCATGCTGTTTGTCATCATAAACCTTTTAATGGAGTATTTTAAGAAAACTGTCACTTCCTAGTAGCCATGCTATTTGTGAGGATATTAACATTTGACCTATTAAAATTGTACAGTTTATGAAAAACCAACATATACAAGAGAGCTATGTATACCAGCTATATAACAAGCATCAGGTATTTTCTACGTAACCTTTATTTTGGCCTATGTTTCTTCTCTGTGTCTGTGATCCCATACTTTCTGAGCCTGGTTTTCAAACACCCTGTAAATCAGGAAATCAGTACTGTCTTGTCCTTTTTACCTCTGGGGAGCCTGCCTGCCAACAACCCTGACTGCCAAAATGTAATAAGGACATACAACATTTTTGCCAGGATACTGAAGTTCCTGCTACAAACATAAGATACCAAAAGTAAGAATTTGTGAGGAAAATAAGTAAAATTTAATAAATACAGTCAAAGGTACAAACTTTGCATTATTTAATTCAAAGTTGTTTTGTTTACTTTGAAGATTTCTCCCACCTTTTCAATAGAACATAACCTGTGGTAATGGAGTGCCTGCTTATTCACCTTTCAATTATTTACCCAAGTGCTTGTAAAAGAATGCAGAAAATGTGCAAAGTGTACTGATAATCTTTGTAAATTCAAGTGAAAACATAGCGTAACTCATATGAACAAATTTACATTTTCTTTGTGTAGCGTGATAAAAGCAACAATTGCGTGATCAGATACATTTTATGGAAATAACGAGTTAATTTTCATCACCATAATCAAAAAGCCTGAAAATGTTCATCAACCAAATGAAATTCTGCTCTCCCTCCCTTCTCAAAAAAGTGCACCTAGTATTTTAAGGATTCAAAGCTCTATGACTGTTCTGGGTTCAAAGAAAGAGGGAAAAAAGCTGTAACTGTAAAAAATGCATACTTCAATATATGTGAATGCTATTTATTAAGAAAAGGGGATGATCAAGAAATATTTAGAAAAGCATACAAATACAATTTCTCACACTGTATGTAGATTTTGGTGTATCTTGCACAGGTGCAATCGCTTAGCAATGCTACATACTTCATTCACATCAATACACAGCAAATGTAACAACTGTTATGTCAATATATAATGCAAACTTCAGCAATGAAGTCCTGTTCTTTCTTTTGAAATTACCTTGAGTTTTCCTGGCCTTGATAATTCAAATATCCGTATTATTAAAATGAATCTTCAGAAGGTTTTCAGTAAATACTTCTTTTATCCCAATAGTAACTTGAAGTACGGCTTTTAGAAAAAAAAAACAAATAAGTGCACTGCATGCTCACAGATGAATAGAGGCATGCATTATTACACAAAAAACACAGGGTATTTTAAAATATAGATTGTAAACCAACATGCCCTGTGATATCACATTTATCTGATAAGATTATCATATTAGCAGTTACTGTAGTCTACCACAAATTAATATAGCTATTGACTCAAAACTCAGGACCTAATTCAGCCTGTGTAATTTCACATTATATAGGTTTCTGTGAATTTAATATTCATACATTAGGATAGTTTAATGTTTTCCACATGTGTTTGAAAAAAGTCCAATCTGGCTAAAGCAGAAGTAGCAAGCTCTTCAACTCAATTCTTTGTACACTACCATCTTGAACAGTGAAATCAGGAACATATTTCTGGGGTAGAAACTGTTTCAAAACTCCTACTGGACAAAACAAGTGAGCCACAGAAACCTTTGAGATGTGCTCTGTAGAAAGCAGCTTGACAACAGACAATTTTACAAACCTCTCAGAAATCTCAGACGATGAAATGCAGAAATCTAGATATGGGACACGCGGATTTGTATATCCACCTTCGAGAGAAGAATTTAGAAACTAATTAATGATGGCAGCCCACATAATCTAACATTCGTTCTTGTGTAAAAGCTTAGCAGTACATAACAATTCTGTATAATAAACGTGGAGTGATTCAGCTTGAGTTTCACAGAGTGGCAACTTGATCGATGCTACACTGGAACATTTTATCACAGATCTTATTTTGCAAGTGGTAATTCTCCTTTGATCGGTTGCTAAGTTGAGAAGATAATTGAGGGACAGTGGATATCTGGAGGCAACAGTATGGGACACATTCAAAATCCAAATAAGCTATGTAAACAAGAGCAGCTCATCTTTCCTAAACTCAGAATAGTGGTACTCCCTATAAATGGATCAACTACCAGCAATGCCACCACAGCAAGCTAATCATGTGCACACTCTTAAACAGCCACTGGTGGGCTAAGCTTAATGACACAGCAGAAAAAGCATTTGAGGAATAGACAGTAACACCTGCCATGGATGCAAGTCAGCCTAACTAGGTTCTATTTTAGTGATATGACGCTTAACTGCTATATTTGGGAAAGACAAAAGAAAAGAAAACAAAACAAAACAAAAACCAGTTTATTTTTATGAACTATGCAGAATGTTAAAATACCCATTCAGAACAATCTACACAAAGTTCAAGTCACAGCAGCTAGAGAGGAAGGTTTTATCTGGGAGCATGGGGAAAAGAGTTACCATGTAGACAGTCATTTTACATAAGAGAGAAGCTCTGCAATCTCTTGTACTTTATGAGATGCAGAAAAGCCTTGATCTTGACATAGAAGAAGGAAGTCAGTCACTACCTTTACATATGCACCTAAGGACCATCTTAGTCCTTTAGGCACCTTAAAGGCATCACAAAAATGCCCAGCAATATACAGTCCCTCAACTGAAGCCATCTTTGCTTACACGGACTACTATCTTGAGAGTTTTCATTATGGAATATGAGTTTGAACCTCCTACAAGATGCTGACAAAAATGAAAGTGACTTTGATGGTTAATAGAGGCCATAAAGTTTACTAGTCTTAAAGAAAAAAACCCAACTCAGTCACAATACCATAAGCACAAGATACAGACACACATAGATTTGTTATATCTAAAGCCCTGCTGCACATCACACACACAAATATATCATGTACATGAATTCACTTCATAAGACCTTCCATGAAATTTCCTCCTGTACACAGGAAGGAATGCACACAAAAAAAATGCTCAAAACATCTCAACACGATTGTAAGGGCATTCACTATAACACTGACATTTTATGAAACACATCCAGGTGTCCCATATCTCTCAATGACTTCAACCAGCATGTCTTTTCCACTAATGCTAGATTCTGTAGTCCTGAATGCTGCATATTCCCAAGCATATTTCTTCTTCTTAGACATAACAGGAAATAAACTGAAATGAGAACCAAATAATTTATGCTCCCATTCTGAATATACACAACTAAATTAATTGCAATTCACTGAAATCATTTATCACTGCTTTGACGATGGTAGCACTTCTCTGCTCACATCAGTTTGTACTCTGGAATTACCTGTAGTTATTTTTTAAATCTACATGTGTATACACTACATAAAAGCATATATATCTCTATAATATATCATAAATTTAAACACCTCTGATTTAACCCATCAGACAAAAGATTAATAACCAAATAATTCTGAAAAATCAAATCATGCCTTGAACAATGGTTTTAATAATGGATTAGGTTATTTCTCTATCTTGAAAGCCCAGTCATGAAGAAATAGGCCTTGAATCAGCTCCATATGCCCATAAACTGCAAGCAGAACTTGATATTTTCTTTTTCAGATCTGTAATAGTGTAATGTGCTTATTTTGAGTATCTCCTTGGGATATGCTCTTGCACTAAGGTATTTCCTTGAGTTATATTCACATGCTTTAAGTGTTTTCACTTTCAGATATCACTTAGAAATTACTTCCTTTTTCTGTTTCTTTTATCACTGTAATATTTAAAAGCATTTCAGAAGTTTCCTGTGATACAATCTTTACCACGTCCTATAAAAATAGCAGGTTTTCTTTATCCATGCCCTTTCTATATGACCTCAGTCTCCTAACATTTGAAAGAACTGTGTTCTTAGAACTCCTTAGATCTTATTTTCTTTTGATATATGAGATTTATTACCTGTGAAATATTTTATTGCCTTATTTACTGGCTTCAGCGTCCCATTCTGGGAAAGTAGGCAAATCAGCTACAGGCACCCCTAAAGACAATGACATTAATGACTCCAGCTGATGTTGCTACTTTTCCAGCCAATGGAAAAGTCAGTCCTGTTCCTGCAAGCAGCATGTTTCCTGAAACACTTCCCCAGCTTACTCCAAGTGCTCACTACATTGAGTGAAGCCAGACATACACCCTGGCCTGTTTCACAAAACTTGAGAAGACTACATTCAAGTCCCCTACCAAAGAAAAAGTCACTTATATTTTCCATAAGCAGGACTACTCAGCATAAATCTAGGCAAGTCATGAGAAGTTAAAAAAAAAACCCTAAAGCTTATTCTCTCCAAGGAAGTAGCTTATGACAAAAACTGGGAAAACAAAAATCAGAATCAGTATATTTCTGTAAACCCTTTCATTTAAGGATCTCCAAGTCATTTAAAGTCATTAATTCACTGAGCCTTTCAACATGTCTTCGTTCATGTAGCACTGAAAAATGAAAGTGTGAGCTCTTGCTCCCAAATTTGACACACATAAAGCCAAGAAAAATATTTTTTTTTAAATTAATGTTTTGGAAATGGTTCAGTTGCACACATCAGAAAACACCTTAACAAAGCTAAATTTCCTTCACCCAGCAATATGAAATTAGCCATTCAATTATCAAATAAACAACTGAAAAGAGAATTTATACAGCAAAAACCTATGACTAAAAAATTCAATTTCCCTCCTAAGCATGGAGAAATAGGTGCCAAACTTGAAAAAAAAACATCCTGCTACTAGCTCTTTCCAATTACTGTGCCATCCCAGATGTACCACTTAGCTCTATCAGCAGTCACTCCAACTTCCTTGATAGTCTCCTGTAGATACTTACATGCCATTTATCTATGATATAGGGACCAAATGTTTTATACCACCACAACATCTCCAAATCAAAAAAATGGTTTAACAACATTTGACCGATCAAAAGAAAGAACAGGCTGTGTTGAGCAGCTTACAAATCCTTGTTAAAAAGCTCCAAGTTTCCGTAACTGCATATTATATTTCAGTTGAAATATAACAGAAGTTTAAGATTCAGCAATAATAACATTTGGACTCTCTGTGTTTAACATTAAGGATGTGGTACTGGGTTGCTGAAAACCTGGGCATGTGTGATAAGCATCACAACACCAGATAGGGATTTAGGTCTCTGACCTCTTCTATCTCACTCTTTGCAGCTTGTTAGATTACTCTTTTTCTGAGAAGGGTTCATTAAACCATTCTTCCTTTTCAAAAGCAAATGCCCTCATGGCTGAGTTTTCCTTGCAAAGCATGGAGAGAGAAACTGGCAACTTGCATAAGGAGAGATACCAATTTTTTTATAGCTGCCTCATTAACATATCAGCTACATTCTGTGTAGCCCATTTGGAAGAAAATCCAAACAAACAAAAAAAACCAACCCTGCCCAAGCCAAAGGCTGTCCTACAGGAACACACAAATTTAATATGCAGCAAAACAGATCAACATTCAGGAAGATGTTCTGCCTGTTCTTGTTCATATGTTAGCCATTCTTCTACTATGACATAGTGAAGCATTGCCAAAACATTCACTTTTATGAGGAATATCAAGAAAATCACCTGACTTTAGCACAATTCTTGTTTCTATACTATGCTCTTCTTCCAATTTACTCTGTCTTCATGCATTATGCTTTAAATTTTTATATTTTGGGGATAAGCCTTTCCCATAATTCTCTACAAATCTAGCATAATAAAACTGTGGATCTTAAGACATGCCTGCAATACAAATAATTACTCCATTAATCACTATAACATAAAAGACAACAAGCTCTGAGCAAAACTCCTTTCATGATCATCTTTACAAATGAGTAGTCCAATGACAAGACAAGGCTGAAGATGTCATTTAACAACAACAGTGTAATCTAAAATCTTGTTTAAAGTTTCTTTTTGCTACAAGGCTAAATTGAGCAATTACATTATTTTTTTCATCTTCAAATCAAGACATACAATACCCATGTATTACAGTACTTATGTATGTGAGATTCCCTTATTGGACATTCATTGGATGGCAGGAATTCTTCATTATATCAATTTTTTGTTAAGGCATTTTATTAAGACTCCCTGCTCTACATCCTCTCCAAGCCTTATTACCATTTTCATAGCCTACAGTGAGGCTGAAAAAGAAGCACTGCAGATTTGACAACAAGAAGCATAGGAATCAAGCAAGAAATTACTATGCAAATGGTTCTGGGAGAAGATAAAATCAATAAATATTTGCTGATAGGCCTTCTGCTCTAATGGGTGCCACATTTATAATGAAAACTTAACAGTGGTTTAAGCCAAAAATCAGAAGCCTCAGATTACATGTTGCTGATGGATGACAAAAGAGGGAAAACACTTCTTTGTGTTGTCAATTTAGAGGAATGAAGCCAAGCTCACTACCTTAGATGACAATATTTTCTTTACAACGTCTCTGTCCTGGGTTCAGCAGTAGCAGTCAATTTTAATTCTTCCTAGTAGCTGATGCAGTTTTCATGTTTTGACTCTCCCGGGGAACATAGCTGATAACACCAGTGTTTTTAGTTGTTGCTAAGTAATGTTTATTCTGATCAAGGACTTTCTGGGTCTCATGCTCTGCCAGGGAGGAGGGGAGGCCAGCAGGAAGCAGGGACAGGACACCTGACCCAAGTGAGCCAAAGAGGTATTCCATACCACAGCACGTCATTCCTGGGGAAGTAATGGGGAGTTACCCAGAAGGACACTGACACTTCCCGGTCGGGCTCATTTTCAGTGGGTGGTATCGTACCCTCTTCCCTTGTTATTTTCTTATCATTATTATTATTGGTGGTAGCAGCAGTGATTTGTGTTATACCATAGTTACTAAACTGTTCTTACCTCAACCCATGGGAGTTGCATTCCTTCAATTCTCCTCCCCATCCCTCTGGGAGCTGGGAGGAAGGAGGGGGAAGAGGGGGGGATGAAAGAAAAAAGGGGAGGGAGTAGAAACTGGGTTTAAACCACGACAGTCTCACATTCTATAAACCTTTTATTTACGAAAAAAAAGAAGTCTTTTTGTTCAAACAGCTACTAGCAACTTTCACAATTGTGTTTCAAAATACTCATATGCTCTTAGAGCTGAAACATGAAGTAGAATAAGCAACATTAGGTTTGCCATTGGAGGAAAAAGAATGCCAAGGAAACATAAGTGGCAGGAAAGCATACCACATTTTTACTGTGCTGGTTTTTCCTTCGCTGTAGAGATAAATCAGAAACTCTGACACTAAAAGAAAAATAAGAAGGGGAGAAAGTGCTACCATGTGATTACATAAAATTTCAATTCAGACTAAGGCGCCAGATGATGTTTCAGAAAAAGATTAACCAACCGGGGTAACTAAACTTCAGTAAGTGTAAGCAGAGGGAGGGCTTACACAGCAAGAAAGAAGCAGACAATTCAGGAGTGACTAACCTTCCCAGACATTCAGTGACATGCAGAGAACTCCACTTCTGTTTGAATGTTGCCACTTTGCATACTGCTACAAAATAATTTCCTTTTTAATTCAAACTATGTTGTGATTTTCAGTTTTAAAATACAGAACTGGCACACATTTTTGTGTTTATTCACAGAAGACAGCACTCTCAAAATCCTAAATCCAGGTACGTCTATGGATCAGGGGTCATCCTGATGAAGGAGTGAGAACTTAGAGAAAGGTCAAGTTGCAAGCAATACTTAAATTCACAGAGCTTTTTCATTCCCACTTCTGTCAGAGAACGTTTCAGGGAGAAAAAATTTTAAAGAGCCGTATTCTGGCAGCACACTTTTTAGAGACAGAAATCCTGAAAACCAGCTTGCAAGGTATTAGAAATATTAATATTAGGTATTAGAGACATGGGGTTAAAAGCAAGCCTGTTAACAGCAACATCTTGTCAAGATAATTTTGTACAACTAAACTGTAAGAAACTGTACACATTTTACCTCAAGTAAAACAGGCAGGAATTAATATGCTTATGCTGTGCTTCCACTCTTATCGCAAACTACAGAAAGAAGTCTTTATGGATAGAAGGATGAGAGTGCCAAAGGAGTTGAGGACATCCCAAGAATAGTAGTCTGAATATACCACTGTACGATATTATCTCCAAAAACTCCCAGTGGAGGAAAGACAATGCCTAATGGCCATGCTTGTCAGGTACTAGTACTAGTGTACCAAAAATGATTCAATGAATTATTTACATGGTTAGATTACAGATATTCTTAGTTCCAAAACCTTGAGGTCAAACTCAGTAAACATCTGACAGGTAAATCATATAGGCAATCTCTTTACAAGCTGATAAGGAAAATGGGTAGAAGACTGTGTGTCTCCACTGGAGGTATTGTTTTAGATAAAAGTCAATACAAAGAAAATTAGGTGAAATAAGCACACACATTAAAAAACCAAAAAAAAAAATTAGACTAAAGCTATGGCACCACAATCACCTCACTGATATCAAGCTCCACGCACTTGCAGAAACAATGAAACAATTGTTACAATGGCAAATTTACACATCCTGGATGGTATCACAAAGTGGACATAAAGGTGCTGCATAACTGTCTTTCAGTGTTTAATGTGCAGTTTCAGAAACAAAGACCAACATCTTACAGAAGAGCAAAACATGCAGGGTATACCATAAGCAAGGGATTTGACCTGGAAAATGACTGTCTTTTCACAAGCGCTCACTTAGATTCGTTTGATCCTGCCAGCTGAAAATTAACTGAAAGGAAACACAGCAAAAGTCCAGAAAAATCCTGAGGAGTATTCGTATAATGCTCCTAACTTGATCCTAAGAATGAGCTTTATGAACTCAGCTCTGGCTGAAAGTGTATTTGTTACTGTTAAGAATATGTTGTGCAGACTTCAAAAAACAGGACCCAACAGTCTGGAGATGCAAAATTATCATTCTGATTCATCAGGGATTCACTGAGACCACTGATGTGAACTATGTCATTAAAACAAAAAAGAATTTCAGATCAGATTCAAATGTACCACCATTTCAGACATTACATGATCTGTGTTTGTAATTGCATGCTTAATAAGAACAGTGCTGGAATTTAAACAAATTTCCTTCCCACTTTAAAGGAGAATCTATCTAGTAATAGAGGTTCTTTAATAGTATGGAAGAAAACGCACCTCCTGGTTTGTAATTAGGAAATTAAAACTGGCAGTAAGTTGCAGTTCTTAACTGCAAAAGGTAAAGGGTTATTTAAGCAATTCAACAGTGCAACAAAAAAATTCATCACATCCTGAAATCCTTAAATTGAACTTGGATGTGCCGCTAAATAATGTGTTCTAGTTCAATTGCAGATTTATTGGATTTAACAGCAAGCACTGTCATGTTAGGGAAACTAATATCTTCTACTGAAGGAATTAGTGCTTGAGATGATTTTGTCTGGTATTGCAGATAAGGTAAGACTCGGTGATTTCTTTTGCTTTACAGAGCCTCTGAGCCCCAGTGGATGCACTGATTCTGATTTTGCTTATACCAAAAGAGTCAAGTTAAACCATACATGCCTTATAAATTTGTTGACTTCCAGATTACTGGTAACAAGTTTGCTTTGATTAGTGTAACAAGATTTATTTTAAGGTAATTGGTAATGTCCCTTCAGACTTGACTTCACTCTCTCAGCTGCTTGCTCAATACCAGAGCAGTCCAGTCACATTCCACTCATGTTCAGCAACAAGATCAAGGAAGAAAGAAAAAAAAAATAAAAAAGTAGAAAAAAAAATAAATAGACCATTTCTACAATACTGTGGTTCCTCAGAAAGCGCCCCACTGTGTGTCTGTGCTGTTACTGGTTGTAGCTCTAACCACATAACACCAGAAAGCTGAAGTCTGCATTACAGTTGCTGCTGTAGGCAATAAACTTCATGTTCATGCAATAGATGGCCTAGAAAATAACATAGTGAGTAAAGAAATTTCAGCTTCTGGATAGGTAGCACATTTACAGCAGCATAGTTTCTTGCAGGTTATGCACCCTCAACTACCTACTAAAAGCTGCTATTTTGACACAGTTTAGAATGTACCATTTGAGCTACATGCTTTTGATCACTCAAGACAGATTAAAAATTGCTATTTTTTCACCCAGACTCCATGCATACTCCCTGTCTTTCACATGGGCACCTCATTTAGTCTTTCTAAACCGTTTTCTCAGCAGCATGTTTTTGCCACAGAGAGAGCATGCTGAACAAATGAGGAACATCGAGAGGTGCTGGATCAGCTTCCTTCTGCGCAGTCAGCAGCTGTCAGTTCTGAGAACCCCTCATACTGGATGGATGAGACCCTGAGCAGTCAGTTGAACAGCCTGCTAATCAGCAGCTGGCAGAAAGAACACAAACTCCAGCTCTCCACTCATAGTTATTGAATTAATGCAGAATAATTTCTGTGATTAAGATTCTTATCTTGGTTATTTAAAGCAGTTGAAGTAGCTTAGATGCACTGCATCAACCTTGCAAAGGGAAGACTTGAAGCAGCCAGGGCAGCGTGCTTACTATCCGTCAAAGCAACCCCAGGTTTTCAAATGAGGAAAGCAGTACAACATAGAAATACTTTAAAATTATAGATGGCTTTATTGGCCCAATTCATCCACCGATTTCAAGTCTGGATTATATTAACAAATTTTTCGGAAGCAAAACTGTGAAAAGATAGAAAAATAACTGCGTTTAGTCTAAGACAGAAAGCATATGCCTATCATTCCATCACCTCCCAAGAATTTAAGCAAAAAATAAGCACATTATGACCAAAACCATAGCCCGTCTTTGGCAGAATAGATGTCCAGTACAATGAAGAGCAACAGATAGGTTCACTGTCTACTAAAACCTGCTCTTTCCTTCTGCCACTGGAGTTTTGACATAAAATGCTACTGAAATCTCTAACTTCAATTTCAAACATGTCTTTAAATTTCAGTGATGCTTGGTATTAAATACAGTAACAGCCCTTCAAATATATTTCTTGTATGTAAAAGACCATCACCTAAAGAAACCTGTATCAGCAATTAAAGAATTCTAAGCATCTCTTCAAAAAAGGCTGGAAAGGTGGCTGGAAGTTCTACTTGAAACAATAATAAAAGTTAAATAATCTGACAAAAATATTATTTATAAAGATATTTTAAACCTTTTGAATTTTGTTTTATTAATAACATGCCTATTATGATATAAGGAAGAAATTCCTTCCTGTTAGGGTGGTGAGATGCTGGAATGGGTTGCCCAAGGAAGTTGTGAGTGCTCCATCCCTAGCAGTGTTTAAGGCCAGGCTGGACGAAGCCTTGGGTGGCACGGTTTAGTGTGAGGTGTCCCTGCTTATGGCAGGGGGGTTGGAACTAGATGATCTTAAGGTCCTTTCCAACACTAGTTGGATTCTATGATTATACATAAAAACAGTTTGCGATATTAATTTGGGTTTCTAAACACAGACAGAAAGGCAACGTATGCCATATTTATTCAAGTACTAGCATCTTGCTATAAAAATATAAAGCAACACAAAATACTTCAGAAATTAAAATGTGTGTACATTTCTTCAGAGTGAGTTTTCTGATTAATTGTGCACTTCCTCTAAACAAATTTCTTCCACAAGAATTCCTAGATTTAAAAAAAAAGTTTTAAATTAAACAAAAAAGCCCAAACTCCCAAAGTACAGCACAGAATTCATGTCTAGCCATTTGCCTCTTCAGCTGTGACCAACTTCACTTCCAGTTTACAAGCACAGTTAAATGGGTGCAAAACCCTGGAATGCTTTAGCACCCCCCACCTTCTGGGGCAGAGTACAGAACTACTGCACGCTTTGCATTAGCTTTGCTTCCTGTAGGCAGGAACTAAGAGAATCAATCAAACTAGCAGAAAGTGAAAAACAAAATAAATAAATAAATAAATAAATAAATTTTAAACCACAAACAGAACAGCAACAACAAAAAAAATCCAAACTCTTCAAGTATTATTTCTTTAGGTGTATCTCCAGACCCATAGCAAGTTACCTTTCATCTTCATTTAATGCAACCTTTTTAAGACAGAATTTTCAAGATCCAGAAGTTGTCTTTTCTTTCTGCTCTAATTCAGACTCCTAATCATGAACCATACCAAACAATCTGTGAACATTTAAATGAATATTTAACCTTAGATGCATCCCTAAAGTCTCAGATAAAATGCATATGCAAAGGCAGCTGGCTCTTGGGAAGTCTAGAACACCCTGACTGCAGTCATGTTGCTGCTTCATTCCATGCATCAAGATGCTGCAACACCTTCTGCCTTCATAAATTCTTTCCTTTTATTTTCATTTACCTCTTGACTTAATCGGTACATCATAGAATCATAGAATAGTTAGGGTTGGAAAGGACCTTAAGATCATCTAGTTCCAAGCCCCCTGCCATAAGCAGGGACACCTCACACTAAACCATGTCACCCAAGGCTTCATCCAATCTGGCCTTGCACACTGCCAGGGATGGAGCACTCACAACCTGCCCGGCCAACCCATTCCAGCATCTCACCACCCTAACAGGAAAGAATTTCTTCCTTATATCCAACCTAAACCTCTCCTGTTTAAGTTTGAACCCATTACCCCTTGTCCTGTCACTACAGTCCCTAATGAAGAGCCCCTCCCCAGCATCCCTATAGGCCCCCTTCAGATACTCTAACCCAAATCTCTTCCTTGTCACCACCCATTTAAGCCCATTACCATCTTTCAAACAAGTGTGCATGTTCATGAAAGAAAGCATGAGGAGAGGCTACACATTTCGGTTGCAGAACATGGAAATCCCCAGCTTTTATCCATTGTAATAGCTTATTCTGTTCTGTCCCATTTCTCGTAAGTCTCCAGTAAACTTGGGCTTGATCAATGAATAAATATCCCATTGTGAACAGCATGATAATTTTGGGTAAAAGCTTCTCAAGCTATTGGAAAAATGTTTACAAATCCAGTATCTTTTTATAAATTAAATATTACAATTCTATACTGTAATTAGCAAATCACATATGAAATAACGTCAATTAAAATTTATTTCTTTTGTAATCACTTAATAGTTTGGATACATGGTTCAAAACTATCCTTTCCCGAAGTTACACTTTTCTAACTTTTACCACATTTTTGCAAATGCATATCCTGACTTACTTAACGAGCAACAGGCTGCTCCTGCCTCTTAGCTGAATAATTGTCAATGAACAATATGAAACAGTAAGTACCAAACACTGCCTCTTTTCAACAAAAATCTAAACTTGGGAATTTATAAAGTATTTAAGTAAACATCTTAATTAGATTACAGACTTAATCCATTAGTTGCTGATAGACTACTTTACTGATTTGGATCTTAAGCTTTCTTGTCCAGTTGAGAAACATTACCTGCAGGAAGATACCAGCAGCTTAGAGACCATGCAATAACAACACAAGTCTACTAAAAAAATGAAGAGAATACAACATCAACTCAGGTATTTTTTTCCTAGCAATGGGAATCTGAGGTAATCTCTAAAACAGTCATTTGACTTGTTAGTTTTGATGAGGAGGAAAGAGAAAAAAATACCCTTGAGGAAGAAATACTTGTTAGAGATGATAAATTACTAAAATGAGCAAGCGCTGGCAAATGACAAACAAAATGAAGAAGGGACTGCAATATTTTTACTTGTTTCTGCCAGATTTTCACTTGTTTCTATCAATAGTTACTAAGAGAAAGTCTGGTACTACACTACTTTCATATAAGCTTTCCTTCTAATCATATCTAGAAAAAAAAACCAAACAAAACCAAAACAAGACAAACAACAAAACTGGGGATGTTTTCATTATGATTCAATAGGTAGCAAATAAACTTGTGGTATTCCAGTTTTGGATCTTCTCAAAGTCTGTGCCTTGCTCACCAGCCAAGTGACAGAAAAGCTTAAATCTTATTTTCAGATGTAACCTGGGTACACAGGTGCCAAGCGCTATTCATGTTCCCTTAGAAAGATTGCTACAAATGATTACTTTTAGAGGACAGACTTCACTATTCAGAACCTTACTAGAGACGTATCAGGCTTCAGTGGTACCACTAACAAATCTGGACAGAGTACACTAATTGCAATTCCTAACAATAATCTTCAGTTCTTTCCAATAGTCTGCTTTTTCTTGATGAAGTGATTTCTGTAACTCTTTATCCAGATGTGCCACTCTAAAGCCTAGAAATCTTCCACTACTCTTTATTTTCTCCATGTTCCACTTAAGCATGTTCCACTGATAAAAAAAAAAAAAAAAAAAAAAAAAAAAAAAAAAAAAAAAAAAAAAAAAAAAAAAAAAAAAAAAAAAAAAAAAAAAAAAAAAAAAAAAAAAAAAAAAAAAAAAAAAAAAAAAAAAAAAAAAAAGGAAAAAAAAAGGTGGAAAAAAACCCCCTCCTTTTCTGATCACATTTATATGTTGAGTTCCAGAACTATGCTTTCATTCTGCCTATTAAGAAATAAAGCATTTCAGGATGTCATCATTGCAAACACTCCAGGCTGAATGAGAGGAGATCACACATAGGTGAAAATTTTTAATCCACTTCGAGCAGAAAGGCAGCTTTCTTCGCTCTTTCTCCTCTCTGCTTCCCCTACTTTGAACTATCCTAAAGAAAGAAAATGGAAACTGCTGGGTGGAAGTCACGAACTTCCAGGTGATATGTTCTGACTTCTAATTATGTTATTACAGAATGTCTGAAGAAAGCAGAAAGGAAACCAGCACCCTAGAGACCTGCCCTCTCGGTCTTCTACCTCTGTAAGTCTAAACTTTACCCAACTAAACAGCTAACAAAACAAAGAAGAACATACCACAACAACCTCTTAAGTCTCTAGACCTGGAAAAATCCTTTAATCACCTGAACAGAGATATCATAGAATTATAGAATCATAGAATAGTTAGCGTTGCAAAGGACCTTAAGATCATCTAGTTCCAACACACCCCCGCCATGGGCAGGGGCACCTCACACTAAATCATGCCACACAAGGCTTCATCCAACCTGGCCTTGAACACCACCAGGGATGGAGCATTCACAGCCTCGCTGGGAAACCATGCCAGTGCCTCACCACCCTCACAGTAAAGAATATTTTCCTTATGTCCAACCTAAACTTCTCCTGCTTAAGTTTTAACCCATTACCCCTTGTCCTGTCACTGCAGTCCCTAACAAACAGTCCATCTCCAGCATCCCTATAGGCCCCTCTTCAGATTCTGGAAGGCTGCTAGGAGGTCTCCATGCAGCCTGCTCTTCCCCAGACTCAACAGCCCCAACTTTCTCAGCCTATCTTCATACAGGAGGTGCTCCAGTCCCCTGATCATCCTCGTGGACCTCCTCTGCACTTGTTCCAACAGCCCCATGTCCTTTTGATGTTGAGGACACCAGAACTGCACACAATACTCCAGGTGAGGCCTTACAAGAGCAGAGTAGAGGGGCAGGATCACCTCCTTTGACCGGCTGGTCACACTCCTCTTGATGCAGCCTAGGATACAGTTGGCTTTCTGGGCTGCGAGCGTACACTGAAGCCAGCTCATGTTCATGTTCTCATCGACCACCACCCCCAAGTCCTTCTCCGCAGGGCTGCTCTCAATCTCTTCTTTGCCCAACCTGTAGCTGTGCCTGGGATTGCTCTGACCCAGGTGTAGGAGCTTGCACTTGGCATGGTTAAACTTCGTGAGGTTGGCATCAGCCCACCTCACAAGCATGTCAAGGTCTCTCTGGATGGCATTCCTTCCCTCCAGCGTATCTACTGAACCACACAGCTTGGTGTCATTGGCAAACTTGCTGAGGGCGCACTCAATCTCACTGTCCATGTCAGCGACAAAGATGTTGAACAAGACCAGTCCCAGCACCGATCCCTGAGGGACACCACTTGTCACCAGCTTCCAGCCAGACACTGAGCTGTTGACCACAACTGTTTATGTGCAGCCATCCGGCCAGTTCTTTATCCACCAAGTGATCCATCTATCAAATTGATGTCTCTGCAAGTTAGAGACAAGGATGTCGTGTGGGACAGTGTCAAACACTTTGCACAAGTCCAGGTAGATGACATCAACTGCTCTACCCCTGTCCATCAGACCTGCAGCCACATCATAGAAGGCCACCAAATTGGTCAGGCAGGATTTCCCCTTAGTGAAGCCATGCTGGCTGTCACCAAGCACCTTGTTGTTTTTCATGTGCCTCAGCATGCCTTCCAGGAGAATCTGCTCCAAGGTTTTGCCAGGCACAGACGTGAGACTGTCTGGTCTGTAGTTTCCTGCGTCATCCATTTTCCCTGTCTTGAAAATGGGGGTTATTTCATATAATTATGGGGGTTATATATGCACCAAATGCATCATACCACAAATTCTTGCCCAGTCAAAAATCTGACACTTTCACAAGTTGCCTACCAGAAAGTTTTATCCTTTGAGCTTTCACCTTTCCCTCAGGTAGCTCCTATAACACACCATATGACTTTGAAAATCTTGGTTCTTTAAAGAAACTGTATTTCTCTGTTCACAGAGTATTAAGAAAACTTTCTTATCCCCTCCCGAGACCTTCAGTGCTCAGTCACACACAAAAACCTTCTCTGGGATATTTCCAAGGTGAAGGAATTTAGCTTTTCTTTTGCCCTAACTGCTGTTGACAATATAAAAGCACTCTCCTTGCACCCATACAGATCAAAAAAGCACCCTGCTTTCCTCATTTCCAAAAAGAAAAAATAAAAAAATAAGCAAAAATATCCCCTTAAAGGAACAAAAAGCATAAATGAAAGAGGAAGTTACTCAGTTCATTTGCCCTTCCTTTGTTTGGTCATGTTATGAGCACTGCTGAAAATACAACAGAAAACACATGAAAAAAACACACAGTTTCTTGGATGAGCATTCTGGATGAGACCTCTTTAGCCTATAGACAGGGAAAAACATACATGAGCACCAGCTTCATCAGTAAGGCTTCAACAGGGCTGTCACAGTAAGCTACAGTTCCCAGTTTACTCACCTCCTCTGGCAGCAATTATCAGTGAGCTTCACTAAATAAGGCAAATTCAAGATTTCCACAAAAAGCTTGGCTAGACTTGGGTCCCCAAGTCAAGTGATCAACACGGAATTGCTCACAACCCCATACCACTTCCTCAATCATTTTTCCTCTTAGCTTACAGTATCATTCAAAATGTCCTTGTAAGTAACCTTGCAGTAGAGAAGCTGCCAATCCTCAAATACTCTCACACTGCAGAAGTTCACCATACATGAACACTGATGTTTTCTAAAGGACAAGAAATTAAAACTGCAGGGCTGGGTGATAATTGGCAATCTGATTCAGAAATAGCTCTTGAAACAGTAGAGCTCCCTACCAGGAAGTGGTTTTGTCCAGCGTAATGAGCACACCAGAACTTGCTTCTCACTTTACCTACCAATATGAAACAGCAGGAGGCGAAATATGCAGCAATAAAGACACTGGGAAGAGGATGCAAGATCTTTGAAGCTGAAAGCACCTTACAAAAAACATCATTTTGGAACAAAGGACTAGCCTGCTTGAAATGTGACAAGCTTGTATTCATAGCAGCAAAAAGCACAGATAAAAAGAGCCCCAGAAAGAATTAAAGGACAAGGAAATGCATTCCAGCTCAAGCACTTGAAGGAGTAAAACAAGTTTTACGTGTCATGGTAATGACATGTCACGCATTGTTTTCCAAATGTTTGTAACAATATTTTCTGCCTGATAGCCTTTAAACAGACGCTGAAGAATAGCAGGAAAATATTATTCAAAGGTCCTAAAATGACAGCTGTAAAAAACCATCTTAGTGTGCATCTATTTCATGACTAAAGGATGACTCAAAACAACATGGCTTTGACAATGGAGCTTTGTTGAAGTGATACTCTGCTGCACCTAGATGCCTTTGACGAAGGGCAGTAATTGCCACAGCTTCTACTTCTCTTCCTCCTGCATGATGATGTAATAACAAGAAATTGATACACTGTCTTAAGTAAGCTTCTAGAAGCTATGGCCTGCAGCTTCTTTCCCAGGAAAGCATTATCAGTAGCTTCTCAGCACTTGAGAGAAACATTCCCAATTCTAGAGCTCACCATATCTTCCACACAAAACGCAAAGTCAAATTTTACCCCTTGCAGACAGAACTGAGCAAAGAAGCAAACATTGTATGATAAAATAAAATGCTTATTGTAGGACCAAGTCAGAATTATAAGGGCCTATATTAAAAACAACATAATTTAAAATTATCTAATGTACAAGAGGGAGTGATGCACATTGGAAAAGCAACCCAAGCAAAGCCTAATGGTGCACAATGTTAATCTTTCACTAAGCATAGCTGCTGGTGAGGGAACAGTTAGCAGTCTGACAGAGTAAGAATCACAGAATCATTGGGTTGAAAGGGACCTCTGGAGATCACCTAGTCCAACCCCCACCTACCAAGCCAGGGTCACCTAAAGCAGGTTACATGGGAATGTGTCCAAGGGGGTTTTGAACATCACCAGAGAGGGAGACTCCACAACCTCCCTGGGCAGCCTGTTACAGTGCTCTGTCACCTCCAATGTAAAGTTCTTCCTCATGTTGAGCTGAAACTTCACATGTTTTAGAATGCCCTCTTCCAAGAATGAATCAAAGTGTAAAAAATGATGGCTCACCAATTTATGAATTATACCTGTTAAAGGTTTTAGAAAGGTAGTTGCTAACAACTGATTTTTACTTCTACGTATTTCAAAAGAAAGAACAAAGTTTGTAACGTGGTCTAAAATTGCTTTCTAAAAAGCATCTCTCCTGAATGTTTGGGGTGCTTCAGGTACATGTTTTGAGTGTATTCTGTCCTTGGTCATTAAGTAAGCACACAAAGCAAATTAGCACTGATGGACAGTAATTTTTCCATGTCATGGAAAAAAGCTTATTGCAAAGTGGTTGCAAAACTCTATGAAGTGTAAGAAGGTGACAATGAATTTAATATATTTATAGCATGAATGACAAACATGTTACCTCAAAAACTGCAACAAAGTAACTCCAAAATGCCATCAGAAATACGAGTTGTTTAAGTCACCGGGGAAATTTTCCTTTATTAGGGTCTCCCTAGGATCCCCACCACAAACCACATTTTTGCTGGGTTATTTCTTTTGGAGTGGGATAATACAGGGGAGGTGTTGTTTTGGGGTTTGTCTGGTTGGTTTTTATCTCCAAAGAACACCTTAGCAGAAGCTATCAGCTTTGACAGAACACCAAAATTCTGGCACTGAACCATAAATTGACCATTACCATAAAAAGAACTGCTAAACGAGAAACCATGTGCTCAGTATAAAACTAATTTCATGCTTTCAAAAGCACACAGTGGCTTCTAGCAAGATAGTGGCCCTGGGACTTGCACAGACAGATTGGCTAATACAAATGGTGTGTGCTCATGATGCAGTCTGCTTAGCCAAGCTTTACATGTACTGGCAGTAAATGGAAATTCTTGAATCTTCTGTCAAACAAATACACACTTATCTATAACTTTAGAGCTGAAAGCTATAAAACAGCTGCCTCATAAATATATTTAGCAGGAAAATGCATGAGCTGTCCTAGTTCCTCATAAAAAACCCCACAGCAGTCTTTACATAGTAAGCAAAGACATTTCTATAGCAAGCGAGAAAAACATTTTAATAAATATTTTTTAGCATCTTTCCTCCTTTCATAAAGGAAATTACTATCAGAAAATGCAAATATAATCATAGCAGGTTTCACCACAAACTAAGCATTCCTGTTCTGCCAATGTGTTTAATAAGTAACTTGGTTGAACTATTCTGTGTGTGTGTGTGTTCTGCTATAGGTGAAATTCTCAATAAAAGACTTTTTAAAAATACATCAGGACAAAGTCTATTTAGTTCATGATAATGCTTCTTCCGAGCTTAAAGATTTACTACTAGAACTTTGTGGGCTACCTTTAGCACACTATCTGTTCCCTTAAATAAAACTTACTGCACTAAATCTCAAATTTAACTGATCAGGGATAAGCGTCAGTAATTTTATACCCTTCTCAAAGCAAGTTGTCAGTGCAAATGAATTACTGGAAGCTGTCCTGGCATGACAGGTCATAACTTTTAATATTAACAATGACAGACATATGCAAGATGTATGCAATTTATTGCATTCTGTACTTTCTTAGTTTATCTGGAGAATACAACAGCTCTTGCATTTTACGTATCATTAGAATTATAATTTGAGATTTAACACAGCAGAAAGCAAGCTCTGGTAAGAGGTATTTAGTCACACTGCCTATTAGCTTATTTCAATAACAATAATACAGCATCACTGACACGTTCCAAAAACATTTAAAATGCATAGAAAATCACCTACTGGAAAGACGCCCTCTGCAAACAGCAAGCAAGGAAAGGGAGCTTGCCACATATTTAGAGTTACTTTAAATACTGAAATAAGACAAGAAGAAAAACATGCATTATATGTCTTGCCATTTTTCTTAACCTTCCCACCTGAATAACTGAAACACAAATTACATGCACACAGAAACAATGCCAAAGATGTAAACATCCACTCTTAATATCAAATCAGAGACAAATTCAGTGAAGTTTAGTAATAAAAATAACGCTTACCTCTACTGGGAAGTCCACTCCACATTATGGCAATACTATTTAAGCAGCTTAAACAGCAACCAAGTTACATAAACAAAACTTCCAGTTTGTGACCAATATGATCTACGCTGCTACAGAGACTTGGCTCCAGCCCTGATCAACTGTGTGACAGTACACTGTTATACCAGTGCAGCCTCAAACCTTCCCAGATGCCGGCTTATTGCATTGCTCATTGAAAATCCTTCACACGCTGGCAACATTTTAAGGAAGGACAAGCACACTCTGAGTCATTTGTAAAGAAAGCAAAGCAATTTCAGTTCTGTATCTTCATGCGTACCGAAACACAGAGCACTGTCAAAGTAGAAGTCTGAGGTGAATTTATGCTGAGAAACAGGCAACCCAAGCCTTCATTATCAATGCATGGAATCAGCTACAGTGATCAAATTCAAACAAACCATCAGGAAAAAAATAGAAAGATACGATTATGAAAGGCTCTACAGATTCAGCTCCAAACCACACAGAACGAGGAATCATCTATCTAGACTGTGTAAATGTTAAAAATAGCTCTGTCTTTTCTACAATGAACACAAGATGGGAAAATCAGTAGCCTGTATTGTGATGAGGCTCGTTACTGGAAGAAAATCCTCCAATAAAAATTAATGATTCCTCACAGCTTTTCTAAGTAAGATTAATTTGCAATTATGCAAATGAAGAAATAAGTACTTTTTAACCACATAATAGACAAGGTCTTTGGTACATAAACAAATAGTTAATAAAGCAAAGCATAAATATTTGGATTAAAAATTTTAGAATACTGACCCAGGCGAGATCTGTGCAGTCCAGCAGATTAAGCATTTGCACAAAAACAAAATAAAAAGTCAATAACTAAACCCATGACATTCCATGACCAGTACATTTGTCCTTTAAAACAACAATAATTTTTAATTACTATGAAAATTTTCCGTGGCTTATTAAATTCATGCTTGTAGTATTCCCACACAGACTTCCCACTATGTAAAGCTTTTTTTGGGTACTCCATACGTTTTCTTGCCCAAAAAAGGTAAGAGGGCATGCGTCTCTGCATACTCACACCCACAGAGATACACAGTACAATAAGAATCAGATGTAATCATGACTAGGTTAAGTTTGCAAAGAAATAGAAAGGTGCAGGAGTTTTTATTATAATACCTGTACAGTTATGCAAATGTACTACTGTGTCATGAGACAACTATGAGAGACATTTTGGCAGGATCTGATCACAGATAGGATACTTACTGATTTACTTTAGCAAGGGAAAAATAATAAAAAAATCTGACTTGATATTTTCTCAGTAATTTTAAAAACAGAAATCATTTTTATTCAGTTTGCATTTCCAACAGTGATGGCTCTGCATTGACAGATGCCTTTTCATCTCAACTGTGTACACCTGTAAACCGTGGATCACAACCTTCAAAGAGACACTGAAGAAGAAATCCTTACAGCAACATGTACTCAACTGATTTCAGCAGCTCTTCAGGCTGTTTAAATTGTAAGGGAGACCTGCCAGCCTGAGCAGAAGTTGTTTCCTCACCACTCCTGCAGATGTTCTCAGCTGGAAGTCATGGCTGTTGAGCAGCTGTATTTCTGTCCTAGACTCTAGAACATCTGATTATCTGATATCTTAAATGCTACTTCTTTACCACAGCATAACTGCCCATGAAAGAGGTAAAACTCTCAGAGAAGGAATTTTGCAGAGAATTTTGATACAAGAACATATTTGCGCAAGTTGAGAGCAAAGTGTGCCTACTGGCGTAGCCAATTTTATTTTGAAACTCTTCCCCACTCCACGCAAACCACCACCCCTCCATAAACCACTTTTTTCCATACTAGTCCCATACTCCATCTGTTTGCTTACCAATGTCATTCATGTGCTCCCTACCTCCTAGAGAATGAAATGGAGGCTACAGATAAATAATTGGTCTGATAATCTCTACCAATTTCAAAAAAAGTTGGGTTTTCTTTTTGCTATAAGGGAATTCTGTAATGTTTTGCTCCAATTACTTGAAAACAACCAACCTCAATGAAACAATAATTTTCCTTTTTTATTTTTTCCTTAAGACTTCCATCGAAGGCACTTATCAGCTACTTACTTTTTTATTAATTTTACCAATACCTTCCTGCTGCAGCTACTCAAATGCAGAATATAATGGATACAGTTTGTAGTTATCAATAAACAAGAAACCACCTTTAGTGTCAGCTCTGTCCCTTTGCATTAACTGTCATCATCAACATTTTGTAAGGAGTATCAAGTGTACCAAAACAATATAATAATCCCCCTTAATTTCAGAGCAGCTAATCACAACTGCTGTGAAGAAAACCAGCAATCGCTTACCATAAATACATTTCATATTGAAAGAAAAACATTAACTTACATAATATCACATATTTCTTGAGTAAGCTGTGGAAGATACTCAAGCAGTGGAAAGAATGTGGAACCATTTACCAAATGCAGTCTTGTTCAAAAGACCAGAAAAGCAGTCAACATACCCTGCAGTGAAAAGGGAAACACTAACAGTTTCTAATCAGCTCCCCGATCTAAGTTGTATTATGGGAACATAACTCTTTTTTTATTATTACACTGGAGAAAGGCTTTAGCAGGAGAATCTAATCTTTTCCAAATAGAAAAGCAGATTTTACACAGTGTAGGATAGCAAAGAAGGGAGCAACCCCCTTCCACACAGGGCCAGGAGGAGAAAGGCCCGAGGTATCAGCCCACCTCATGCCCCCACAGCAGCAGCCTTTTTCCAACTGCTTTCCAAAAGGCTGGGCTGTAGGCAGCGCACATGGAGGGCAGAACAAAAAAGGGTTTTGGTGCAACACAAGAAAGTGTAAACTCACCAGGATTTATACTGCCCTCATCTTCTCTGTACACTTATACACCGTTTCTATAGCTATGCATGCATGCATTTAGTAGGACCCAGCTCACAAAATTGTTTCAAGAGACTTCTGATTGCTGCTTAGCATCCCTCCGAGTGCTTGGTTCAATAATTCATAAAGATCTCCTGTAATAAAAATCAGATTATCCTTGTTCTTATTTTAGAAAAAGGAAAGACGAACATTGATGAGGAATTTGAGGACCTAGATCAAGAGGCTTAAGATAAGCAAAAATTCTGTTCTCCATTAAACTGGCACAAGGCAGACCTAGATGGCAACTAATTTACCTGCCAGAAAGCTAGTCTTGGCCCAGCTAAGGATTCAAGCCCACATAACAAAGACCTCCATTTATGATCAGATTCTTCTGACAATTAAAAACCAAGAGAGACCTCCACCGAAACCAGAGTAATGCAGTGCAGTTTCATTCTGTCGTAACTGACTGCAGTTTAATCCCGCACTGACCTAGTCACCTGGTAAAGTAATTTAAGTTTAATTAATGAAAAAAACATCTTCCTCTCTTGCACCAGGCCAAAGGGGAACATGAGACACTATTCACACTTCTTAACTCTAGACACTTAATTTGGAAAACTGATAGACAAGTTAGCTACATGGTTTATGGACTCTTTGAAGGATAATTTTGAACACTTTAATTGTAAGCCTCCCTGCCTCCATTAACTTGAAAGGATGCTTAGACTTACAACTTAGCATGGCATCACACAGGGAGGCAGAGCAATTCCAATCTCCATGCCCAAAAGTGAGAAAAGTCTGCCTTTTCTATACTCCCTCTTTTCTCCTTCCATGTCCAATATTGCTGCTTTACCTTCTCCATCACACTAACATTATTTTTTGTGACCTGATTTATGTCATGAACACAACCAAAGTCTAGTCATTTATGTATTTATTCTGCTAGTTTAACAGATCCCTGGCTGTGAGCCAGATCACACAACTGTGTGTAAGTAATCTCTCAGAAAATCATACTGTGATTACTTCCTCAGTATCACAGGGAACACATTAACTTGTAGGATCGTTCCCTACAAAGAGTCATAGCACAGATCCCACAGCATTTCAAAACTGTCCTGCAAGGTCAGAGATTTCAAGAGCAACAAAGCAGAGCTGTTATCGAGAACACACTGCAAGAGGACTGACGTCCCAGTCTCATTTCCAGTCAAACCTACAGAAGGGTGTTCAAACAGGTGCTAATGAGTGCCAGCTGGACACTAAAGCACATACACTGTTTGAACAGCCCAGAACCCAGGAAAAAGTGATTCTGCTTTGCCTGCTTCTAGAATTTCAGCATTTTCTACCACTAAAGTGCAATTACCCTACCCATGTCCAGAGATCTGTAAGATTTGGAATTCCATGGATAATTATAGTACATTTACTCTCAAAACTACACCAACCGTTCCCATATTAGCATGGGGGCAAAGGAAAGTCAATTCACCAGGAGATACCACCCCAGGGAACATGTAATGAGAATTTCTGAGCAAAATCGGTGTCACCTCCAGAGGAGAACCAGGAGAAAGCCACCCACAAGACTGGCCACAACATATTCATGAACTACTCGCTGTTATCCCTACAGATACCTCATTTAATACAAAAGCCTTAAGAGAACAGAGGCAGCCGCAGGCGCCGAGCCCTGCCGTCGCCGGCGGCTCCATCTCCCGGGCTGCAGCACCACCTGGTGGCAACGTGCGGCACCGCAGCCGTACCGCCCTCCCATCTCTAGCCTAAACACGTTAGCTGTGTACTAGCAGGCAAGGAGGCAGGCAGTCTTCAGTTACCGTACTCTTCAAGCTGGTTCCTCCCCTTTAAGGAGCAAACACGTTAGCCCTTGTTTTCGAGGGTACTCCAAGCAGCTGTGACCTATAGCTGTCGCCACTGCAGGCTCCAGCAAGTCATGCTTCTGAAAAGCATTTAGCTGGGCCACTCCAAAATACATCTCCCTAAGGCTGCAAGGAACTACCCCATTCCTTTTCTGCTTATAGGAAATAACTGGAATAATTTCCAATTCAAGCTGTGGAAGCTAATATGCATTTTCTTATTTTCCTGAGACTTCATTTATTTCCTTCTGACAGAAGCCTAGCCATACATTAGATATGCCTGTGACACACATACAGATGGTGCCCTGGGAATGGCAACACTGACAAACTTCAGCCTGAGATGCAGTATGAGAGAATGTGTATGACTGATAAAACTAACATAAGCAATAGCAAAGGCTCTAGCATCACATGCAATATACTTTTCCTATAGAATACTGCTTTTTTCACACATGATTTTTAACACTAATCTAAAGAAAATTAGTTCAATGAGTGGATCACCAATGCCTTCTAATTTCATCTCTTTATTTGCTCAATATGAAGTAGCTATTAAACCTTATATGCAATTTTACTTGCATATAAATTAACTAAAATTGCAGGTAGAGCTACAAGAGCAAAACAGCTTCTAGGTTTCAGTAATGGGGGGGGCAAAATAAACAAGTTATAAAAACAGAGCACGCTTTTTAGAAAACATTTTGCTAAATGCCTTTTTGAAATTCTATGACAACTGTACCCTTCTTCTAAAACACAGAAAGTTAACTTTAAAGTTACCTCTAAAATGATTTTTAGACTTTAAATATATAAAACCTCATCTATGCACTGTGGAGTATTATTGCCAAGACATGGAATTTCAGAGTTACCAGATCTTAGTAAACTCTTCAATAGTGGTACAATAAGAACTACTGAAAGTTACAAGCAACAAATTGAAGTTATAGTTGTAATACACAGTGAAAGTCAACAATTACAAAGAATGCTTTATAACTACCCAAGGCCGCTTGTCACAGAGAAGACCTCAGAAGAGGATTAATATGAAAATATGTCTCATAAATCGTTTGCCATGTTAATCCCCATTTGGAAGAACATCCACCAAGAGTCAAGGAGGCTGGAGCCAGTTGGTGGTACACAGATCAGTTCTGCCACACAGCATCAAGAATGTTCTGGCAGGTCTGTAATCCTGGGTTTTGTACTTTCAAAGAATATCCACAGTCATGTATATTTTCCATGACTTTTTTTTCCAATCAGAATATTACTAATTTCACATTCATCTTATGAAGACAGGTGAAAACTCCAACCAGAGATCTCAGGAAACTTTCTGCAAAGGTTTCTGTTGTGTGCTGAACTGTTCACCACCGGGCTTAATACCAGTGTATGCAGTTGTAACAGTGAAGTTATGAGAGGGGGTATTTGCTTCCTTCGCACGTGGAATAAAGTCTGTTCACTGTGGATGTTATCATACCATCTGCACAATTAATTCTGTTTACAGCATTAGCCAAAGAAATGGGAAAGTCAGACTCCCATTATGAGATGTAATGACACTCCAGAGGACATGGATTAAAACTGAGCCTGGATAATGTCAGTTCATAGGAAAATTAATTTCTACTTATTTTTGGGAAGTGTTCTTTGAAAACTACATTTTAGTAAATTCTATTCTCAGAGGGGCTCCTAAGCAGCATATTAAATGATCTATAAATTAGGGATGTCTCATAGATATAAAGAAACATTAAGAATGCACACAATTAAGTAATTTCAGGTGTTATTCAATAGGAATTTAATCTTTTGGACCACAGGCCTTACCTAAGCGATAACCTTATGTTACTTGGTTCTAAACAAAACAAAACAATACCACAGACTTCAAAACCAGCCAAATCCATTAAGAATCAGAACCAGAAAAAGCTAAACCCTTTAATGCAGTTTGACTGTTTCTATACAAAACCAAAAATAACCCCAAAGCAAGTCCCCTCATGTAGCTAATCTAAAAAAAGAAAATAAAACCTTTTTCATGAAGATTTGAGATCTGTTACTTCATCAACACCACGTGTTAATAAACAGCAACTTTTGCTTCTGCTAGACAGTAAGTCCTTAAACCTGCAGCATTTTATGTATCTCAGAACTAGAAAGAATAACTTGTTATGTGTGCTTGCAACATAAAGAATACCTCCGAAGATCAAATTTGGCCCTTTTTTATTCTATGGAATGTCAAAACCCCCTGAATTTTCTTTAACAAAAAAAAAAAAAAAAATAGGAAAA
>NDXB01012955.1:91607-102600 GCA_002631895.1 Agapornis roseicollis | reverse complement strand
AAATTTGTCCCTTTTTTATTTTATGAAATGTAAAAACCCCCTAAATTTTTTTTAAAAAAAAAAAAAAAAAAAATAGGTAAGAGCAAGTATTTATATAAACTATCAGTAAGAAAAGCAGCCTTAATGTGCTGTATCAGTTTTCTTCAGTGCTGTTGGAACATTACAGAAAAAGGGTAATCCTTCAGCAAAATCCTTAAACCATGAACAACAAAGCGAGAGACCTTATGGCATACTGGTACCCCTTAAAAAAAGGAAGGAGAGCCGCAACATCCTTACCCTTACCAACCACACAAGACTGAATCATTTATATGATGTGCTCACTTTATTATATGCATACAGAAGTAACGGAAGACTACATCATTTTCAGGATAGTTACGAGCTGAGTCTAATACTGAAATTAAAGGCACATTTTGTGCTTTGCACTTTTACATTGTGCATGTTAAATGTGTTTTATCCAAGCATTTGGGACCTTTTTTTTGCCCAGTAAGTAAAAACTATTATTTCAAATGACTTCTTACTCGAATAAGAGTAATTAAAATCCAGATCACTGAAAGCAGAAACAAGGAAAGGGCGAGGCCTGTGAATTCCAGCTCTACTCCTTCTCTTCCCACCACCACATTTCTTTTAAGATGTTTCTCCTGTACACATAGCATCCTTCTAGAATTTTGTTTTGGGAATAAAAGCAGATAACAAAACACATGACTCTCTAAAGCCACAACAGCTACTTTGAAATAGACCATATCTCAACTACACAAGGCTCAACACAGCCATTAATCACGCATTAACACAATACTGCCCCCATACAAGTTGACTTCACAGAAAGAGAAATCACCACTAATTCCAAACATGGCAAAGTATTATAACTACTAGTATTATTACTCTATATTACGTTTACTGGTTATGTTAGGTGGGGAAAGTAGAGCTTAAAAGCTTCCTCAGATTTCTTGACCAAAATCCAACATCTCATACCAAGAATGTACCTGTGCTTGTACTTGCAAACAAAGTGCCAGGAGCAGTACTTGTAGGGAGTTTTCCATTATTTAGCTGCTTCACTCTTTTCAGGTGAGACTTCCCATTGTAATGAACTTGAGCTTGTGCTGCAGAGTTCAGCTGTATATTGCACACTTCACAGAAGGAAAACAGTATCTTCTTTTTTTCTTTGCTTAATTGATAGTCCTGCCTGTCATTCCTCAGTCCTTTTTCTTCAAAGCCCTGTAGAATAGCTGGTTGATTCATAATCCCATCTTCAAAGACGTGGTCAGGACTTAATGGACCTTTCATACCTACAAAACAAACAGCGAGAATTGTTACTAGAAGCTGGCTAATAATGCTTACTATTAAATCAGCATTTTCTTTCTTTAAATGTTACACAACCTGAACAAAAGACCAGTTCCAACAAATAAGGTTCAAATTGTGGAGGTGTCACTTCGTAGAGAAATAATTGCATTTGTGACACATCACAGAGCTCAGAAGTAGTAAGTTGGCAATATATTATAGCCTGTGCACAACAGCTCGCAACAAGTAACTTTTTTCTGTACGCTATTTTAAAGCAGATTTATTATTGCATCTCTAGCAGACTTTAAGATTATTTTCAGAAACATTTCCTTTGCATTGCTGAACATTAGTTCCAGAGCTTTTTACTTTCCAATGCCCATAGTTGTACCCACTGCCTCAAATTACTCAACAAAAAAGGATGCCAACAAAAGATGTTACTGAAACACTGGAAGACTACACTGTTCAAAGGATACTTAATACTTTCCACTTTTACATACACCCAAATCTTCAGCCTCCATACAAGCATTAAGACATTGTCTATTGTAATCTGTCAACACCTTCACAATTAAACTATTTTAAAGAGAAAATGCTAGCTAGAAATTAGTCTTATGGAAGCTACACAAACCACAGTAAGTGCCAGTTCCTGAAAAACAGTCCAAGAGCCTGAAGTACACATTTGTACCTACAGAATCAAAACCTCATCATGATAAATGAACCAAGCTCCACAAAGAGCTGTCTATATATATGGGCAGAGGTGTGCAGGCATGTATATAATTTAAAGTATGCTCTAAATCAGTAGAAAAAAAAATGTGGGGCAAGGGTTCTCTTTGTAATGGGGGGAAAGGTTTTGGAAAATTCACACAGAAAAGACTTCAGATTTCTTGGCTAAACAACTTGCTGTTCATGCTTTATTCTTTTCTTCCACCACTCAAACACTTTTAATCTACCAAAGCATGGCTCAGGCACCTGTGCAGAGGAGCAGCCCTTTCCAGGCAGGAGTGCACCTATATATATATTTATAGGCCTATATGAAATTACATATATATATATTCATTTTTCAGAAGCATAGAATCATAGAACAGTTAGGGTTGGAAAGGACCTTAGGATCATCTAGCTTCAACACCCCCCCGCCATGGGCAGGGGCACCTCACACTAAACCGTGTCACACAAGGCTTCATTCAACCTGGCCTCGAACACCACCAGGGATGGAGCATTCACAGCCTCGCTGGGAAACCATGCCAGTGCCTCACCACCCTCACAGTAAAGAATATTTTCCTTATGTCCAACCTAAACTTCTCCTGCTTAAGTTTTAACCCATTACCCCTTGTCCTGTCACTGCAGTCCCTAACAAACAGTCCATCTCCAGCATCCCTATAGGCCCGTCTTCAGATTCTGGAAGGCTGCTAGGAGGTCTCCATGCAGCCTGCTCTTCCCCAGACTCAACAGCCCCAACTTTCTCAGCCTATCTTCATACAGGAGGTGCTCCAGTCCCCTGATCATCCTCGTGGACCTCCTCTGCACTTGTTCCAACAGCTCCATGTCCTTTTGATGTTGAGGACACCAGAACTGCACACAATACTCCAAGTGAGGTCTCACGAGAGCAGAGTAGAGGGGCAGGATCACCTCCTTCGACCGGCTGGTCACACTCCTTTTGATGCAGCCTAGGATACAGTTGGCTTTCTGGGCTGCGAGTGCACACTGAAGCCAGTTCATGTTCATTTCTCACTGACCAACACCCCCAAGTCCTTCTCCACGGGGCTGCTCTGAATCTCTTCTCTGCCCAACCTGTAGCTGTGCCTGGGATTGCTCCAACCCAGGTGTAGGACCTTGCACTTGGCATGGTTAAACTTAGTGAGGTTGGCATCAGCCCACCTCACCAAGGTCCCTCTGGATGGCATTCCTTCCCTCCAGCGTATCTACCGAACCACATAGCTTGGTGTCATCAGCAAACTTGCTGAGGGCGCACTCCATCCCTCTGTCCATGTCAGCGACAAAGATGTTGAACAAGACCAGTCCCAACACCGATCCCTGAGGGACATAACTTGTTACTGGTCTCGAGCTGGACATTGAGCCATTGACCACAACTCTTTGTATGCTGCCATCCAGCCAGTTCTTTATCCACCGAGTGGTCCATCTATCAAACTGATGTCTCCAAGTTAGAGACAAGGATGTTGTGTGGGTGTTCTGGGTTTAGCAGTAGCAGTCAATTTTTCTCCTTCTTAGTAGCTGGAGCAGATCCCTCCAGGAGAAGGGGGAGGGCAAGAAAGGGGGATTGAGTGAGTGAACAAGCTGCATGGCTGGGTTTAAACCATGACAGTGGGACAGTGTCGAACGCTTTGAACAAGTCCAGGTAGATGACATCAACTGCTCTACCCCTGTCCATCGGTTCCATAGCCACATCATGAAGGCCACCAAATTGGTCAGGCAGGATTTCCCCTTAGTAAAGCCATGCTGGCTGCCACTGAGCACCTGGTTGTTTTTCATGTGCCTTAGCATGCGTTCCAGGAGAATCTGCTCCAAGATTTTGCCAGGCACAGAGGTGAGACTGACTGGTCTGTAATTCCCTAGGTCAGTTTGATGACCCAGCAAAGAGGTTTAAATGCCAGATCCTGTTTTCAGCCCAGGAACTAGATCAGCGTGTATCTTCCTGCACACCTACCACCCTGTTTAGCAGGAGGAATGAGACACCAAACCTGCACACACACAGAAAGTGAAACACCAAAGCAGTCATAGTAATCCTTACCAAAACTGTGTAGTATTCACAAGCAATACTAGAATACTCCTCTTGCTATTCAGACAAGTATATTACCAGGAAAAAGTGTTTGGTTCTTTGGCACAAGTATGTGAATGTTATTTATATGAGATGGCATATTTCATCACATTCCTAACTCTAGCCCATGGTTAAAATCTTAGTTTTATACGGATTCCTCCTCCAGCATGATTCACCAATCAAGTATGAAAAACAGTACAAATACTTATTCGTATATGTTTCATGTAACAAATTCCTGTCATCAACTAAAAGTTATAAATACATTCATTAATATATACATTACATGTAATATTAAAACAAAAAATCATTATTAAAAGTAACTGCAGGCTACATGAACCTATTTGCTTTTAAAAACAAAATACTAGTGGATCCTGAAAACCTAGGCTAGACACTGTCACACTAAATCATTTAAGCCTAAGTATCATATTTCAAGGCAAGAAACCAAGATCCTTGACTCAGCTGAGCTTAGATGACATTTTCATCTGAAAATTTAATCTGTTTAGAGCTTTGGTATTTGTTACTTTTCAGTGTATTTTTTAAACCATAAATAATGTCCCCTAGCCCTTTATTTTGTTTGTATTTGTATTGCAACAGCACTGTTGTAGCTTTTCCTCCCTAAAGTAAATGTTTTGAAACAAAATCATTTATTTTTATATTACATTGGTTTAGATGCTATACTTACTTAATAATAAAACAGGTAACAGTTTAAAAATCCTGGCTCATCAGAAATCTTATAAATTTGACTGTAGAAAGCAAATAATTCTAAATATAATTCAGTAATTATTCCAATAATCTACAAGAACTTAGTCAAACTCAGTTGGTTTGGGTAATTTAAATATGGCAAACAGCTGCATAAGAAAGCTGCATGGACCAGAAGGCATACTGATGGAGCCAACATCTCCTGCTGAGTACCTGTAACAGCACCAGAACCTTTCAAATGAGGGTTGTTTTGGAAACCACCAGCCTGGTACTGCATTAGTCCATTATCACTGCACCACGAGATACATACACTTCTGGACTGCATGCTTTGGTTTACTTTCATCCAAGGGAACAAAACCTTTCAGCTGGTAAAGTCTGAGACTGCTGAAACATGAACCAAGTGGGGAAAATCAGAACACTTGCCTCAAAAGTATACTCCCAACACGGCCAAAAATGTTTTCAGTATGGACGCACCTGGAAAGAACAACTGAGCACAGCAAGGACTCAAACTCTGCACCTACCCCCTAAGGCAGCCCAGCTGCCAGTCTAGAAAGAGAATTAACAACCTTCAGACAAAGAAAAAGAAACCCTGTCCAAGTTTCACTTTTGTTTTTAAAAAACAAAATAGTTCTAAACCCACTCTGACTACAAAGTACCTTCTCCCTTTGCACAACACAGGACAAAGGAGTCTTTGAATCAAACTCTTGCTACTAATTTACAAGCGAAAAAAACACAAGCCACAATTTCAAAATAACCCTCATTGCCTAAAGCTCCGTATCTAAATTAAAAGGTGACCTGATTATAAGCAGCAGTGACCTCTCAACAACTGATGGGAGCAGCAAATGCAAAGCACCTCTGAAAAAAACCCTACATTAAGCACACTAAACTTTGGCTTTAGAAGGGTTTCCAGCAGCATACTCTGACCAGTCCAACCTGGCGATGACATGTACATGCAGTCAGAGACCAAACCCCACTAGCCCTCAGAAGTCTGCCTGTCCCTCCACAGAAATCCCAGCCCTCAACTTCCCAGGATCTGAGACAGCTGAACATCTGATGTAGAAAATCATCTGTTCCAACAGTCTTGTCCAGTCCCCTCAGAAGCGTTGAAGAAGAAAATGTTGGTGGCAAACACCCACTGGGATTTTACAGTATGCACATCTTTCACACAGCAATACAGCTTTTATCATTAGTTCTTGTGGTGTATGTATCTGTTCAAAAACTAGAAAGGTTATTACATCAAAGGTCCTATTTGTCTTTAAAACTATGTCTCCTTCTTGTCTTCTTTAAGGTTAGGGTTGGAAAAACACACTTTTAAAAGCCTATGCTGAAATGTCCTGGCTCTAGGATATACGGAACAAGTAAGTTCTTCATTGAGGCGGTGTTCACAATCTCACCATGAATGCAATTTATTTTGTAAGAGGGAACCTTTCTTTGTAAAACCTTCTACTTTTAGGAAAGACACTTCTACATACACATTAAATTCCAATTAAAAAAAGCCAAACAAGAAAGCTCACTAACCAAAAAACTTAAGCAATCTTCCTATTCTATACATTTCCTAGTCACTCAAATTTATGCAAGCAAGAATCTGGTAAGCGTCTTTCTTTATCCTTTAAAAAAGAGCTTTTCACTGCAGACAGATTTTGAAGAGTTCTGGATGGTACTTATTCTCACTCACCAGGAGTTAGATATGAAATGGGGCCATTTCATTCCTCAGGTTTACACATAGCTCAACAGCATTATCATGTAACAGAAGCAGCTACTTGAGACTGCAGTCAGTGAACTGAGAATAAAGAGAAGTTACATGATCATTATATTCTGCATAATCAAAAAAATCATTTAGAGTAACAGTTATAGCAGACAGGACTGAGAACTATTCAGAAGTAGACAAGAATAAAACCAAGAATATGAGTTCTTTCAAAGGGAGAAAGGATGGAAATTATATAGAGAAAACACAGTGGATCAATCCTGTGAGCTCCCATGTTTGTGTAACCTGGATACAGCACAGTATAAGCAGAGTCTCAGCAGCAGCTTATATGTAACAATATGCACTAATTAAAATGTCCCATACAAAAAGAACATGATTCTGTGAATCACACTGGAGTGACACACACTGTATCACTGTACTGCTATATCACTGCAGTTGTGTTTACTCAATGACTTAGAGAACCAATTAAAAACTGAAAGGTGAGAACATGCAAGAGAAACATCCGAGTATGTTAGAAAACATCCAGCTGAAGGATCCGGAAAAAAATCTAAGTCTGTAAAGGGATTGTAAGCCATATTCATCTTGCACAGGTTACTTCAAAGTCTGCTGCTTTCTCTTGCAAAAGGAAGTTCTGCTTCAAACCAGATATACTCATCTCTACTTTGATAAAAGAGAGGAAGCAAAGCAAGTATAACAGGTATTTTCAGGTCTTTGACATAAGCTGTAACCTGACTAAACAAGTTGTCTCTCCATCACATTTCCTCCCAAGTACACAGAACTGATATAGCTGCATAGATTCTTCAAGCAATACTAGAGCAGGAATAAATTAGTGATTTATGACACTACATTAAAATTCTCAGGTGTCATGAGATACCCTGGTAGGATTTCTGAAACCACATACTCTCAGTCTCTTGCAGCTGGCAAAAAAAAATCTAAGCATGGACATCCTTTGTACTTGAAGCTCAAGGCAATTAGCCTTTCAGTTTAGCTAATTTACGTTTAAAGAGAGTTGTGCTTTCAGAGGAGCTACAAAGGAGTATTATATATTACACTGCTGTAGGTGAGAATGTGCAAATCTTTACTCAAAGGAAATACGTTTTCGTTATCCTAACGAATTAGTGACCGCTACACGAAGCATTCTTTTCCTAAGTGCTGGTCTAAACTTTTGCAATGCCCATTCCTAATTAGTTGATACTTCAAAGAACCAATATGCTGGAAATGCAATTAGACTGCCATCCTTCTGTGGATGTGTGCCAGGTAAGCAAAACAGAAAATGTACTTTAACAACTGACATATGGGCAAAGAGAATGTTCTGCTTTAGTATTTGGAAATTGTTGAATTATGGAAGACACAGGAACAAATACAAATTTTAACTGGTTTTCTATAGAGTTAGATTTCCAAAAAGGTTCTTTCAGACAGGGGTGGGGAGGGGGCAGGAGGGAGAAGAGAAAGACAGACCAAAGACTAAGCCTTGTGCTGTACACTTTTTAAGGACCATCTATGGAGAAAAACTATGCAGATGGACCAATGAAGTCTGCATGAACGCATTCAGAGCTGTGGTCTTGCACTGCGGCAAGTATGATTCCATAGTTCCACATCTCTGCCATAAAACATTCACACACAAAAAGAAAGAAGAAAAAAAAAAAAGGGGGGGGCGGGAGGGGAGAGAAAACTATCTTGAGTATGTCCGGAGTATCATTTAAAAGAAACTCACTAGAGCTCCTTTTGAGAAGTCTTATGACCTTTCTTATATTTTTAAATAGTATTTCCTATCAAGAAGCATATGGTTTGCACCATCTGGGCAACAAGTACTACTGGGATACTGTGGTGAACAGCATATGCATAGTGCCTTGTGCACAGTATCCTACAGTGTTAAAAAAGCACTAGAGACTATTTTGAAGCCAACCTTGAAAACTCCCCCATACGTTTAAGGGACCAGTTCTCTTTCAGAAGATGTGTTCCTCCTTCTTTCAGTACAAATCAAAACAGAGAACTGCCATGTTTCATCTTCACCTTATTCTGAAATTCCTCAAGAAGGCATCGTATCCTGCAATGTTTCCACCTGTCAAACTTTTTATTACCCATCCATACACATCTGATTAACTCTGTTATTTCTTTCATCTCTGCTCACAAAGCACATAGAGTGTTTTAATTAAAAGTTACAGTAAAAACTGGATGGTTCTGAAAAATAAAGGCATTTTTATTCCTTGTGACAGATAAAGAATAATCATGGTACACTGACCAAACAGGGTTAAGTAGTTTTTTGCCTGTATTTTGATACTGGTTTATCAATGCAAAGAAGAGGAAGTCAGTTTGCTTGAGAAGTTTTGAATGGTGTAGTATGACAGCCTCTTCACTAACACATTTTAGAGTATTTAACATTTGAACGAGATTCCCTTTAAACTACAAAAACAGATGGCTGTTTCACACCACAAACATTAGCTGTTCAGTACAAGGTAATTCAGAAAATTCAAAACATTCAAGTAACTAGTGTTTTGCTTTGTTCTACCAGCCTTGAAAATCGCCATGCTAAGGAAACCTAAAATTAGGCCTACTGTACTATTTTGTGAGCTCAGTTAAACTGCAGTAAATAATATCACTCTCAATTTAGATTATCACAGACTGCAGTTGCATATGCCTCTGTCTGTAGCTAGCTCTAATTATAAGGTTGATCTTTTCCTCTTTAGCCTCCATACTTACAGACTTCTGACATTTTTAACATTAACAAGAATAGATTTACATATCAATTTATTTGCCAAAGAGATATAACCTCACCTGGCAAACATATCTGACTGCCGCCAAGAACATTAATCAAGTTTGGAGACCAGAGAGCTACTTTGGATTATGCTTCAAGAAGAACAGATAGGTTTTCAGCATTATCGTAACATGATTTTGCTTCATAAACCATTGGACAAGTTGGAGCCTTCTATCTGGGAACCTGTCCTGAAGCCATTACTTACCTTCAGTTAATTTATACTCTAAGTACTCTTACCTCATTGTAGAAGAAAAAAATCTAGATACCCAGAGTGTCCATAACATGGCTCTGTATGTCATCTTTGGTTTTTGTCCTCTCCTACCATATGCCTAAATCTATCAGAGAGAACAGACCTAGCAGGAAAATTGATACTCGGCTCCCGCAGCTTTCTCCATCAAGTCTGTTGAATAAATCCATACAACATGTCCAATAACCACACTGCCACCCCTGATGTTTTATTCAATTAGGTACCACATAGTCCAGTCTCTGTGGTTCAATGCCCTCAAACAAAAAAAGGCCCATAATATCCCAGACATCACTGATTGTCAGTATTGGGTTATATTTACATCTTATTTCACCCAGGAATTCTAGCTTTCTTCAAAGACCTAAATGCCAGGTATTATGTATTTCTAAAGCAACATCTAGGAAGGAGGAAAATGCCAGAAAATATAGACAGACTGTCATGGTTTAAACCCAGCCACACAGCTCGTTCACTCACTCAACCCCCCTTTCTCACCCTCCCCTGCTTCCAGAGGGATGGGGAGGAGAATCAAAAGAATGCAATTCCCACAGGTTGAGATAAGAACAGTTCAGTAGCTAAGGTGTAACACAAATCACTACTGCTACCACCAATAATAATAATGATAAAGGAAATAACAAGGGAAAAGAATACAGCATCTCACCAACCACTGACAGGTAACTCACTACACCCCACCAACCACCAACCCAATACCTCCTCCAACATCCCAGAGAGAACTCGCCCTTCCGGGTAACTCCCAGTTACATCCTGGGCATGACGTGCTATGCGGAATACATCTTTGGTCAGTTTGGGTCCTGTCCCTCCTTCCTCCCGGCCTCCCCTCCTCCCTGGCAGAGCATGAGGCTCACAAAGCCCTTGGTCAGGGTAAACATTGCTTAGCAACAACTAAAAACATTAGTGTTGTCAGTTTTGTTCCCAGGTTAAGTCAAAACACAGTACTGCACCAGCTACTAAAGAGGAGAAAAAACTGACTGCTATTGCTGAACCCAGGACACAGACTTAAGTGAGTTGGACAAAGCCAGGACTAAAACATGTCATGTGTCAAAATGACAAGCAGCCAGCAAAAACAACCAGTAATTAAAAAAAAAAAAAAATAGGTGGGATGCTTTTAAAAGGCTGAACATGTGAAAAGCACAAGTCATTTTAATAGCAATCCCTAAAAGAGGGATCAAAATTTTCAAAAGCTTTATTCAATTAAGTACCTAACTGAATTGATTATAAGCTTTATCATTACAGGTAGTAATGAACAAAGTAAGTTTCCTTAAGTGTATTCCAAATTTTGCCCATTTTCCACAATCTGCTCCCTTGAGACTAGGAAACTGTTCTATCAACTACTAAAATAATAAATAAATTATAAATTGAATTATAGTGTCTCTGAGACAATTTTCTAAGACTACTTCCTAAATATCCAGACTTCTGCAAAGTTGCTAGATCAGGTTTTTTACTTGCATCTTTCAAATAATGCATCCAAGTATTCTTTTAAATCAAAGGACTCCTCCTGTACCCCTCCACAGAAAAAAAAAAAAAAAA
>NDXB01012955.1:63782-91453 GCA_002631895.1 Agapornis roseicollis | reverse complement strand
AAAAAAAAAAAAAAAAAAAGGAAAAAAAAAAGAAATATACTGAATAAAACAAAACATTAATTAGATGCATCTCAGCCAGATTTTACAACTTGGAAAGACCTGACAACAAGCTTATAAAAGGGAAATGATGTAGAGGATATAGTTTGAACCTGCCTTCAACAATAAAAGGACAGCCAAAAAAAGAAAAATCAGCTCTTTTTAAGAAAAAAAAAATATTTCTATACATTTTAGAATCATCTCTTAAAACATAAGCTGGCAATACCCACTGCAAAGCAAATGGGTTTTAACTAGTTAGAAAACTGATACAGGATGTATGGTATTTCTAGTGAATCATCTGTTTTAATTATAAAAAAAGTTTTAGGCATGAATTTGCATGAGTAGAGATCAAAACCCACTGACATAATGGGAGATACCCAGAGGATATTTGTACCTGGCTGCTGCTTTATCTTGCTCAAGCATAATCACATTTGAGGGGTAAATAAAGCTTTGATCTCAGGAAGCAAAAAATCATTTTCTACCTTTTTTTCAAAACAGAGAGCTCACCTGAGCATAAAAGGAAGCCACAACAGAAAGGCATATTAAACAGCTGTCTTGTTCATATAGCCTAAGTCTGACAATGTTAGGAGCTGAATATAAGATGCGTTGAAAAGCATTAATTCAGAATAAAGCCTGGTAACGCTGCAGAAGAGCTCTCGGACACAAGAGCAAGAACTTTGAGGACTGCACGAATAATAGCTGGGCATAAACAAAGAACAAGCTACACTCTGAAACAGTGCAGACTGAGATGCATCAGCTTGTTTTATAGCACTAAGAATACAAAGAACAGAAAATCCTGCTCAAAACTCCAAGCATGATCAGCAGCAGTGAACATCAATCCTAAATCCTAATCCTAGCGGTGCTCCTAAAAAGATGGTCCCAGATCAGTCATCCATAAGAGACTGTCAATGTCCATGTAAACAACTGATTCCCTTTTGGATCTGAAAAATACTGAAAACAAGAGTCCCTTATAGTACAAAGGTAAGGGGACATAGCACATGTTTTGCATTATTAACTACTTAAGACATGATCATGTTACAAGAGAATTATCCAGCTTGTAGTGGCAGACCATGAGAACAGGCAAATGGATCACCTAGTTTGAAGTCGCCTGCAGGAAAAGATCAGGTTAAAGTTAGCATTGCCTTGAACATAATCCTTCACTTATAATTCTCCTTGTTAAAGGTAACCATGGCTAAACATAGTTTGTGCTGACACTGAACTTGGAGAGGCCTCTGGCAGAGCCATAGGTACTACCACTCCCTAATTCCTCCTGCCCATACACCAAGCTTGCACAGACCTCTCCTAAACTTGAGTTGCCAGTTACCTCAGGCTTTAAGTGACTGCTGCCTTCAAAATCTGAATACCTATGTTCCACATTAAATTACACAATTCCATTCATAAAAAATGAGGCAGCCTTTTACTGTTCTTCACACCCTGATCCAGAAACAGCACAAGCATGTGCTTCCATGCTTAAGATAACCTACACTGCTCTTCCCTGAATTATGAGCCTGCTAGAATGAATGCATTTGGTTATAGAAATTGACAGACAAAGGCTCCTAATTTCATTCCAGCCAGAGCAACCATACTGTTGCATTAATCTGATCTAGGTTTGATGAAATTTTGGACATAATTTTAACCCTTACATTTTAAGCGTAAGCTGAAAGGCAGTACTTAAGAATTTGTGTGGGGTTCACATTCGGTTTTCTTCCCTTTCATTTGTATAAAATCAGTATACTATTTGTATATCACACTTTCATAAAAATGAGAAGTGACCCCTCCAAACAAAACTGGTCTAAATAGCATCTCTCAAGGCATTTATGTCCGGAAGACAGGCTTAGTGCATCAACCCAGGGACAGAAAGGTTGAACGAAGTGGCCTGTGGGTATTGTCACAGTTCACACTTCTGTGTGTGTATCTCCCACCTGGAAGAAGGTAAAATGGGTGTAAAGGTGGGGCAGAACATGTGCATTTCCACTCCTGCATGTGAAATGGAAATCTCCCTTCACCCATCAAATCAGTCTACACTGTCAAAGCAAGGGCATATTTTATAGCATGCATTTGTGCTCATTATCAGCATCAGGTATGATCTGAGGCTTCTAAATTTACCTCTGTCACAGTACCTAAGAAACAGAAGAATGGTGCTTTTGAGCCAAAAATCAATGAAGATTAAAGGTCTGCTAAAATAAGGGCCATTCAATTTCACCATCAAACTGAACAACTGTGGAAAAATCACCTTACACCCACCTATATTACACTGATGGACCAAGGCTTCATCTTTCGCTGATTAGGGCATAAAGTGAGTTTCTCACAGTGTTGACTGCATACCAACTGCCGTGCTAACAAGCAGTGTCTTCCTTCGGACATTTACAAACATCAGAATGCTTATTCATGACAGTCCCACATATCATCTGCCATACCAGATGGTGACTGGTGGGATGCTGATTTTGTCCTAAGGCAGTTACCACCCACCAAGATAGTATATGCAGGGCTAAACAAAAAGCATGTGCCATCTGCTGTCAAGTTTATAAGACTTTTTGAGACTTACTAGGTTAAGTTGATTTTAGATCAAACAGGTCAGCAGGCTATAGCTCTCTAAACGCCCAATAAGAGAAGGGTCAGCTGCACTGTAACAGACATGTAGTCCATCAAGAACAAGTTACACTGTGTTGCTGGGCTCACCTCTAACACCCTGAGAGCAGCAAAGGATTCTCACTGTCATCAGTGGCAAAAGGCACATAACAGCCCACCAAGAAGCAAGATGAAATTCTGCAGAACTCAGATTTCTTTGACCTAGAGAAATTTTAGGAATTGTCCTTCTTGCTGACAGGACTTTTTTTCTGTCTCCATCCCTTGCATCTCTCTACTGCTATCATTGTGACAGCTGCTCTCCATCTTATGATTTCTTGTCCAGCCCCAACTCTTTTTCTACCCTTTGCTCATGTGCTGTCATACATATACAGGAATGAAAAGGCAATTAAAAAGCAGAACTAGCATGACATCTTCTGCCTGCTGCACAAACAGCATAAACTCTTACTCACTTTATCTGTCATATCCATTTATAGATGGTTAACAGAGAATACAGCAATTTACCCAGACTGGGGCCATTAAGCACTCAAGCTACATAAAATAATTCTACACCTTCTTGTTAAATCATCCAATTTAATCTCTTTTGGTACGTTATAAAGATCTAAAGCAAGCAGAGAAAATAGATAAATTCACCGGTGCATTTTTCCAAACATTTCTAAATCACCAGGTCCATGAAAACCTTTCACTGAGGCACAAGTGTTATCAGTTACACCACTGTCTGAACAGAGAAAAAAGAAGTGTTGCTTAAGCTCACCCCTTAACAAGTGGAATTTCAAAACATGGCAAAATCTCCTTTAAATCACTAACATCAGAAAAACAGAAGACAAAGGAGAGAGATCATGAAGGTCTGTACTGCACAATAATGAGAGACGGGTGTTGCAAAGGTCTCTGCAGCGGCCCAACGCCGTAAGACCCCAGGGTTCTACAGCCCACACTGACACAGCTGAATCAGCAGAGATCCTCCTGGAAGGTTGGCAGCAGGTACTGTAGGAAGATGCTTCCAGCCAGCATGAGCGCATCACCTCCTCCGGCATTCAAAACATGTGGGGCAGGGCAGATGAACAGAGCACACCACTCACTTCCAAACAACAGCTTAGCTCCCCTAAGAAAAAGTAGGGGTCATCTAAAGAAAGAAAATCTGGAAAAGTACATGGAAAGAAAAGGATTTGTCATTCCTCTGCGTGGAGACCTCATAGCAGCCTTCGAGTATCTGAAGGGGTCCTATAGGAATGCTGGGGAGGGACTCTTCATTAGGGACTGTAGTGACAGGACAAGGGGTAATGGGTTCAAACTTAAACAGGGGAGATTTAGATTGGATATAAGGAAGAAATTCTTTCCTATTAGGGTGGTGAGGCACTGGAATGGGTTGCCCAAGGAAGTTGTGAGTGCTCCATCCCTGGCAGTGTTCAAGGCCAGACTGGATGAAGCTCTGGGTGACATGGTTTAGTGTGAGGTGTCCCTGCTTATGGCAGGGGGCTTGGAATTAGATGATCCTAGTTAGGGTCCTTTCCAACCCTAACTATTCTATGATTCTACATAAGCAACCAGAGGCAACAAGGAGCACTAGGTAGCACTTCTCCATGCTCCTCAATAAAAAGCTTCCTTTCTCTTCTTTAAATGACTGTTAGTACAATTGTCAGTTGCTTTAAAACACTCCAGACTGCTTCCTGTACTGCAGCAACCACAAATACCAATCTACTGCAGCTATCTACAGAACACATGGCTTTAACAAATATCCATGTAATCATAAATTTAATTAAAATTCAATACCACAAGAAAGTTATTTAACACAAAAAGATCTGACAAATAAAATTATACAAGTCACAGTCTTACTCAGTCATCCTGCACAGAATACAATTCTGGCATCTCCTTAGAGATAGAAAGGTTTTTTCAGCTTTTATTTCACAACTATGACTCTGAAGTCTTCACAGAAATTCATGCATATCACTCCCATAAGAAGTAAAAACATCACTCTGCAAAGGGATAAACTCCTGATGAAAGCAGTCACACTGAAAATGTGTCGTTAATCTCCTCTGAATATATATAACCTCCAGTAAGATGGGAGTGTGAGCAGAATGTGGTTTTTTGCACTTGAAAACGCTGAGGTGCACAACAAGAAGCTTTTACTTTAGCATTTACAGCTAAAGCCATCCTTCAGAAGCCCATTTTACTCTCAGGAGATATTCCTCTCCAGTCATTCACTTTTCAAAGCCCTTTACAACTTTAAGATTGCAGTAAAGCTGACTTTTATACCTTATTTCAGTAGATCTCTCTCCCTTGCCTGAGCTGTCACATTCCTTGGAGACATTTGGTGGGGCTTCAACTTCCTAAACATTTTATTAAAAAATAAAAAATATTTTTTGCAATGTGTAGGCAGTTGACTGCATGACACAAAACACCCTTGCGATAATTCCTCTAACAGATCTGCTGATTAATGGAGACCTTGCTCTCTCACACTAGCTCACCGTGTGTTCTCAAGGTATACTTTTTATGCTCTCATTGTTCTCAAGTGATACTCTGCTGAATATCTGATAACTGAACCCAATTTCAAACACACTGCCTTAAAAACCTCAGTGGATTGATTATGCCTCCTGTGCAGACATCACAAACATGACATTTTGAAACATGAAACATTTGGAAAGGTTCACTTAAGCAATTTATCCATCTGATGTCTCTTTCACTTCCAACATTTCACTCATCAATTCAGGACTGATAGCTCTCAGAATTATATACTGCATTATTAAGCATTTTTCTTCAGCCTGGCTCATGCAGTCATAAAAATCCCTAGGAATTCTAGCTTTTTAAATATCCTTCTAATCCTTACTGAGATGACTGAAAACATGAACCCTAAAGGCTCAAAACCTAGAAGGGAATTGAAAAGAAACTGATTTCAATTTTCTTCCAGGACCTGACAAGCCTTTTTAATGTTCAGAGTTGACAATATTTCTGGCAGCTAGGTAGGAACACTGATGTTCTCTCAGTCATGCACCTGATCAAGTCCAGTACTGCTGCTGTGTTTTATCACCGTAAGAAACACAAGACTTAAAAGGAAGACCTTCAAGTCCAGCCCTTCAGCCCTGGCTGAAGCTCCAACAATCAGATCTGTATTTGGCCATACAAGATTTTCCAGGGTGATCTCCAGCCACTTGTTCTGGGCCAACACTGGCTGTTGTTTTAATGATTCTCTTTCCCTGGTGTGTGCAGCCCATAAGCGCATGAGGAGGCAGGTGTTTCCTCTTCCCCGTGTTCCCACAACCTCCCCTTTCCCTTAGCCTTTATTTTTCAAGACTAAGGAAGTAACCCCATAAGAAAACCTGCAAACCAGAATCTCCTTTTCCCTGACCAGAGCCCTTCTCTGCAATGTCTCTGTCTGAACTCATCACAAGCAGTAATCAAACCAGTTCCCTGAACTGCAGATGGGAACGCATCAGTTTTGCAATTTCAACACTAATGCTTCCTTATCCCTAAAAAGCAGGAAGGTCAGACATCACTACTTCACTTAACAAAATACTTATATGCAATATACAAACATTTTTTTCACTTGTTTAACCCTGTTTTATTAGGTATAGCAGTTAAATATCTGGCAAGTATCAGAGTTCTCAGCTATTGTAATTCAGCTTATACTAATGGCCCAATTTAATCAGTAACCCAAACTGTCAATTAAATGCCACTTAATTGTTTTCATATATTTATCAGTTCTTAGCTAAGAGATGAACAAAGAAAGCCCAGTTCAACTGTCAGCAGAAACTGACTGTCATATGCCACAGGAAACTGCACGAGAAAGCAACTAGAGTTCAGAGATCCCGTGAAATATCCTTGAGAAGGAATGTATATTAAGGGCTTGGTTTCCAGAAGAAATACCCAAATATATACAGCTTCAAATTTCCAATTAAATTTTCTACTTCCCCTTGGAAAACCCTTTTTGTAGATGAAGTTCTTTCTAGAAAACAATAAATTTTGTCAAAATGCTATTTTCAGAAATTGTATAGTCATTAAGTAGCATCATAAGCACTGTCAAACAAGCATTGCAAATGCAAGAATTGAAAGCTTAAGAACTCTAAATTTTACAGAAGCAACTTTCAAAGGTTATTTTGTTTGTTTGTGTTTAACATTTAAAGACTTTTCCCCAGATTTAGAGCAGGAATCAAAACTGACACTGGGAAGTTAAGTGAACTAGCAGTTTTGGTTTCCAAACACTTTTAATGAACAGTGTCTTTAATTCAGAGACCTTTTGTGAACTAGGCTGATACTCAGAGTCTCCTGAATCCTGCTCATATTTTGAAAAGGGGAATTGCTCAGATAGTCACTGTAGCAGTCCTAGAGATGACAAACATTTTTTTCAGGAAATAGGGCTATATCCTAATCCCCACTCTTGCCCTTTGATACATGAAAATTCCCTTCTCAAAAATAAACAGAAAGCCCAAACCAAACTAAGAAACAGGCAATTGGGATAAAGCGACAGCTCAAGTGCTAACTCCACAGTTAGTACAACTACAGATGCTACAGCAGATCCTTCAGCCACAGTACGACTGTATCCTGGTATTGATCAGCCTCAAGCTTTAAAAATATTCAAGGTTCAGAGTGTATGATGACAAATTCTCAGAAGAAAGCCATGGGACAGTCACCATTTGCATCTTCTTGACCTTCTCATTGCGTACTTGTGGCCCAGCCTTACATTCCTCACACTGCAAAAAATCCCAAAAGTAACTGGAATGCACAAAGCAATTTCATGTCCACATTTGGGTTTGTCCAGCTTCATAAACTCCAGTGATCAAAAAAGTCACACAAGTAATTGCCTAGGATTTAGCCACATTCAAAAAAGCGAAACTTGAAGACATTTGGTCTGTCAACAAAAGGAACAAAAATTTAGAGGTTACTTTATTGTCATCTCCTCTTCTATCCTAAATTTGGCCATATCAAAGTTCTTGCAAAACTCCTCAAGCAACCATGACATATTCCATTGCTACTGCTGGGACAAGCATAAATGCACATGCATACAGAAATCATATAAGGGCACCTTGTCAGATTCTCTTGCTTTGCCCTTTCCATGAAGTAGTAGAAGAACAGACTGTTAACCCAAATGCACCAGCCAATACTCAAAAAGAGTTTTAACTCTCAAGATAGTACCTGCAGTGTAGTTACCATTTACTGGAATCATGAAATCATAGAATAGTTAGGGTTGGAAAGGACCTTAAGATCATCTAGTTCCAACCCCCCTGCCATAGGCAGGGACACCTCACACTAAACCATGCCACACAAGGCTTTGTCCAGCCTGGCCTTGAAATCTGCCAGGGATGGAGCATTCACAACCTCCCTGGCCAACCAATTCCAGTGCCTCACCACCCTAACAGGAAAGAATTTCTTCCTTATATCCAATCTAAACCTCCCCTGTTAAAGTTTTAACCCAAAGTCTGGTTTAACCCCCTTTTCAGGGAGGAAATTCTTGCATTTCAATAACTAAGTAGTATCTACGACATTTATAACAAAACACATTAAAATAAGAGACTGCACAGGCTCCAAAACCAAGCCAAGGTAGGTCACAAGGCTTTTCATCATGATTTTCTAAAGGCATTTCAGACTGCTGTAATGTAACTGCATTCAAGCTCTTCTTCCAGCATGCACTGAACAATGTCCTCCCAGCTCTGCAAAGGTATTCACCAGTAACTTCTGTAGAAGCTAAGGTTTTTATAACTCCGTTTTGAATTACACTGTAAATCCAAAGGACAAGATCCATACCTACTTACACTTGCTATAGCCTTAGGTGTGTCTACATCAAAAGGACAAAACATAACTTAGGTCCTAAGGACTCCATTTTTGCTCTCAAAACAACCTGCAAGTACAGTACAGAGGCTGATCTAATGCTTGCTCCTGGCATAACAGCATATCTTATCTAGATTATCTGAATAAATCCTGAGTAACAATAGAGGACTGGCTTAATCACGCACATTTTTTAGATACAGATAAGATAAAGCAGTATCATTTAAAATAACCTTAACTCTTCTTCCTGTGTCTGACTGCTTGGACCATAAAAAAATAATTTAGGCCAACTTCATCTGTTCTCTCATTGACCTTCCCAAACAGACAGCTGGACCAGGGAACCACAAAGTTAATTTCCTTTTACAGTAACTCATCTGATGCCTTTAATGAACACACACATATTTCAGGGTAAGCACAAATTTGGGAGGAAAATTTAAGAGAGAACCTGAAATTTTGCAAACAAAGTTCTCACTGCAACAACCAAAAAAAACCCAAAAAAAGTAGTATGGCCTCAGCACTCAAGTCATTAATGAATACAGCCTGCCTAAATTTTTCATTTCACACTCTAAACAATGTTACATTGTACTGCTAAAGAGCTGCCATTTCTCACTCTCGAGGTATCATAAAGTCATTGTTACGTGACGCAATTTCCACTTTTAAATTACATATAGACACTCTGAAATAAAGCACACTACATAGATTCAATAATTTATCATCGGTGTTAAACATTTTCTTGCTATTCTTAGGCATTAACACCAGTAAGCATTCTGGAAACAAGTTCATATGGAATACCAGGGTTTTTTTTAAATACTTAACTAGACTTCATACTATGCTGATGAAAGATATGAACAAGGAAGAACATCCGCTGATTTTCTTAAACCAAATCACACAAGCAATTTACCCTAGCATATTGCAGAACACTGAAATAAACAGCACTAGTTTCCCTGGTGTGCGTAAAAATCATAGTGTACTTACTGAAAGTGGAACAGAAATCTAATCAAAGTTGTAATGAACAGCTATATTTTATATTGGAATTCAATTAATTTCAAATTAATCTTTGTGCAAAAGAAATAGCTGAAAATAAATAAATCAGTGTCCTAAAACTCTGTGAGTGAACTCGTTTGGGAACTACAGCTGTTGCACTTTAGAGATTTGGATTAAAATCCATCATTATCTTTCAGTTAATACTCTTTCATCGACCAATCAGCAGTCATATGGTGTTTACCAGCCCTGGTCACTTAACCCACTTGAATGGCCTTTGTGCTATAATTTGTACTTCCATACAATCAGATTACTTCTAATCTAAATGATTTGTGTCCTTTATGGAACAGATAAACACTAATCCTAGGGTTACTAGAACACAGCAAGCCTAAACAGTGCCAGTACAGCATCCACTGTCTGCTGCTTTAATACAGTATTTTCTTCATGTTGGGAAATACTTGATCATACTGAGCCTGCCTTTTAAATAGTTATTCCAAATTTCTTATAGAGACAAAGGAGAAAGATTTATCAGCAAACACCACCACTCAGATATATGAAATCGCCAGCAAATACTAATACTTAGATATTGCTTTTCTATCAAATTATTTCAGAGGAAAAAATATTTATTCTCTAAAAGTAGACTAAGCAATTTCAAGACTCCTTGTTCAGAAAGGAGTTAACATATGGTAATGGCTCACAGTCCCCAATTCTCAGTTTTAAAAGACCACCTCTTCAAAATGGTTTTCCAAGATTAAGCAGTTTAAGTGTCCATAACCATTCCTGTTCTTCAGTTAATGTTAGGTGACACTTGGAAGAAACTGCACTACAGTACAAGCCTAATATCTAATTACATGTAGCAGTAATAGGCTTAGGATCTGATCTCACAAATGCTTCTGCACAGGTGGATCAGTGGGCATGCGACAATGTCTCTAGAAAAGGAGGAACTTACAGGAGCCAGGTCCATCAATGTATCTGTACCTCAAAGTGTCAGAGTTGAGAACAACTGACTTGTTCAGTAGTAACAGCAAGTATGCAAACACCTTTGTCCATACAGATATCATCAGACTTAGCCTATTATATTCACATATTCACCAACATATATTTCTTACCTAGAAAAATGTGTAACTAAAATCCCAACTCCCTACAAAACATATCATCCTATAAAATACAACTGATCACATCGCAAGTTAAGCCAAGATGAGCCTACTCAGAATTGGATAAAACACTGCCAAAGGAAAATTAAGATGCTGGATGATCTTAATAGCATCTTGTAGCTATTAGCTTATGCAAATCTAAACATGTTTACTTACAATACTTCACCACAGGTGCTTATATTTCCTATTAACTAAAACCCTTTCCTAGTTGATGACCTAAACTAGAACGAGAAAGTCCATTTTCCTATGGTATCCCCATTTGCATCCAGAGATGCTCTCATTAGGTGACCTCAGCCCACCCTGTAGCAATGAAGGGGCTAACATAAATGCAGAGAATAAGGAACCACCACCATTGCCAAAATTCTATTTAACAACTGAGAAACAAGCCTGACACAAGCCTTTAAAAAGTCTCCATCCAGATGAGAGGAATGAGAGAGATCATCTTATATAGCAGGACACAGAGTGTGAAGGGAATTGTACTATGAGATTTGCCATTCTGCCACAGGGTACTTTCAAGATTATTCAGTGAATGGTAGGTATACTCCTTACTCTACTCTCAAAATGGCTCTTTTGATGTACCTTGTACTTTGAGCAAGATCCCTATTACATATTATAAAACAGCCTCCTTGAAAGGTCTAGGAGAAATCACAGCTTGTTTGTTGCAACTTGGATGAAATCTCAATCTCAGAAGTGCTGGGAAAGCTTCTATAATTCACTTCTGGAATTACAAGCTAGCACCAAATATACAGTTTAAGAAGAATGATCTACCTTTCCAAGAACAGTATTGTCTGGTTTTCACTAATTTCTCAAGCTCTGCAGCAACCTCACAAGGTTGCACTGATCCTTGAATACTGTAATTCTGTTATCTTAACTGCCATCATGAAGCACAATCTGCAATTCAAAAATGGCAAATCACAGTTTCTCTGCTACTGGTGTTTGAAAGAATTATAAGAGTGCCCAGAAGACAAAGACACAAACACAACAATGACCCACACAGCCTACTTGCACCATCAGACCCATTTCCAGTGCTTGCAGAACATTTGGAAGAGGGGGAGTATTATTTTTTCTCCCCAGATACCTGAAAATTCCTAAACCAGCTGTTCCAATGACTGCTGGCTCCAAAAGCCGCTCTGAAACCCACTAACACTGAACAAACATTTCTGAGTATGAGAAGGTGATCAGAAACATTGTTGTGGTTTAAACACAGCCACACAGCTCGATCATTCACTCAACCCTCCCCCCCCTTCTTCTTCCCTGCTCCCGGAGGAATGGGGGGAGGAGAATTGTAGGGATGCAACTCCCACGGGTTGAGATAACAACAATCCAGTAACTAAGGTATAACACAAATCACTATTGCTATCACCAATAATAATAACAATAAGGAAAACAAGGGAAGAGGGTACGATACCACCCACCAAAAAACAAGCCCAACCGAGAAGTTCCCTCTCCTTCCGGGTAACTCCCAGTTACCTCCCGGGCATAATGTGCTATGGTATGGAATACCTCCTTGGTCAGTTTGGGTCCTGTCCCTCCTTCCTCCAGGCCCCCCCTCCTCCCCGGCAGAGCATGAGGCTCACAAAGTCCTTGGTCAGGGCAAACATCGCTCAGCAACAACCAAAAACATCAGCCTTGTTCCCAGGCTAAGTCAAAACACCAGCTACTGAGGAGAAGAAAAACTGACTGCAACTGCTGAACCCAGGACAAACATGAAGGAAGGACTTGTAAATTGTAAAGAGCCTAATTAATGACTAAACACCTGGCAATAGCAAAATAGCACTCTCTGTGAACCCCAAAATATGTGTCAGACACTGTCTCCCAACATGGGAGAAGGTAACAGCCTTCACTTACAAACTCAGTAGCTCATGTGTACAGTACCACATAAACTGCAGAAGTACCACAGAGTCCTGTCAAGATTAATAACAGTAAGTCCAAACAACATGGGGGTGGAAGAATATAAGCAAAAGGATAAACCTACAGATCTCTCAGGACTGACCACAACTTTCAGATGTGAGCCAGCAAGGCTCTAGCCCTTGCGCCTCCACAAAGAGAGCATTATAGACTAAATAAGGAATGGACACACTCTGGAATATATAGGACATTCCTGTAGATCACAACAGATTCAGAATTACATGTTTGTCCTGCAGACGGATGCTATAAACAAGTATACCTGTAATGTTACTGCACTCTCAGCAGGTGGTGATAATTCTTGAAATGAAACACAGCAAAATAAATAGGACCTCTCGTTCCACTCTTCTGTTTCAAATGGCTCTCCCCAGGAATTACTGAAAGCAGCTGCCCCAAATAGAAACCAAATGATTTCTAGAGATCAAAACAAAACTGGTCAGTTCATTTCTGACTTCAATGATATCTCTGATATTTTTCCCCTCCCCACTCCAGGGCACTTAAGCTATTAAGAATCCAGAATTAACTAATTTGAGTTTACAGTACTGTAGTTATATAGAGTACCAGAACCATATCAAAGATGTAAAGACAATCTGAAACACAGAGAAACTTTAGGTGTAATTGCCTCTTTCTTCAAAAATGTTGCTTAAGTGTTCAAAGTAGCCATTTGAAAAAACACACAACAAAACCCCTTAGCTAAGAGAAACATTTGGCCTGCTAAGGGTTTTCTACCCCCTTACTGGAATTAAATCACACTGGAATACTATTCCTCTACTATCAATAAGAAGTTAGAGCTAGATTCTGAATATATGAAATAGCTGCATTAAGCTAAATTTGTCCAAGATAGATTACATCTGCATTTCTATCCCTACCTTCTAGTTTTATGCTTTATGGAAACCACATTCCCTCCTCGCTCCAATGAATTGTATATGTGACAAGGAAGCAAACAACCGAAAGTCACAGCAACAGACTTTTACATCCTTGCCATAATAAATGAGAAGAGCCTCACGGCTGCTTTCTCCTCCTTCAGCACACCAGTAACCTAGCTAGGGGAAACCATCAAACAACCAGACATGCGAACACCTTCTAGCTTTCCACTTCATTAAGTCATGTCATTTTTACATAGGAGTCATGGAGCTATAAATCATGCAAGACAGAATGAGAACTAATTAAAGGGTCAGATAAGCATATCATCTTCTTTGTTGCATATCAGAGAGCTCTAAATATTTTGCATAAAATACTGCCAAAAATTAAGAGGCATTTCAAGCAGATAGGTATTTTCCAAGAGGTGGCATTACTATATGAAAGACGGTGATATTTAATTTCTTAGCATATGGAAGCCCCATGAAATCCTGAGTCACCTTTTTTTTCTTTTTTAATAGCAGGCTTAACTCTCCCTTGCACACATGCATTGCAGCGCAGTCTTCTATATAGCCTTTGAACTCAGTCAGTAGTTTTATTTCCAATTACAGCAAACTCCTATGCTTCTGATGAAATAAGTTCACAACCCAAGAAATCTCTACATGCACTGGGGCAAAGCATTAATCAAATGCACCTAAATCTAGCAGTTAAACTGAAGTGTGAGCACTTCAGGCTATTTACAGAATTTTTTTGCCAATAATGTATGGCTCACTTGAGTAAAAACAATCTATTTCCTGATACCAGATTTCTCAGTTGATGCAATTATGTTGTAAAAGATCTTTGAAGAGTTAGAGGTAAATCTGATGTAGGCACGTTAACTGAAATATATATATATCTCTATCTCATAACCCAAGAGGGCTTTTAAGTATGCATATTAATACTGTGACACCTAGAACATCCGTTAGTAAGCGAGAAATTCATTATACCAAGGCCATATAAAAATACAGCATGAGCATGATCATCTTAACTCCAAGAGCTTTTTCTCTAAAGGATTTTTTTATAGCAATATGGATATCCATTTTATTTTTACTCTTTTTTCACCTTCTTTTTAGTAATCTAATAATTGTATCTACTAAAGAAATTCATCAAACGCAAGATAATTAATCTCAGTAATTATTAATTATATACATTGTAAAACATATATTCATCAGTCTCAATAATGCTCAACTGCCCATTATCAAGTTCTGTTCAAGTGCTTACACGATAGTCTCATACTCCATTTTTCTAACTTTAGTTTTCCAACAAATATCTTAAAACAAAGAAGAACAAATGATTTTCTGCTATGAATGTACACACAGGTTTGACAACTAGGCTTTAAAAATAAAAAGCATTATTTTTTACTGAAGGCAAATAAAGTATGTTAAGTTTAAAAAAACCAAAACAAACAAACAAACAAAAAAACCACCACCAAAAACCCCCAAACTTTTATTTCATGCGTGACTAACTGGAAGAGGGGCTCAAAACATTTTTTATGAAAAATTAAAGTGCATCAGCATTGCTGAATGCAATGCATTCATCATCCATCTAAAGACTGACATTTTAGTTGGGTATCTCAAGCATTCCACTGAGTCACTGGCCACTCTTGCAATTTGTGGAGCTAGGCTGCAATCAGGGATGGGGTCATGGATCAGATACACAACTAGATCAAATACTCGGCTCACCAAGCCAATGCAGAGGTCAAGAAATTAGAATAGCCAAGAAATACAACTACTGAAGGAAAGACCAAAGACTAAGGCTGTCTGAGGGGACATCAAAGACACAGGTACAGAGGATGGTCGGGAATAGCAGGGGCTAAGCGGGACTACCTGCAGTCCACTGACAAAGGCACAGGTCACTCTCCTACAACCCTCAGACCTGAAGGATCCCAAACAATCTCAGGGAATTTTTTTCATCTTGACACATTCCTATGAACTCCATACAGTATTTGGCAGTACTATGATAAGTGAATTAAGTTCCGCCTATGGCTTCTTGGAAAAACATAAAATACAAATCCTAGTAACAAGCACTCTAGAAAGATTCTGACAATGCTCAAACAATCACTGATGCCTGTTTTTGAAAGCTAGCCAGTTCAGAGAGCTACAATGATACTTTTATACAACATAGAACACTTTCCTGGCCCATAGCCAGCTACTTGAACCTTATAACTAATTTTAAAATATAGCTGGGGTTGTTTTTGCAACAAGTCATTGACATGAAAGGAATTTGAGGGTTCATAAGATGGAGAAGCAGCACAACAGTAGCAACATAATGACAGAAACAGGTTCAAACATATATAATCAAAAAGAATAATCAGAAACATTGAAAACTTTGATGCAGTGTCACACAAAACGTGATACTCAGCTCTGTAAAAACAAGAGCTACTCCATACAAAGCATCATGTTAGTATTACAACCACATTTATACAGTAGCAGTGTACAAAAGCAGATCTGCAAAGACCCCCACACCCAGCACGGAACAGGCTGTTGACTCCTAACTCTCCATAAGAGTTCCCATAGTTATCACAATCACATGGCAAAATAGCCCTCTGATCAACTGCGTACAGCATATAAAGCAGGAAGTGGTTGCAGTGCTGCATGTAGAGATTACAAACCCCACACGCCCCTGCCAGCCACAGGCTCCTTGCAGCCTCCTCCCTTGTGTCATTTGGGGTTTAACACCAGCATATTCTTTTTAAACCAAAATCCCCACAACATTTTCCAAATCAGATTATCATAAATCATTTCCTCTGAACAAGAAGGAAGTTTCTCCTATCCTTGCTCAAGATCCAATGTCCACTTTACAGATGGTGAAGAAAATTACAATCCTTTCTTAATGAAACAAGGTGAAAAGCTTCTAAGAGCTACAAATAAATAAGAGAAGTCCTTCAAGGGCAGGGTTTTTTTCCAGCTGTTTTTAAATTGTAACAAACAAACCAACCTCCACCAAGTTACTTGCAGGAATACTGGCTAACGAAAATACACTTAAAGAGGTAAAAACAAAGCATTATAGGGTTCTTGTTTTGTCTACCTCTCACTTTCTCATCCCCATTCTATTTGTGTTACATGTTTGATTGTAATTATGAAAGGGAAAAATGAGACTCATCAAATTCACAAAGTTAACATGGCGTTGCAACATTGTCGACAAAGTTGACAAACATAATCAAAGTTGACAATATAATCAAATTTTGACATTAATTCTGTCAACATTTGTTATTACTGATCATCAATGCAGCTCTCTCTGATGCTTGCTGAAGTGTATAAATTTCCATTGTCTGATTTCTTAAGCTATTTTTGTAGTGTTCTTTAGTTGGTGAGGAAAGATGGCAAAATTTGACTTGAAACATTTTCTCAAACCTGTCTGAAAGACAAAGAAAATGCCACTGTAGGCGGCTCATGACTAGTCTTTCAGGAATACCACTTAAATCTGTTACCTGCCTGCAGCAGAGAGAAAGTCCCAAGTACAGTGGATGTAGTCTTACTCAAGCCTAGATCAGTAAAGCTATAGCAGTCTCAGATACTTCTAAGAGAAGAGTGATTTCTGTTTTCAAAGTTTATTTTATACATTTGCAGACAAGTTATATTAATTTTAAGCAGTTTAATACTATATAGAATAAGGCGATAACATCAAACATTCCTACCATACGTTAGAGTGCTTCTTATCTTCATTACCTATAGGACTAGGAGTGTTCTAACTCTATTTTCAGTGCCCCAAACTGTCTGTGATAAGGTTCTGCTGCTTCTGATGTGACCTACCTAAAAAATACATGCTGAAGTTCTCCAGACTGGGATCTGATGATATCTGAACAAATACCACTGAAACTCAGAAAAAGCACATCCAAGCCTCTAATGCTGCTCCACGCAGTTGTACAAAGTTCATTTCTTCAATCATTCCACAAGCTCCAAAAGCCAGGCTCTCATTCTAAAACACTTGAAAAGCAGTAATGAACAGCTTAACATTTACCATGACTCCTTAGGCTCTTTAAATTAGAAGACCATGTTTTCCTGCTCCTCAAAGAATGGAGATGAGTTAAGACAATCAATGTAAGTTGTAAGAATAGCTTACCTCCTAAAAAAAATACTACTTCATTTGCTGTTGGAAGAAGAGCAGGAGGCTGCAAGAGAAAAAGATTCTCTCAAAGTACTTGAATGCTGCAGTGCAGAATCTACCTGTAGCCTGGGCTCTACCACAGAGCTGCTAGTAATGCTGTGCAAGTTCTTTAAATCAATCCTTTCACAATCACTAATTGTGCATGCCTTTTCCGGAAGCCTAACTTGATAACTGCAAGCTCTAGTTCAGAGAAATGCTGAATGCTAATACTGTCATTCAAAGCAACAGAAGCTCTGCTGCAAATACCAAGTGTTAACAAACCAGTCTCTGTGACTCAAACTGAGCTGAAGACCTCTCTCTGTGCACAAGCCCCACTGTCCCCATGTCAAGAGAAGGCATTGACTGTGTCATGGAAGTGTTGCAAAGATTAGTTTTGGATTTTGTTTTGGGGTTTGTTTGTTTCACTGTGAAGCACACAGCTACTACAGGCTGCGAACCAGGGAAAAGCCCACATTCTCAGAATAATGTTTGAGCGACAAGCCATTCACCAAGAGGTCCAGGACAAGTTGTTTGCCAGTTAACAAACCTGTGCACAAAGCCTCATGAGAGTGCAACAATAAAAAAATAAAACAAACAAAAAGTCAAACAAAAATTACTCCTGTTTATAAACACCAACACACTGAGTTAAGGTTGCATAGACAACTATTTCTGGCATTTCCTCATTTTCAGATAGCTAACTTTGCAAGTTTTAGGTTGGTTTAATGTTGTTTGCATCTATAATACTGGTATTCTTGTTTTTCTGATTTACAAGGGACCAGGTTAAGCATCAAACACAGTACTGACTATGCACAGGCCCCACAATCTACCAAATATGCATCTGTCTGGTATAGACTGCACCTGCATTGCAGATAACAGACTGCAGAAAAGAACAAAGGCAGAGTCTTTTTCCATAAAACTCTGACACTGATTTATAAGGGGGTTTCTTAATTAGTAAGATGTATTAAATAATCTCATTTTAAAAGAAAAATGAAGTGCATCTAGACACTTACATGCATTTGAAATTCCAAGTCAAAGATTCACCATCCAATTATTAGTAGGTGACCAAAAGAAGAAAGATTATGCAATAGTTTTTTTGTTATAAGCAGTCATGCAAAGACAGAGACTAGGTACTCCTCTCCTAGCTTGTATTATATTAGCATTTCAATTATAAAACCCTATTCAGAGGTTCCTATACCTACTTCGGAAATCTTGCTACACAAGGCAGAGTAAGAACTTTGAGAGTGCTTACTTGTAATATCTTACCAAAACTCATCTTCTCTGGGATATATCTTGATAAAGAGCTTCTATGCTCAAAAAGTTTTTTCTCTGGCTTAGCAAAACAGGCTCATTTCTGAAGTTCAGAATTACGACAGACAGAAATAAACATTGTAATGTGTAAACCAAGTTACATAAAAATCACATTATTTTTTCCTCTCTTCCCATTTCAAAGCATACTGTACTAATGTTGCTTGTCACATCACTGATCCTTAAATTAATTAATCTTTGAAATTGTATCAAATTGTAATAGGACTAAAGAGACCTGATAGTCTACTGTATTTAAATGGGATGTACTGAGAAGTGTCAAATTAAAATTCAACAGCATGAGCTGTTAAACAAAGTCTCCTACCATATGTTTAACTTTCTGCTACCTGCACAAGTATATACTGAGAGAACAACATGACCTACAGCCATAACCACTTCTGCTACAAACTCATTAGATCTTACAAGTTCAGTAATGCTGAGTAGTTTTAAAGATTCAGTAGGTGGCATCCTCTGCTGGGAATCAGCACTGCACGAGCCACCATTAAGTAAACTATGAACCCCTCGGCATGAGAAGACACTAACTGTAGAATGGCAACGTTTTGGCATGGCACATTAAAAAAGTAAAAGAAGAAAAAGTATGTTTTAACATCACAATATAATTCAAACTTCACCTCAGTTTGCTTTCCTGACCTTAACCCTATCATTTCAGTCAGGTATAGAACTGTTCTTCAGTGTCTGCAGTAAGCTGTTACACAGCCTTCCTTCATGTACAGAGTTTACCTTAGTCTTACAAGGATCACCTTCCTTGCCACACAGATACAAGTGATGGTGTGAACATCACCCTATTATCAGAGTGGACTGGCTCTGAGATTTGTTTGCAAGAGGAGACTTTGTGAGACATTTTCTTGGTATGATTCAGTGAGCTGTAGGAGAAAAGATGTACCCTACTTCACATGTAGAATGAATTACTTACTGGCAGGTGTGCCCCAAATCCTCCATACTTTCAGCACTGACATGCCTGCACCAAACAGTTTACCAGCAGAAAGCCAAGAGTACCGAAACACTGTCCAATATATTCCAGAATCATAGCATTTTATCAATACTGCAACCCATCACCCTGTCATAAAGCAAAATCACCAAAAATAGCTCTACAAAACTGTGAACCAAGATGCATAATTATGCAGATCCCGCATTCTGCCACAGAAGAAAGTGCATTTCATCTATTTGTAAACAGAAACCTATTTATGCAGTCTCTGTGTTCAAGGCAAACTCACAACCTTTTAAAATCTATGAAACATAAAACAGAGGCTATGTAGCTGAAAAGAATTTAGAGATAAAAAGCGAGATGAAAAGGACTTCAGGTGTCTAAAGTTTCTACTTGTACTCATGTTTAGCTACTCCATCCTTTAAATTCCTTATTCTACATTTTTAACACCAAAATAGTGTTGCCAATAGACAGTGTTACTTCATAACTTCACTGAGGAATGAAGTATTAGCATTTTTTTTCGTAACAGCCTAACCTGCTCATATCCAAAAAATCATCAGTAATGTAAACAGCACAGTTCCAACATGCCTAGACGTGTATTAGCACCACTTTTCATTTTAAGATCCACCTGGCAATTCAAATGCAACAAACTGGTAAAGTACCAGTTTTGATAAGTGAAGGACTGGAACTGCACTGATATAGTTAGATTAGTTTACAAGCCTTCTATTTTTACAAGCCTTGGCAGCTCAGGTTCTCTAATGAATTTTTAACATGGCAATTAATATGTTTATAGAAAGCAATGTCAGCTTTAGCTAATACATAAGAAAAATCACAGTTGTAAGTAAAATGTTCAATGTCTATAGTAAGATTCTAAACTTTACATTTGAGAAATTCAAAAGAATTACTGCAAATAATCAGATGAGAACACTCATCTAGAAAGGAAGTGATAAATTGCAAAAGTTAATGGACATGATTCATCACTTGGAAATACTAGCTCAGCTTCATGAAATGGGATGTACTGCAGGGCATAAGAAAAAAAGGCCTTTTGGCAAGCAGGGTAAGACCGTGACCCTCTGGTTGTTAAAAAGCACATTATACTAAAACAAATTATGAATTGGTGAACTGTTATTTTTACCAACCTACTACTGATGTCATAAATTAAGCAATGCTTACTTAATAGTATATTTTTCCACTGAATGCAGCTGTATTAGAATACTAGCTACTCATTTGCAGCACCTTCTCCAACAACACAGAATTATTTCAAATAACTTCACTGATCCAATGTTTGCTGCAATTCCCCCAGTTTGCTCTGTACATTACATAAAATCAGAAACCAGACAAAATTATGGGAACAAAAAAAAAGAAATCCTTAGGATGTGAACTTTCAAAGTGTTTTAGACGTTTGTTTTAAAAACACTGTCACTTGTTAAGTAACAAAACCCATAAACTTCCTGTGTTAAGATTATGCATGCTCTGTGAAGCTGCAGTAAAAAGAGAAATTTTACTTGTGAAAAGAGCCTCTATATTTTGCATCTGTGGGAAAAATAACACTAGAAAACAGCCCTTCAACAAAAATTTTAACTTCATCTGTAAAGCTAGGCAAGCAGAACATCTCGTAAATATCTACCAACCTACGCAGCAAGAGGCATACTGTGGTCACACAGGACAGTAATTCCTTCAACTCTGAGCATTCAGCAGCCTAAGGATAAAAGATGCAAGTGCAGTCACTGGATTTGGGTAAATTCCCCCTTTGTTACTGGGATACTATGGCATTTAACATCTGCCTCTACCTTCACTGCATCAGAGGTAATACAAGATCACATCAGATAAGATACTTGTGCTTCTATCTTGATGGGTGACATATTAAGTACTACAGTTTTCTGAATGAAGTGCAAAAGTTACAGGACTAAAATATTTATCTGCTACAAGTTGACATTCAAAGAATTTCAATGTTTTTAAGATATATAACAAAGTAATAGCAAAATTTCAGAAAGCAGGCTAGTCAAGCTTCAACGTCATCTTTTCTTCCCATTAACTAGAAATGACTCAAGTTTTGCAGTGTATTTCAGTACACTAGAGAGAACCTTGCACTCCAGTTCCATACTGTTACGTCGCAACACAGCCTGACAAATGTTTCAGGATTTGAGACTACCACAGCTGTACCATATGTTCATTTTAAAAATAACACTAATGCCTCATTTCATACACCCTCAACCTCTTAGAGCAAATATTCTCAAGCCACAGTCCCTTGTGATAACCTGAAGAGCAAAGACTGCAATGACGGTTAAGCATCTGTTACTTTTTATGCAGCGATCATCACTGCTGTTTGAAATCTTAGGACTTGCAGAGCTAATTAACTAACAAGCCTACACTCCCCTAAAAGATTATCTTCCACACAGCTTTTTCATGCTTTTATACTGCCTTAACCCTGAGCAACTGTACTCAAGTAGGATGATATCCACTCAACTAAAACTCAACTGAAGAGATCAAAAAGAGGAGAAAAAAAGGTGCAGACAATTCAGAACACTTGGCTAAGAGAGACTGACACTGTTGTGAGTGCATTCATCCCTACAGAGACAGTACATAGTGCAGGCAGAGCACAAAGGCAATGGACAGCTCCTGCTAATGAGGGAAAAGACAAGATGGCACAACCTCTTGATTCCAGCTACTTTTTGTTAATACATTTAAGCTTAACTAAGCATCCATTCATTAAATTATTCATTGTGGGGGGAACACACAATACAGGAACTTGGTAACTTAGCAAAGATATCATGTAAGAGGATTCTTTCCTTTCTAATTTCTTACTACCTTCTGGTTTATTTAACCAAACAACAGAATAAGACATTAGTAACATGACCAATTTTACCACTTCCAGTTTCTCTTTCCCTGCCTCCAGAGTTCACAAAGCCACATTAATCCCTGCTCATTGGTAAAGTACACTACTAGGGGTACACAAAATGCATCTAGCAAGACTGAACACCAGATAAACGTTTGCAGTCATGAAGGAACACTTTTAGCAATCAAGAAAAAAGAAGAAAACCCTTGTCCCTCTCTCTAGGCAGTCTACTGACCTGTGAGTTGGAAGGAGTTGCAAGATTATCTACCTTGAAAAGAGGCAGCAGCATAACCCCTTCAAACCCATCTAGCATCAGCTCTGGACTGTGCAAAGAGACATTTTTTTCTCCTTTCCAGATCTGAAAGTAAGAGGATATGGGGTGGCTGCATCCCCTGGTGAACGCAATACTGCCATCAGAGACAGAAGATTTGAGGAGCATTATCTTCCCTGCTTTAGCAGCCTGGGTGTCTCACCAGTGTTAGGACATTATCTCTTGTTCTGGACCTGCAGTGACAATGCTTCATCTACATCTATTGCAATCACACAGGTATACCCCCATGCCCTTAACACTCTTACACTGCCAGTTCATACTATATTTCATTCAAATAAGAAAAATTACAGGTTCTTCACAGTAGTAAAGGACTTGTTTTGCACCTTATTTTTACACTTTGTGAAAAACACCACTGAAGCAGCAGCAAAGGCAATGAGAAATAAATCTATCACCTTGCTCCTCCTAAAAGGTGTAGTTAGCTGCAGTTAAATGCTCACTTGAAGACCTATTTGAACTTCTGAGCACTCACAGTGCCACACTTCTCTAACTTTTCCATTGACAAACTTTTCCACTCAAGCTCAACAATAAGGATCTAGTGCCCAGAAGACTTAAAAGCCATTAGGAGAGTTCCCTAGTTTGCTTAGGAGCCAAAAAAATCAGAAAACAAACATGAGCATTCACAGGTACATCAATATCCTGACAACTCCTCTGAAACAAAGAAATTTCGTGTCTGCATCCCCAGAAAACATAACCCTGTGCCTAAATCTCAAAATGCTTTTAAACATGGTCTCATCAGGATATGAAGTTTACCCTTTTACACATGCCACCACCATCCAGCGATGAAGCTAGTGAAGCAAAACACACTTATTAGAGGTAATCAGCTCATCAAGGATGACTCCTTCAAGTAGGTTAATTCCTCCTTGGCAGAAGAAATTTACCTTTTCCAAAGCCGTCGTGATTTATAAAACAAGAAAGCTGAGCTACACTCACGCAACTGGGCTTTAAAAAAGTCATCCAGTAGGCAAGGAAAACAGAGCTCCGTCTAGCCTTAAAGCCCAGGAAGAGGAGCCCCGTTAGGGCTAGAAGGTAAGAATTGCTAGGCAAACCGCATGCACTGCTGAAGACCCCGACCTATTTAGAGGCGCGCTTTATCCTTTCTGGAAACAAGCTTAGCTGCGAGAGACGCCGATGAACCCCTCCGCCGGGGCAGGCGGAACCCCTGGGGAAACCCGCACCGCCGCTCCCCGCCTCTTGCCCCGCTCTGTTCCTGCAAAGTTTCCCCGGCCGGACGGAACGGAGCGCGCTTGACCAGGGGCTCCGGCCGCAGACAAGCATCCCCAGCGCACAGAGCGCTCGCTCCGACTCCAGCTCGCCCTCCGCCGCCCGTGACATTGAGCAAGGTCCCCACCGGCACCTGCGGAGCCCCAAGACACCGCGCACGCCTTACCTCAGCCGCCAGCGAGAAGGAAGCGGGGGCGCGGCAACCCCGCTCCGGCCACACCGAACCCAGCACGTCCCAACTCCGCCGGACCCCGGCGGCTGAGCCCGCTGCCGCCGTCCCGACGCATGCGTCCGCCCGGCCCCGGCGCCCTCCCGCCGCCCCGCCTCAGCGGCCGCAGGTGGGACGCGCAGCGGCCGGGGGGTCGCCCGCGGGGCGGAGCTTACGCCTGGGTACGGGGGGGACCGGTGGTACCTGTGCCCGCGCCCCTGCCCCGGACAAGGGGAAGCGCTGTCACAGCGCCCGCAGTGATGGGCGGCCCCGGTTCGGTCACTATTGCCGCCAGCGAGTTCGGGAGCGGCGCCTGGGTGGTTCTGGTTAAGGCTGAAGTGCCTCAAGTCGTGAGCGCTGACCCCGACGGGCTAGCCCTGGGCAGGCGCTGCCATCACCCCGGCACCGCCGTGCACCGGAGCCCCGGGATTCTCTCAGCACCAGTTGCTGTTGGAAGTAGCCTCCTTCAGTACAGCGTGTTTATTGTCCCTGGGCCGTGGTCACCTCGGTGGTTTCCAGTTCCTATGGGACTTGTCGGACCAGAAGCACAAACCCCAGCCAGCTGAACCACCGTGCCTTCTCTGCTTTGCTTGCCTCCTTTCAGTTCCTGACCGTCAGGGGTTTCTCTGTTTCCTAAATTTAAACAAACACCCAGGAGAATTCCCAAACCTTTGGCCTTGCCAACCCACCTGTGAGCCGTGCAAAACGAAAAGGTTACAAGTGAGTTCTGTTTTGTAAACGGTACAAAACTGTATCATAAATATAATCACTACACTAGGAAACATCAGGTTTTGTAATTAGACTTAATAGAAAAATAATAATACTCTAAATGACAAACATTAAAATCAAACTTAGACAGTTTTATAGTATTTTCTATAACTCATTATCTTGCCTGTAGAACATGATGCAAACATGGGAAATCCTGAGAGAATACATTTGTGGTTCATCTTCACAAAGAAAAACAAGGACATTTAATACTGGAGAAAACCTTCTTGTTGTAAACTTCAGCTTTTGGAGAAGGGCAGTGCTACTTAATACCATCAAGAATTACATCATAGCCTGTTTACAGTCTTATGTTCAATAAGTTCTTTTATAATTCAGGACAGGAAATTTTTCAGAGTTTGAATTAATCATCCTGTGAAAACATGAATATAGCCCTTTCTGCTGGTGCTTTACCTACCACAGACGTCTTGCTCAGAAGGAATCTGAGCTCTAAAGCATCACCAAATATTTTTGAAAGATTTGCTGACGCCTCCTACAGAGAGGAAAAGAAGCTGAAAACAGGACACATTTTTTCCCAGAAATTCTGAGTTTGTCTGAATCTGTAGTGGCAGAACAGAAGACACGGTAGGAAGAACACACTACCAAAACTGATAACACTGGACTGATGGTGGAGGAATTGCGAGTGTACACAACTTCTTCAGTAACTCAGCTCATAAAAAAACCCCAAAAGACCCAAGCTGGCAGGGTCTGGGGTCAATTAGACACCAAATTGCTTATCTTGAAACGAGCATCTGTGTATGATCACACATTAGCAATATCCAACATTTTCATATTTTATTATCTTTTGTCTATCTTTCAGCACTTTTCAAGACAAATTTGCTGCAATCTAAAGCAGCAGTCTTCAAAATACATTCAGAAATCTCAAAATGTCTATCAGGACTGGGGAAAGAATGAGCATTTTTCGTATCCAACTGTTAAGTCCTATTGTAAAGAACTAAGAATGTTATGTTCACGCAATATTATTTTTCTATGTAAGCAGCTGTTGTAGTTGCCATAGAGATGTTATTCAATCTCAGATTGAAAGGTAATCTACAATGACCATGCACCATATTCACTGTTAAGATTAAAATGTTTAAGAACCCCTGTGAATATATAACATTCTTCAGAACAAATACATTTCTGTTCACTAGGCTTGTGAATTACTTTTACCCCCAAAATGATATTTCACTGAATGCTAACCATCACCCTCCTACAGAGAGATATAGTGGTGGATAGATAATTGTATAGAGTTTTGAGCATTTTATGTGTAAGTTTATCTTGGATCTGTCTTTGAAAGAACCGTTCTCATCAGAAACAGCAACATTTAACCCATAATTGTAAACATCTTTATAAACCATTTCAGTTAAGTCTTCCACTGTGCAACCTGCCATTCTTGGCCCCAGCTCTCTACCAAATGCTGTGCTCTAGATAATGGCATAGGTGGGAATGATGGAAAATTTTAAGTGCCCTGTGATCTGTATTATCAACGTGTCACACTTCATCTCTGTCAAACACTGAACACACACTATAAGTTAGGAAATTACAGAATGTTGTACAATTAATATTTCTTAGGAGTTGAAGAATATCAGAACAACTGTAAAAGTAGTGTGAGCAACAGGAAGCCCATTTAACCTAAGAGACCTCATAAGGAGATAGCAGGTCTGTAAACTCAGAGGAACCTGATGGAAGAGAGATGCTGCTACTTGCTACATTTCAGCTGAAAAGCTGCATAAACCAACTCAGAAAAACAAGTAGAGGTGGGATCCTATCCTGAGTAAATACGAATGTGTACTGTAGGAAGAAGACTGTACAGCATGACTTAGAATTGCATTTTATCATTTCTGTTCATTCAGAACTTTAAATTTGGCTCTACCAAAATCAACTTAGATGATTTTGGAGTTTTAAAACATCTGTCATTGATAATAGATCTAATGTGATGTAAGTTTGCCACTGAAAGGAAATAGATCCATGCTGAATGGTGTGTACAGACAAACCTCTTAAAGATGCCCACAAGCGAAAATCAGTTAGGGAAACCCCAAGAGCTGGGAAGTCTTTCCTGCCAAAGGGAACCGTAATATTAAACCTGGGTGACATTTTGTATCAGATTATAAGGAGAGGTCACCATTGGAAGGCTTCAAGCAATTCTCACAGACATGATTCACCCTGTAAGAGATAGTGAAAGAAATCTGAGTAACATTTTCTCTATCTTCTAGAAACTGAACTGCTGAGTTCTCCACACTAATCCATTTTATATATATGAAAGGCCTCCTACTTATTTCGAGAAAGTCTTCCATTACTTGACTGTTGTATTTTTTATGAGAACTAAGGCTTAGTTATTACTGTCCATTTCAAAAATAACCTGCCGCTAAGCACCATAAGGCAGTTGAAGTATGAATATATGTGCATGGGAGTTAGTACCAATTCTTCTTATAATGGGTGATTACCTCAACGTGTCTTCTTTCCCATGGTGATTGGTCCAGACTCTTTAAACTCATATTCTCTTGATTTTAACTAAATATGGGAAGCCTTCTGTGTTTGCTTTGCACTCTACCCATTTCAAGACAGTAATAGCCTTGTCACCATGTGGATGTGAAGAAGAGACTTGAGAGGTGTTTGGTTTTGTTTGGTTTTTGTTTTTTTTTTTTTTTTTTTTTTCATTTTTT
>NDXB01012955.1:45814-63709 GCA_002631895.1 Agapornis roseicollis | reverse complement strand
GGTTTTTTTTTTTTTTTGTTTTTTTTTTTTTTTTTTTTTTTTTCTGATTTCCATTTATTTCTATGGTCTTTAAAATCTATTTCTGAAAACAGAGTTTTAAAAAAACACAGCTAAAAATATAACCATTTGCTTTCATGCATGGAAAAAGTGTGGTGAAGAAAGTCCCTTTGATACCTAAGCATGATCTTCCCTACCTCAATCCATATCTGTATCGGTAATCAAACAGAATTTCCTGTTATTTTCTCACAACATTGCTTCAAAAGACTTTGTTAGAGTTTTTCCCATTGGCAAGCATTTCCTTGTTTGTCACCTATTTGGTTTTGTGTTTGTTTTTGTGTTTCTTTGGTGGTTTATTGGCTTAGTTTGGTTTGGGGCTGTTTTTATTTTTCTTGTAGAGCAGTTCTTTGAGTTGCTTCTGGATCAAGTATTTTTTTAAGACTTTTGAAATTTCATTGATTTCCTTACACAATTTAAAATTCACAGCTGTATGTATGCCTTGAGTTTCAGTTCCTCTAAGGGAATCTGACATTTTATAACCAGATATCTTTTATGCCTGTAAATTTTCCATCTTCCCTGTTGCTGACTCTGGGGAAACAATCCCAGATTTAGTAGATCTCCATCTGCCTCCCTTGTAAAAACAGACAAAGCAACTACTTAGACACACTGCTCCTTGCTAACCAATCTCCCTTTAAGTAGGGCAATGATTTATTGTGTTGGGGTTTTTTGCCTTGCATCTGTATTTGATGGAGTCTTTGTTACTTGAGATGCATTTTGCAATTTGCCATTAACTTTAATTTTTTATTTTTCTCCACAGATTTCCAATTTCCTTGTGCTTTTAATGTGTGTTTAAGTGTCCCGGTTGCCTTTTCAGTTGCTTTAAGATACCCCAGTTTTAAACTTGTGTTCGCTAGCTGTAGCTAGAATGCTCAGTATCACATGAATTTTGCCTTGGGAGGGTGCCTGCAAATTATCTGCATTTTTCAAAATTATTTTGTAAATTGTTTATATGAATATGCTTTGTGAACTATCTGCCAGCCATTCAGTCTCATATAACTGCACTTTTTGTACTGTGTGGCCGGTCACTTAATTCCCATGATAATATTTCTATTTCCTGATTGCGTGTTCAGTTAAATTAAGTGGATTTAGAGTGTAAGATGTTTGGCATAAGGCATTCTGTCTACTATCTGTCTGTGTTGTGCTCAGTAAACCACATCTATGAGGTATGATTAGGGTTGTGTGTGCACATCCATTATAAACGATAAATAACAAACAGAATAGCCACATGCTCATATCATGAATGTTTCTTCACAAGTCTGTTATCTATATACTCGCAATTCTTTTCAAAATTACTTGTGAACAATTTTTTTTTTTTTACATACTAGGTTAAAACAATGTTAAAAGTTACAAATCAGCAATTAATATTTTGGTTTAATGAAATATTTGCATCTGTATTTCATTACTTCCCCAGCTATGTTCAATGTTTTTATTTTTTTGCAGGATGTTCTACTTTTGGGAAACTGAAGCAGAAGACAGTCATCTAAAGAAAAACATACGACATCTTTCCAAGCACTTGAAAAGCAGCTAAACCCTTCCTTTCAGTCACAATCTGTTCTAAGAATGAGAGCTCACTGGTACGTATTAAGACTACTCAATGTTATCCTGTCCCCTGAGAATATCAGCTTTACAGATAACATGGAGGCCTATTCCTCTGCATAGCTGTTTTGCTGTGAATGCTGGGAACACTGGAGATTCTGTAATTTAGAGGATAAATTACTCCAACAACAGTCAGGGAAAATCTTTGTGAAAGAGAGTCAATTTTTACAAATTCTAATTCAGTTCAAGGTATAATTCCTTATCAGGGAAGAACAATGGGTTAAAGAATACACAGAAATACAGGGCTTAAGAAGTTGGAAAGTGGCAGACGGAACATTTGAAAACCTGCTGGTAAAGTACCCAGGTAGGCTAGCCAGATGGCATACTATTTGTTTTCACTACTTCATTTAACATAGAAACAAACTGTTCTTTAGCTGAAAAACAAAACCAATTAGAATATTTCTTTCCCTCAGTGTTCCTAAACCAGTGTCCATTGCAAGTCACCAGGGGTTTCCAGATAAGAACTGTGCAGTTTCATTTCTAAAGTCCAGGTGAAAGATCAGAGTCACCTCCTGAGTTCCCATCTTTTTTTAAAAACAATACTACCTGCACAGGAGATGGAGAACTGTGAGAAGGGTGGTATAAAGAGCTGCAGATAATGCATTTGCTCTTTGGTGTCACTGAGTCAAAAACAAGGATGATGTCACATGTACGTGTATATAAGTTGGAAAGTTTTATGTTAATATAAAAATAGCTGGACAAACTGTGGAAATTTTCCTAGAAAATCTGAATTGAAAAGATTATTATTCAGCTAAGGGGCAGTCACTTCTCTAAGAGATCTGCCACTTCAACAGACAACATGCAGCATAACTTTTCCTTTGATGGAGAAATACGAAACATAAAATCCAATGTAAATGATAGAGGTCTAGATCACATAAGAAACTAGTAATCTTCTATCTGAGGATTGAAAAGGTACCAAGGAAAAGAGTAATCTTTTATTCTTTATATAGCCAAAGCTCACCTTGTTAGTAAGTTAGTGTGGGCTAAAATAAGAAGGGGGGTGGTGAAAGACACTCTCTTCTTTACAACAGCTCCAGAGCTTCTCTGAACACTGAGAATAAAAGAAAACATTATGAAAATGTGTTGCAATCCTTCACTGCAAATACCTGAATTAACTCTGTTCAGTATGAAATCTCAGTGCATCATCCAGAAAGTAAATAGTCCCCCCAATTAATCTCCAGGAAGAATTATTCTAGTGACTGCAAGAATAGGATTTGGCTTTAACTACAGCTGTCTATATCTTAAACAAGACTACCCGTGCAAATTTGGCAACACAGCTGATATTGCTTAGCTACTTAACTGACCTGGTATAGCACACTATAAAATCTGATGTGTCAGTGTAGATACATCTATTAGGTGATTTATGCTAATAATATGTGTTGATAATGATAATTGCAGTATATTATCCAAGTACATATATCCAAGTACATTACTATAGCAGGATATAACCTATACACATCAGCCTTACTGACACAAAGATCCACAATAAAAGTTTGTACTAGCATTACCTGTCTTATTGGACACTGTGTGCCAAACTATTATTTCTGAAAACGTGTAAGTATTTGACCTCTGGTTTGTTGGTTTATTTTTCTCCCCATCAGCAAACAGACTGTAAATAAAGACTTCTCCCATATGGAAACTTCCTTTCCCATACTAAAACTTCTTTTTTTTTTAAATCCCCTGCCACCTTCTGTCAAAAGATAACTGTTTCAGGGAAATAACAGGACAAAACATAAACCTAACTTAAATAGCTACATCCATGCAAAATCAGAATGGAGACCAAGACTAAGAGTATTTAAAGGATAAGCTGCAGCTGTGCTTGTTTAATTTCAGCAGTAATGTGAGAAATTGCATCAATAGGGTGGATGTCTCTTAAGACACGCTGGATGAGTCATATGAATCAGTCTACCGGACACAGTAATTGGACACCTGCAAAAGCATGCTTGTGCTGTAAGAACAGCACAAAAAGAGAAACCAGAGGTGACCAACAGCAAGATTTAGATTATTCTGGTTGCCTACTTTTATAGTTGTTTGTTTCTATGCCTGCATACATATTCATTTGAATTCCAGACAGTTACTTCTGCTTAACCAGTAGGAGGGATGGATGTATTATGTGGATGTACCATTTTTAAAATACACAAGGATTTCATGTGTGGTGTTAAGACTGGATTCTGCTCTTGGTTAACAAGTAATATTGGATTACTGAATTTTACATGGCAGATAATGCCATAAAACAACTTTGGGAAACTTAAAATGGGTTCCTCATTTTAAAGATTAATTCTAATATGCAGCCCTGAAATTACCTTGTATTTTTAAAAAACCATAACACAATGTATAAATAATTAGCTGCTTTGTTTAACATACAATTCCATATCCATACAAAATTATAGCCCTACAATTACTGTATTTGTCACTGAGTCCCACAACAATTTTTAAGTACTTAATCTTTCCTTAGATTGTTTGTATCAGTCCTGTACATCAAGACATTAGGAAAAAATTACTTCTGATAAAAGAGAAATTACATAAACAATTCTACATCTTATTTTCTCAGGGTTTATAGCTCAGCTGAAAAAAATAGTTGCTTTTTTCCCCAGCACATTCTCATTCACTCATTTACTAGCTTATTCTGTAGAAAAAAACCCAAACAGACAGCAATAGATACAGCTTAATTATATACCAAACAGATCAAAAGCTGCCTCCATGTGATTACATGGTGCCAAAAAAGAAGTCACCAAAATATCCACCAAACCAAGTTACATCTGATGCAACCACAGAGAAGCAAATCAAGCCTCATGTGTGAGGTAAATCTGTGCTACTGTGAGATCTGCCATCTCTCTAAAGAGGAATCTTAGTGTGTACAAAAAAAGCGTAGCTTCAGCACTGTCAGGAGAAAAAGGCAGACCGGCAAGCTTTCAGATCTCAGAATTGAATTGCTTAGACAACAGTTGCATCATCTTGTACCAGTGGATGTCTTATAGCACTGAGCTCCTCAGATAGCAATAATGCTGTTGGAGCAGAGGGAAGGTGGTCTCTGTGAAACACTTTCCATAACTGTCCAGCTATGGGGTTGAGCCACCCCTGTAGTCAGGGATCTCTGCAGGACATGCAGGCCTGAGGCACTGGTTTATAACATGTTGCAAGCACCATGCTTCCACAGAACTAGTAAAAAATATACCATGATGTTTCTATTTCAAGAAGGCTCTGCTGGCTGGCTGTAGAACAAGTATCTCTCCAGGGTGCTATGAGTGCCAGCGACAGGCTGTAAGGAAATAGAGCAGTGTTCCCAGGGAACAATAAGGCACAGGGATCTCGGGAGGACTTTTCCAGGTCTATTACAGGTTTTGAAGAATGTGCATATTTTGGTACCAGTTTTACTGCCTTGTGCCAGAAAGAGGAAAAAAAATTCCCCTGAGCTCCATGCCATTTGATGGAACCTCAGAGGGGAACACTAATGAGTACTCCGCTTTTTTCTCGATAAGGGAATGTTTCACTGTGCATACACATTTATCTACAAAACAACAAATGCTGCTTATATGTTAGGGAGGTTTTATCAAAGTTGATCCACCTTGTAATTATGTTAAGAAATGAATTGAATGGAATTTGAATGACTTAAGGTAAATGAGCTTTTAACCTACAGGGTATTTTATCAAATGACTCATGTGCATTCACTTTTTCCCCTTTTCCCTCTCACTTTGTTGTAAAGGTGAAGTGAATGATTAAGTTTATCAGGACATCAGCAATCGTAGCTGCAGCAGTGTTCAGCAGAAATGGAAACAACCTCCCTTGCAGTAAACAATCTAAATATATTCAAACAATAGGATATTTTTTTGTTACATTTGCACAACACGGGCAAATAGGAAAGAATCAAGCAAGACACTGGATAGTCTCATTTTCTTATAACAAGAAATCCCTTGTCATGGTTGGAGACAACCATAGAAACAAATAAGTTAGTTCTGTGGTCAGACTGAGAGGAAGACAAAGTGATGCTTTGCTCAGATCTACACCTACACAGAGTCCCCATCTCTCACATTTTTTAGCTCATTAGGGACAACTTTTCATAGTTCTTTTCCCAGTAGGCTCAGGAAATCAGCTCTTTTGCAAATATGTGACAGTCTGGCAACTGCATGGCACAGACAGGCTGTTGTGTCTCAGCAAAGGAAACACTATGTGACATAAATGTCTCTACTGCCAACCACAGTCCCATGAAACTCTGTACAACCTCCACCCATTCCCTTTGGAACTTAAAGTCTTCATGAAAGCAAACGCAGCAGGGAGAAAGGGCTTCTCCTGAGAGCCTGCATTCGCCCATTCTTTGCAGTAGAATGAGGAATACAATTGTCAAGACCTGTTTGCATGTGCAGCTTGGTCACTGCCTGTCAGCAGCCCTTGTAGTGCAGGCTGGCAGGCTGGCGTCAGCCCTTCTGGCCAAAGGTCAGAGCTGTGCCTTGCTCTTGGCTGAAGAAAGTGAGCAGAACTGCTGTGTGAACCTTTCACCAGATGGTCACTTCTAACTAAATAATAGAGATCTTTAACAAAAAAAATCCCTGAACACCCCTCCCCAAAGAATTTTTCTGTGATGAAAAATATTTCAATATTTTTTTCTCTGTCGACTTCAACAAGTAAAACTGGTGTCAGCTGGGGAATCTCCTGCCCTCTCCTCTTGGGAGTACCTCTCTTTGGATTATGAACATGTTTCCCGATTTGACCCCAAATACACCAATCACATTTGAAAGTTAAATATGCAGTATTTTGCTGATTCATGTTGTAAACTACAACCCTGTTTAAGGCCATTCATTAAGATCAGGACCAAGAAATAACAAAGCAGGATGAAATAAGTAGTTTACAACTCTGTATGAAGAGAGCAAGGAATCTGCAGAACAAACTGGGAAGATGCAGCCAGCCCTGGTTGTCCAGCTCTGAGCTTCTCTGGCATGGACTGTGTGCATGAACAGTGTGTGTGTGTGACCTAAATAATTGCATGTTATATGCAATGTTGTCTACAATAAGTGAGTTTAAAGCACAGAGATTGTTTTCCATTCCTGTATGAGCTCGTATGAGTCACCCCAGGGGCTTATGCATGTTGTCCTCAGGGCTGCATCAGGTGGCATCCAGGGATGACCCCATGCTATGGCTCAGTGCTGGGCTCCTGCATCGGGCTGCCAGTCAGTGCCCTTGTCCTGCCATCAGCTCAGTCTGGCTGGAGGGTAAGAAGAAGGGCCAGGCCAAGCACTTGGCAATGAAGATAGGCAGAGAGCAAGTAAAGGTGACGTGGCAGTGCTGTCCTCAGCCTTACACTCAAGCCTTTTTGTATGCGACATTCTCTCTGCGCTGTGTGCCAGGTTGCCACATCTCTGTGCCAGGGGTAACACATGGCCTGACAGTGGATTAATAAATCCACAGGGACAAATGCTGTGTTCGTGCTTCCTCCTGCTTTTGTCACCTGCTGCAGCTCTGTAATATCTGCTTGTGATAGAACTAAGCAGTTCAAGGGACTAAGATGGTTTTCAATAAAGAAAATATTTTACTTCACTGCATTTTTTGGTCTTTGGTATGAAACAAAACTCAAGCTGTTCCTGAAGTAGTTTCAAACAAAATTGCTCAACCACCTGGAGCCACAACAAGGGAGAGGATTTTTCACACCCAGACTCTTTATCTCATTCATTTAAATACCTTTCCCTTTAAATACCTTTTTAAATGCATTTGAAATTAAAGTCCTTGAATTATCCCCTTGAAAGACTTTCATCTTTCTTTCAACCACTTAAACTTTAATTCAAGTTGTCAGTTGTATAATGGCATCAAGGGTCTTAAGGGGAATTATCAGCTTCATTTTTACATGATAAATATTAAGCAAAAATTAAAAGTATTAACTCAAGTGCAATTAAAATTATAGGAACAAACAAAAGATATGGGAAGGAACCTACTTGGAATAATCTCATTCATTTGGACTTTCAAAAAGCTTTTAATGAGTCCTGCAGAAGAGGCTCTTAAAGAAACCAACCAGTTATAAGGTAAGAGATCAGGGATTTGAAACATGGTGCTAGAATATAATGCATACAAAAATATGGTTAGTATTCTTATGGCAACAGGTTAACAGTGAAACAGTCCCAAACCCTTGTTCTAATATTTGTAGTACTGCTAGCTGTCATTCAGCTTACTTGGAACAAGAGAGATAGGAAACTAAAGAACTTATAGTAGTTGAAAGGACAACACAATGACAGCTGAAAGTCATTACTGACAAGAACTCAGTAATGGACATTAGAGGAAATCTTGTGAATTATTCATACAAATTTGGTGTACCAATCGAGGAAGAAAGACCAGCGCATCACTGTGGACAGCTCAAATTCCCTGATCACCATTCAGTGACTGTCAAGAAGCAAACATACAGACTGTTCCAAAGCATAAGGAAAAGCAAAAAAAAAAACCCCATAAAATACAGCGTCATGTTGAAAATTAGTGGTGTGGTCCCATCAAATGGGATCTGTGCTTGATGGCTCCAGGGTACAGCATAGACTCACAGAGAACAGAGCAAGAGAGACAGGAGAGGAAGTAAAGATGATTATAGGCTGCAAAGTCTTTCCTTCTGAAGCGAAACTCCTTTTACAATGTTTATAGAAAAGATGAATAGACAAGCACTTAGCTCTGGACATTGGCAATAATGGATATTATATGGAAGAGAAAATGAGCACTTCTTACCCTATCTCATAACAAGAGAGACATTCAATGAAAATGAAAACAACACATTTTAAACGGATTACAGCTTTTTTATTTCAGTGTTGTAGATGATTCTGTAATAATAGTCTGCAAGATTTGTAGCATCTTCTGAAACACTGACTGATAAGGAAGTAAATATTTCCCATGTGATTTAGAACAATCAGGTGGAACAGAAAGCTTATTAAGAAAATAAAAGGGCCTTCTGGAGATAATGGAGTTGCACCCCCCCTCCCCCTTTAATTTCCTTTTGTAAATAGAGATTATAATGGTCTTCACAGTAAAAGGAGAGACTGGAGTTATCAGGAACAAGGAAGAAGATTAAGTTGAATGCTAGGGTTAAAGTGCAAATTAAACTTGTCATTCAAAATGAGAATTTCACAGACTGATGACAACTGCCATGCAACTAACCTTGAAACTCACTCTCCCTCGACTGGAGTATGATACACAGATCATGAAAACAATTGGTCTCCATACTGTATTTTCTTTATAAACTGCAGTGAAATTGCAACTATGGAAATAAATCCTTCCTACAAGTACTGTGAAACGAAGAAAGTTTTTTATCATATATGCACCCAGAATGTGGTGGACGTTGAGTCCTGAGTAGAAATCCTGAGCACTTAAACCCAGTCATTGCTCCTTACCACATCAGTAATCACAGTCATGAAGACCACAGGATGTGCCATCCATCTTCCCTGGCATACCAAGGCATAGCTTGATCTTGACATGCACACTGTTCTAGTTGAGCTTCAACTTCAGTTACTCCTCGAAAGTATAATTGCATATATATAAAACATCAAAATGTGACACCAAAATATGCACTATCAATGCTGGTATCTGTAATCTCACCTTTTGAAGTGCCTGCTATCAGGTACTATAAAAAAATGCACATTTTTCCACTTTGGTGGCATTACACCATCTACCACCACAGAATGTCAGTTAATGGGCCACATACCTTTATTTTTCCCCCCCCAGACAGATTCACATCATCAAGACCGACACTATGAATATTGTATAATATTAGGGTATAGAGCAAAAATAATGTTTGGCAGCTATTCAGATGTTGTTATGATAAAGCTCATTACACAGAGTATAAATAGCTGAAATGTATTCCAAGGAACTGTATTAATTCACACATACAAGCAATCTTAAGCTCTTGTGTAACAAGAGAATGAAAATAGAAGACTGTTTGCAAGTGTGTGTGTTTATGTATCTGTGGAAAACTAAAATACATTTCTCCAATATGTCTGTGCCTCTGTAAATAGAGAGCTAAAAATGAAATGGGAGGAAAGAATTACTTTGCAAGATGAAGCAAACCAACAGATTCAGTGGATATAGGGATGAATTTAGCCTGAGGTTCCACACAGAACCATGGAGGCTGTGTCCTTCCTTCCTGGCCATGGGTGAAGCAAGGAACCCATCCTCACAGTTTCTCCTTGCAGCCATAATCACATACTCTGCATGAGTGGAGGAAATGATGGGCTGTGAAGCACTTGTGGAAAGCATCTCAAAGAATTCCAATTTCAAACAGGTACAGTGATCAAAACAGGCTGATGCACCATCTTGCTTCTACGAAGAGATATAACGAGGTTTTTCTTCTGTGCAGAGAAGAGAGCACAGGAAGGAACAGAGCTGCAAAGAGACGTTTTTATATCCTCCCCCCAATGCGTATTTTCATTTCTCATTTCAATCACTGATCAAGTCAGCCACTCAGCTTCAATCTTTTCTTGAGCACTTTTGTGTTCCATCTCTGGTGGTTCATAATAAAGTGTACAGCGCAAGAAGAACAGGCCCCTCAGAATCTAATCAAAGGAGAGCCTACAAGATCAGACATCCCACCTCAAGATCTGAACAAAGAAACATTCATTAAAAGCATGCATCCCATTCCAGGTAGTCATCACCTAAGTATTCCTTCCTCATGGGAAACCACAAATGCTGCCTGTACCCCTAGCATAATATGATCTATCAGCTTTTCAATTGGCTAGTTCAAACCCCAAATTAACACAGTTTGCTGTCCACCAAAATGTCCCGGACACTGAAGTCTGTTAAAACAGGACACCCAGAGGTAGCCACATGAAACTTATGCCTGCTTCTCAAGGTGTATGTATACACACCACATCTGGGGCATGAGACACCATTCTTAAAAGAGAACAGAAAGAGGTGATCATCTGCTCCTGAGGGACACATGGGGAACAGGGAGGACAGTCTGAAAGAGATGGGGTGCTCTCCATTTCCTTTAAGGACTATGTTTAGCATTCCCAGCAGTAAGGAATGGTGGTATGAGAAGGAAGATGGCATTCTCACAAAGATTACAATAGCAAAAAAAACCCAAAACAAACAAAGACGACTGCTGTCAGCCACTTAACTGGGACAAGTCATGAATTGGTGGAATCTTTCTCCCTTAGTGCTACTGGCCTACATTATTTTTCCAGGGGAATTTTCAAGTTGATTATTTGGGCAGGTCTCATTGTTTCTCTAGTTTATTAAATGAAAAATTAGGACATTTGACAATTTCACATGAGACATTCACCTGTGACTGACAATCAGGAAAAAGATTAAGGAGAAAAGTATTTGTGAAAGCTAACCTTGGTGTAATGAAGCTAGTCCCTCTGAGCTTTCTACAGCTAAGACAGACTCTTTGAGTTCACTGTATGCTGCAGAGTTTTTCTTCACTTGTGACCCATAAAGCAGCCACAGGAGGTTAGACTCACAAGGTTCAGGCCAACCATTGTGAAAACCCTCAGTACACACCAAGAGCTAACCAGACCTACCATTTACCTTGCTTGAAACATTACTAGAGCAGTTATTACCAATGTAGACATCAACATCGTGCCCAGCTCTGAACTTTTGTGATGGAGGATGACATGGACAGGACAGTAAGATGCAACTCTCTCCTAATAGCCTTGCCCAGGTATAGGTGATAGATAAACTGTCTTGGCAGTGCTTCTCTCTCTCCACGACCCTCTGCATGAGCCTTCATGGCTAAAAGACTCTGGTTGATTATGTAAAGATCATTTTTATGCATTATGCAAGTGACATACAGTAAACTTTTTATGTGCATTTTTGGCACTAGACTTTTCTAAATGGCTAACAGTGCATGTGATAAAGAACAAAGTTCAAAAGTGCTAGGAAAAAATGGAAACACTGTAACTAGAGCAGATGAAAATGAGCAAAAGTGTAAGAATACCGAGCAACACAAATATAGGCAATACAGGAGCAGCATTTGGAACTGACCAGATGAAAGATCTTACCTCTCTCCCTTATTAATCAATGGGCAGCTCTCCAATTAGCTGAAGTATTACCCTAGGGCAAAAAAGGATGCTGAAAATTACCTTTCTTTATGGGATGAAGTGGGCTTAGCCATGGGGACTTGAAAATACAAGGAAACTTGTTCAAGTTAAAGGAAAATTTAGGTAAGGTAGTTACAAAGGAATTTTTACACAGCTTTTTATTATACAAAAAGGGCAGAATCTGAAATTCCCCAAGAGATTTCATAGCTATGACTGAGGCATAAAGTACCTCCAAAGCAATGGGTAAGCAACTGAAAGCAAGCCAAGGGACTGGCAATTTTAAAGGGAGGATGCATATTCCAGTTAAATAATTAAGCAGCAACACCAGTCACTAAGCTAAAACCAATTAGCATTACACCTACACACCTGTGTCAGTGGCCCCCACTGTGAGAACAGATTTGACCTTACCTTACCTACTGAGAGCACCCTGATACTCAACAAGTTTTCTTGTTTCTTGGAGCTTTGCACCCTCTTCCATGCCTTTACTCTTTTCCCCACCACTTTCTTTTAAGAAATGTTGCAGCTTATTTTCAACTTCAGGAAAAATGTTGGTCCTCACTTTGTTTTATAAAATAGTGGAAAAGATAACTCAAAATGGACATAACCTGAACAGGCAAAATGTGACAGCTAATTTTCTTAACCGGTTGTCTGGATTATGGGTTAACAAACCATTTTCCCAACACTAAGGTTTTAAGTTGCAGTCCCTTCTCCCCCCTTTCTTTTCTTTCAGTTAGAAGGAAATGCTTGATGATAGTCATGGGTAGACAAGAAAAGAAAATCCCTAACTAGTCTCAGCCAAATTACAGACTTGCTTTAGGAAAACATATGAAAAGCAGAACATCTCCTGAAATGACCTAAAGGTTTTTCAGCACAAAGTAGTATTTTGCCCATGCCACTTTTAACCTACTAATACATGCTTTATGTGGAGTTTTAATCGCAATGCTTAAAATGCCCCTTTATACTGCATTTTGAGGTCACCATTTCTGAAACAAAATATTTTGACAAGTAAAAAAGATTTTAAAAATATACTAACTTACCTAATTGGAAATAAATTGAAGGACATGTTTCTCTGCTCTGAATGTTATTAAGGGTAACTGGAGTCAATTTTCTCTGCTAACATGATAATAGACTCTTGCTTTTTAAGATTCTTTAAGGAAACTACCCTTGTGCTTTCCTCAACAGTGAAAGATAATTCAAAGTAGTTTAAGAACGGTGAATGAAGATGAGCTACTGTCTTTTTATAGCCATAAAACTATAAATTTAATGACAGGGAGGTACTTAAATTGCTGCTGGAGCTTGGTGTGTCCGCTCTAGTTCATGTATTTTTTTTTTGGTGGCTGACATGTGCCACCCTATTTTAGAGTATAACCTGCATTCAAAAGTTATGAACCGTTATGGTATTGGAGCAAATTATAGAACATCATGCTACCAGGTTAAAATAACAGAGCACCCAAATCTACTTAGTACTGCTAGTAATTTTCGAAACTGATTTTCAGATGTGCATGACCTCTCTGTAAAATGTATTTAACATGAACACCACAGAAATAACATTTTTGTAGTCCCATTCCTATGGAGAATTGTGAGGATGAACTACTTACAATTCAAAGACTGCAATATTGCTTATATAGCAACTGAAACTGCTTCAGAAAGCATGATCTGTTAATGACAAGTTTAAAGTATTTTTAACAAAATGTTTATAGTTTTGTCCAAAATTTATCTAACTGCTTTCATACTATGAAAGGTAATACTATGAGGTAACATTTTGATAATTTATATAACAAGATGGTCTTGTTACAGGTCATCTCCATAATACCTTATGCCACCACTGTGAGGAAATTCAGGTACTTGGCCAGGGAGCCCAAGCAAAAGGGACGCAGTTTCTCTTACTGTATGTATGGACTTCAATAGCAGTAAGCACGCAAGATCAGAACAGGCCATCACAAGCTCCTTCCCAAACATCTTTTTGGTTCACAGAAGCTCAGACCCAGCTGAATCTGGAAGTTTCCCATAGGAGCCATCTTCCCTGCAAGGTGAATGCGGTTAGTAGGCACAGCCTTGTGCAACAGGACCTCATCCCTGACCACTGACCAGTACAAGGGACTGTGTGAGCCAACCCAAGAAGCAGACAACAGATCCATGTTCAAACACACCATGAAGACCAAGGCCTAGATGGCCAATACCCCCAACTCCTAACACACTTTGAAGACCAACAGTAGAGTTTGCTAGGTATAGGGCCAATACACAGCACATTTCCCTGACATAAAATTCTTATTCTTTAGAGTCAAGAGCACTTACGTTTGAAACTTGTAGCACAGCAAGACCAAACCAACTTAGTATTTATACTACCTGAGAGGCAGCCAAGTCATTACATGGACACAGCACAGAAGTACCTAGATTAGGTGACTTCTGTCAGCAGAGGTCTATTAAAGAAAAGTCATAACCAGACTCAACATTTGAAAACAAAGGCTAAGCTGGTTCAATCACATATTTAAGTAACAAAGATTGACAACTGAGCAAAATACTGAAAAATATCACAGAACCAATGCTTCCTGAAGTCCTTCAGACAAAACTGCTACTCAAAACACAACCTAGAGATCCAGTATTAGACTAGATGCATGAGTTGCTTCATTACTGGGCATGGTCTACAAGTAGCTGTTACCGCTGAGGAACACAAGTCCAAGATCACTGTGTGTCCCTCTGCTCTACAGCAACTGAGAGGATGCACTGAAAAGAAGCAGACCCACAAAACTCTTATGCCACTCTGCAAATCATAGAGTACCCTCAGTTTGGAGATTATACAGTATTTTGACTTCTTTTCTCACAAAAAAAAAAATAAATCTACCAAAACTAAAGGAGGGGAGCACTGATCAGGGCTATAGAACAGTTTCACATTAACAGACATTAGAGGTGCATTTTAACTTGTGGAAAAGAAATGGCAAAGAACATACATGCTTCGGTCTATGAAGTCACAGACAAGATGAGAAGGAGGAAGCAACTACACGCCATTATTCAGAAAACAATGGAAAGTATCAAATCAAAATAATCAGGCAAAAACTGTAAAAAACCCCACACAGACTGTACAGCAAAATAATGGAAATCCTGGCACAAGATGCTGCAGAATCCACCTGAAATAAATTAGGCCATTTAATGGTCAAGGCCTTATGAGAGATGCAGTGACTCCGGCTCAGGAAGTCCTTAAGCAACTGTCTGCTAAAAACTGGGAATGCTCTCAGTATTGCTGACCAGTCACCCTGGGCTGCCACAGTGCAGCCCTTCTGAGCATGTGTCTCTTTATATGTGCACAAGGACTACTGTTCACTGCCTCGCTGCTTTTGTCTAATGCTACCCTGCTCACATTAGTAATGGTAAAAATAACTGCTATCTTAAATAGGTCATTCTATTAAATATCTATTAATAATCCTGGGAATGGAAAAAAGAAAACCCACCAAGAAATTGTAAATGCAGTTAAAACCCCAGCTCCGGTCCTAATCTCATCCTTTTCCATTTTTCCCACCAATGAGCATTATATTTTTATCATCCTGTATAAAATATCACAAACTGGAGTTTAAGCTGGCATCTCCTGATCAGCACATCTGAGATCAAACACCTTTTTTTGAATACATGTTTTATGTTTTCACATTTATTGTTTTATTATTAAAGATTTAATTAACAAGCTTTTTAACCTGAGCAGAATACCTCTAAATGGGTTAATGAAATTTATGCTATTAAACCCATAACATAGCAAGGGAATTATTACTTTAGATAATTACGTTCATACAATTAAGCCATTATGAAGTACAGATCATTTTCAATAATGTTTGCAGGGAGCTATCAAAGCAACCTAACAATTATCAGCAGAAGTATTTTTTAAGAAGTGTTCTTTGAAATCAAATTGTCCTGGAATTCACACACATTGCAAAAATGCACTAATCATTTTGAAAATGAGAAGCGCATGGCACAACAAAACCCCACCGCAGTTTAAACAAGATATACTTCATGACGCCACCACAGCATTTTTAACTGGGTGGTATAACAAGATAGAAACCATATTTTTTTTCTCTGCAATACGAATTTATTTTTCATGCAGGTGTTTCTGACTGAAAATATTTTATTACATGAAGGCTTGCAGAAATAAATTCTGTTAAATACAGAAAAAAATTTAAAATGTGACATTTTTCTTAGAAAAATGTTGTGACAAGACTTAGGCAAAACTGATCTATTTCCTTAGGAATTGTTCCATTTTCTGTTACAAAACAGCTCAAATATATCTCCTATGCTTCACACAAGATGAAATACGATTTCATACATGAAATGTGTTGTCATATGCCCAGCAATTGTGCTCATTTCACAAAGTACAAAAAATGTAATCTTATAGCATCAGTAATTGCCTAATATACAACTATCACCTTAGTCCACACTAGTGGACAGAGAAATAGAAAACAGTATCCACACTACTTTCTATTTCATGCTGAAAGACTTTCAAAATGTTCCTTACTTATTAATGAGATTTAGAGTCTTAACCAGGTGATCTCAATTCATTATTTGTACAATGAATGTTGAACTACTTGCTTCAAATGGCTCCAAGTAGAACATGTTATACTAGAAACTGCTGCAGCAACTAAGGTTTTTTGTTTTCTTTTTTTAAACTTTGCTTCCAATAAACTTGAGCACTTCAAGCCACAGAATGCAAAATGTCTAAAAAGACTTGAACCACCTCTTATTTAGATTTCCTGTCTGTAAGGAATATAGAAAAATGGGAAAGATGTCTCAAACACTTCCTTTATAGGGCTAAAGTTAAAGCCTATGACTTTAAAACCAAATTCATAGTCAGAAAAAAACCCCAAAACCAAACCAACAAACAAAAACCCTGAACAAAACAACCCCACTTTTACGATCACAAGTGTAACTAGCTCAGGATGTTACAGTATTAAAAAACATCGTGAAAAGCAACGGAACAAGTTGACACACTTTCAAATGTGACACTGAAACCAGCAATATTGCTTTTCCAATTTTTAACTCTTGGGGAAAAAAAAAAATCAACTGAAGTATTTCCTGAAAATTTTGGTCAAGCTTGTTTTTATGTTTGAGCAGTCAAAAGAATAAATGGAATGCCAGAAGCAGCCGCACTGATGCTTGAAAGTTTCATAAAGCCTACTTTTCTAACATTCACATTATAATCTCAGATTTTTACATTTATCACCCTAATCTCAGTATCTGACTTTCAACTAACAGGAAAAGTTAAAAGCTGATCTTTTCAGACTATGAAGTTACAAATATCTGAAACTAAGTGACAAAAACACCCATTTCACAGAGATCTTGATAGTTTTATTCACAAAATAAAGAGCTTCATCTTTCCAAAGGAAGACTTTAACAGAAGGACTCAATGCAACAGTTATAAAAAAGTGGTACTGAAAATTTGAAAAAGACTAATAAAATTTACAAATGCAAACTATCACTTTGTACAAAATTTTTGTTTTCAAAGACAGTTCAGTAACATGTTTTAAGATACAGTTTTAACAGCTCAGAAACGCACATTAATTTCAGCCTCTGGTTAGGCATTATTTTCGTCTGTGTGGGGAGTTCTCTCTTCGTCTGTCCTCATTCTTTCTGGATTCTCTGGATTCCCTGTACTGGTCAGAATAACGGCTGTACTTCTCTCTGTGCTTCTCTGAACCATTTCTATATCGATCTTCTTGCTCCTCCTCTCTCTGACTTGAATTATTATGGGCCCTCTCTCCAGATCTTGATCGTTCTCTTCTTCTACTGTGATGTTCATTGTCTTTAATCCAGTGCCTGTAATTTTCATCATCAGAAAAAGAAGCTCTTCTCTCTGCTTTCTTGGGTTTCGAATTACTGTGTTTATTTTCTACATCCTTACTTCTTTCACGGTTCCTGTCCTTTCCACTGTGGTAACTGTCTCTGCCATTGGACTCATCTCTGTGATGATATTTTGATATATCATCTCTCCTGTGCGATTCCCTCAACTTTCGGTGATTTCTTTCTGATTTGCTCTCAGTATCACTCCTTTCCTCTTGGTGCCTCCTTCTCATTTTCTTTTCATGTGATTTTCTCTTCCTTTCTTGTTTTTTCCTGGAACCTCTATCAGATTCTCTATTTTTCTTTTGCATTCTCTTTCTTTTGGCTTTAGGAGCATCTGAAATTATAAAACAAGAATGGAATAAAGTTACATTTAAATTTATTACACTCGTTAAACTACACAGAAAGTTCTAGAGAGGGTTTTTTT
>NDXB01012955.1:28697-45659 GCA_002631895.1 Agapornis roseicollis | reverse complement strand
TTTTTTTTTCAGAAAACATTTGTGTATATGTGTCGCGGTTTAAATCCAACCACCCAGCTCGTTCACTCACTCAACCCTCCCTTTCTTGCCCTCCCCTGCTTCCAGAGGGATGGGGGGAGAATCAAAAGAATGCAACTCCCACAGGTTGAGATAAGAACAGTTCAGTAACTAAGGTATAACACAAATCACTACTGCTACCACCAATAATAATAACAACGATAAAGGAAATAACAAGGGAAAAGACTACAGCATCTCACCAACCACTGACAGGAGACTCACAACACCCCAACCCAACTGAGTGCTGACCAACCACCTCTTCCAACCACCCCGAGAGAACTAGCCCTTCTGGGTAACTCCCAGTTACATGCTGGGCATGACGTGCTATGGTATGGAATACCAATTTGGTCAGTTTGGGTCCTGTCCCTCCTTCCTCCCGGCCTCCCCTCCTCCCTGGCAGAGCATGAGGCTCACAAAGTCCTTGGTCAGGGTAAACATTGCTTAGCAACAACCAAAAACATCGGTCTTATCAGCCTTGTTCCTGGGTTAAGTCAAAACACCAGCTACTAAGGAGGAGAAAAACTGACTGCAATTGCTGAACCCAGGACATTATGTTTCTGGACAAAGGTTTCAAAATAATAAGCTTGGATTTTATTTCCCTCCTGCCTGTTTCAGGCAATGGAGGAAAATTCACCCATTCTTTAATCGAGCAGGTACTGATTATCCTCAAACGTTTGTCTGCGCTACAGGCTTTCTATTTTACATAAAATATTTCATAAAATAAATATTTACTTAAAATATTTACATAAAAAATTTCTCCATAAAAGTGTGAGCTGACTATCAAGCCTAAGACTATTCTCTATTTTTTCTCCAAGTTTCAATATTTCTTAGTAACTCCACTGTTACTAACACAAGGATACTATCTTACAGAACGGCTTGAGACAGTGGTACCGCAGCAACATTAACAATGGCCCTCTGGCTCATTTTTAGGAGAAACTGACAGCTTTGTCAACAATTTTCAGACTAAACCTAACTTACACATTTATAAATCACAGTAGTGCTTACCTCAGTGGAAGAGTTTGCTCTTTTATAAGGAACCCCTAGATTTCACTTGACAGTATTTATGAGTAACAGCCATTTAGAATAAATATTAATTCACCATATTGTATGAACTTCAGTACCGTAACAGCTGTTTCTAATCACTTTTTGATAATACCACAGCCAAAACCTGATTTAGTAGCACACCAAATATCTGAATCCTACAGCAGCTGCTAGTCTTTTGTCTCACTTAAGGCTTCCTGGCATACTGATAAAACACAATGATGGATCAATTCGTATTTTTTTTAAGTTGACATATTAAAAATCAGTGTTTTCACCATTATTTTACATCCATCAGAAAGCAGAAACAAGAAAGTAAATACAAAGAAACAAGCTGCTCTGGTAAGGCACATTTCATTCTCTTCTGGACCCATTTTGGTTGGAAAGACCTCTCTACAGCAGCAGTGTGCTGAGCTAGCTGAAGTTCCACACATTAGTTGTCAGTAAGACAGTAATCTCTAGTTTAGCTGCATGTTCAATTTCTCAATTTCTAATCATGGGGTTTTCTGTTTTCTCTTATACACTGCATTGTTAAACCACTGAAGTAGCATAGCAACACTCCTCTGAAAAATGACTTTCAACTCTACCAAGTTATTTTAAAGATTTTTAAAGTTTTAAAAAGCTGCAAACACACAAGACAGAGTAAGAGTTATAACCAGTAAGGGACCTCAACCAAAAGAACAGTTATCTCCAATTAGTGTTCTGACCACTGGAATTAAGGACAAGAGTCAGGAGCAGGGAGGGGTGGAGAAGTTAAATCAGGCTGCAGGTATCAAAATGCAAGTTTTTATGAATGCGTTCCTAAATGGAGAAAGGACAAGTAGTAAAAAAGAAGGTCTTAAACCTACAAAAATAAAGTGTTCATACTAGCAGACTGCAGACTCTCTTGGTTTGTTATTAAGGACTTAGCTTTCTGATTCCTGTCAGGCAGCTCAACAGAGCTGCAGTTGTCTGTGCAGAAGATCTGCTGAAGCAAGGCCTTCTCTGACCCTGTTTAACTGTGACATCCTCTAGCGCTTTGTTGTCACTAATGCCATTTACACAATGAGGCACAAATCAGACTTTGTACAATAAGACTGCTATGGAAAACAAAAATGCACTTCTAAAGCATGAGCAGTTCACACTGCTTTTACCAATCAACATTTTCAGTTCAAAGGAATGTAATAAATCAAATTAACTTAGAATCAGCAAGCTTCTGTACTACAGAAAGTCATGCTGTTATCATCTGCCCACGCTATACCCAATGCGCACACTAACACACACTATTTTATAAATTAAGCAATGTTTATGACACTTCATGTCAAAAAGAAGGTTCTACATCAGCTGCATGATATAAGATGCTAAACATTAATTATAATGCACAGAAAGACAAGAAACTAAGTTGTCAGCAACGGCTAATTCTTCCTTGGAGATTACTCTACAGACAAGAACCTTCACTATATCACAACGCAAACTCTTCCTGAAGAAGAGGAATTAGAAACAGAGACATTTCACCAGCAAGCATTCCACAAAGATATTAATAAGGAATAAGCCTAATACCTGCTGCACAGTACTAGAGCTTCAGTTTAATGGAGGAAAGAAGTATCAACTGTGTAAAAATAATCTACATAACGATGTTTCTCAGATATTTAAGTCCATTAAAATGGAAATCAGTTTCTCTAAATTTTGGCATAAATTTCCATTAGCAATATTCAATATTTTAAACCATGTACATTTAAAATAATTGATTGGTTTCTAAAGCAGAGATACTGACACTGTCTGTTGCTAGTTTTTCCTCAAAATAAGTATACACAGAAATAGAAATGAACAGGTGTATAGAAGTAAATAAAAGACATACAAATAGTTACATAGCTAGTGCTTAAGTACCTGAGTCACTGCTATCATCACTGCTAGATGAGGAGTCACTGCTGCTGGATGATTCTGAGTTACTACTGCTGTCAGAATCAGATTCTGAGGAAGAGTCAGTCTCTGAAGATGAAGAAGAATCTGATGACTCAATGTCTTGTTTCTGTGTCATTATCATCTTTGGTGCATTTTTAAGATGCTCCCGTAATTCATCCCTAATTAACAAGAAAATTTTATTTTTAGGGTTTTTTGTTTTCTCTTTTTTTTGGCAGGTGTGAGGGGAGATAAGGAGAGTAAGTATAAAATAGTAAGTGCTCCTTACGTTAGTCCTCCAAGGCCAATAGAAGTGAAGAAATTGATGGCAAAGCGAGTGTTTCTTGGGTTATCCCGAGGCAGTAATCCCTCAAAGAAGGGCTGCAGTGTTCTGATGGAAACAAACACCTAAATTAAACACTATGCCTGCTTAGCACTAATTCTCATTGACATTAGTAAGCTGAAAAAGAAACTGTGTGTATCTCTATAGGACAGCAAACATTTTCTCTTCCTGCATTTTTCTATACTTTGATTGTATCTGTGATGGATCTTACCAAAATGCTACTTGGAAACCTGCTCTTTTATGAAAAGGAAATTCTTCACTCATAGAAGTTACATATATACTGTTGATTATGACAACAAAAGCCTAATTTTGTGAAATCCTGAGGAGACTTGTCAAATTGCAGCAGCCTATGATAGCAAAGGATACTGCTTGTTGATTAAGAAGTTCAAAGACTTAGGTATGTATGTTGAAGTCCCAATCAAACATGGCCCTAAATATAATTTCAAATTTAAATTTACATGAAAGTATCTACTTAATTCTTCATCATACATAAAGAATCCCAACTTATAGGAAATAGTTCGAACAACTGAAAGGAACACTGGGAGAATGCAGTGTATTAAATCACACAGAGGCTTAAAAGAATGTGTTACTTAAGATACCCTTGAGGACAAGTAACTAATCCTAGAAAAACTGTTATCAATAGTTACGTGTTTTTCCTACGTTTTGTCATAAAAAGAAGCCACAATAACATTTATTACACACCTATATAGCTGACAATACATACAAATAAACCTGCACTTTGAAAATTCTTATACGAGTTGAGTATTATTAGCAAAAAAATTTGGTAACAAACTGATGGTATCATGCTCAGCGTAAGAGGACTCTTTGCAATGGCTAAATCTACAAATGTGCTTAGTCATGAAGTACTGCAGCTACAGAACTGCAGTTTTAGTTGAACTTGAAACCAAGAGTTCTTATTTGTACCTTTTCAGATGAAGAAGCTAATTGAACTCACAGTTTTGAAAAGAAAATTTCAACTTACTCGTCTTTTAATCTTGCATTTAGATTAGGAAGTCCCATATATTCACTGAGTTCCTGAAAGAATATTTTGACAAAAATTCTGCTGGAGGATGTGGTAGTTTCTTCACTCAGTATTATACATTCAAGGACCTGAAAATATTTAGGAAAATATATATAGAAAAACATTAAGCTTAAATATACATCCTTTATCTTAAAAACTTTTGTCCTTCTAAAATAACTAAACACCGACTTCTGCTCTACCCACCCCCCAAGAAAGTAAATCTTGTAAATCTCTAATCCAGACTTTCTTCCTCAAAAATTCTTTTCTACCCTCTGTAAGCCGTTTCTGATCATATTTATGCTAGTAATTCTTTAAGGACTTACTTTATCCAGCAAAATTCCACAAGAGTGTGAACTGCTGGGAAATTACAGATTTAGGGCTTAAGTTCTAAAGAGGCTAAATATTTAGACTTGTTTGTGCCTGAAGAATGACAATTAGACTGAGATACAAAATAAGACTAAAACACTATGAAAAGAGAAGTTACCTTGATACTTATTTCTTCACTTGTAATGTTTCATTATTATATGTCAGAATGCAAGATTATTTTTATTTGGCACTTAAGTCAGAAAAGGGCAATATTTTAATATTTCTTGTATTTCTATAAAGCCTCTAATTTTATATATAAATACACTTTTAAAAGGTTTCTTTAGTCTTGTTTTTTTTAGGGGCAGTTCAGCTATTTAGAGACAGTTCTGCTTTTAAAAGTTCAAAATTCTAAAAGTAATACATTTTAATCAACCGATTTCAGCTGAGCTCCAGAAAATAACAGCTCAAATCGACTACTTCAGAATGGGATGGGAGGATGACTACGCACAGGGGGCAGAAACAGGATACGGAATAAACCAGAATTGTTCAACAGAATCTGAGAAGACACTTAATCCAGTTTGCTACAAATACAAGTAGTTCCAAATTGCAGAGTAGATACTAAAACTAATGTAATTGTTTCTGAATACAGGAAATTGAACACTTACACTCCATGGAATTGAATCGGTGTGCAGTAGATGAGCAAACATCTTGGCAACATTTCTCAGTTTGTTCGTTTCCAAACGATGAATGGTATCATATTGTTCTTTGAAAATAGCTTCAAAGGATTCCATGTATTCTTTTTTTAACATGCAGAAACGCTGAGACAACATTGTACAATTTAAACAACCACATTAAACAAAATATTAACCATGCAAATAACCTATATGTAAGTGACATAATTGGTGCAAATATTTACTGCAAGGTTTTCCTTTTAAATAACCCTTGGAAGAGAAGACTATACCTTCATATGGATATATTCATTGCTTTCAGCAGTTTGTTGGAACAAGAAACTCATCTGCATTGCGAAGTAGTAATTATCAATTTTGAACTACAGCAAGATATTCAGCAATTTCTTTTACTTCTGCACATCCAGTATTTTCACCTGATGTAACCTGATCAAATGTAACTTTTTATACACGACATCAATGCATGACTAAAATCAGACAGCAGGTAAGGAAGTTTGGTCAGAAACATTCCAAAGAACATGGAAATTAACATTTATAGTCTACTAAACCTGTAGATTCAGGTGGTTAGTGCTTTGTAAATGACTGCAGAAACATTTCCTCAAATAATGTTTAAAAATATAAATGGAAAAAGTCACTGCTTTCAGCATAACTTGCTCACTTTAGAAGATAAGTATTTTATCTTAACTCATCAGATCTATCAATATCATTGATAAGGAAAACTTAACTAAGAAATAGCTGCAACTAAATTTCCAATCAGTTATACAAAACTGAAGAGCTAGCTGTTTACTGAAAAAACAAACAAAAAGACTGAACAGAAGGTACTCAGTCTTGTGCTCTAAAGAAAAACAAAAACCCTACTAAGTAGCTTTGAACAAAGTGGTAAAAGATGAGAGTCTCCAAAATTAAACTTCAGTACTGTAAAAAGGGTATCTTCTGGTAACTCATAATACTTAACCTCTTTTTAGTACCATTCCTTTGCCACTGATTTATTGTTCTGCCTTCATGAGAAAAGAGGAAGTTAACTATTTTATGATTCTAAACAAAACAAACAAGAAAAAAAAACAATGATATGAAGAGAAAATTAGTTCCCTATTCTGCATTCACTATGCTTATTACAATCAAAATGCTAATCCAATTCACTAATACAACCAATCAACTAATATAAACATTCCCAGACTGCTAGACTATTAGTCTTATTTATCCATTAAAATGTAAGTTTGACAAACAGAAAAACAGAGTAAACCAAATTAAATTATCTACCATAAAGTGTAAAAACCCATAACAGAACTCACCCCTGCCAGTAACCCGAAGAATTTCTCATATGTTCTTTGCTGAGCACAGCAGTCAAGTATCATATTGCAGAGTTCTTTCTGGTTTAAGGAAAAAAAATATTCTCTGGGTAAATTCACTGTAGCAGCAAATACTGAAGAAAGCCTTACAGAGATGAAAGCTTTAAAACAAGAACATTTACATAAAACTTCATTGGCAACACCAGTAGTTTCCTGAGTATTTAATTTTAAAAATAATCTGGGACATGAATATGAATTTTCACCATTTAGATTTCCTATTTGGCTTAAGCTAAAATGTATGCATTAACACCCTGTATATCTAACCCACATAGGTCAAAACTAATTTACAAATTGACTTCACCACAGTGCAAAAGAAGAGGTGTAAGATAAAAAGGGAAGGTTTTGAAGGTTTTTCTTGTAGTTTTATTTGGTTGTTGTTTGGTTTGGGGGGTTCTGTTTGTTTGGGTGGGGTTGTTTTGTAATTGCACCAATCCCTGCATTTATGAAGATTCTTCACAACTTCCAAATGTCAAACTATCTTAGAGAGAAACCATTTGGCAACTCAAATACAATGTGCATGCTTAAGGGAGTATTTCCAAAATCAGAAATGTTTGTAGATTTTGGTATAGACTAGTACCTTGGATTACTCAGACATAATTTTCACAACCACCTCTGCTCACCATAAGCAGGAGGCAGTGTTTCACTGCAATTGCTTCACTGGAGAGGCCTGAGGTTGATGTTCAGAAACACTAAAGTCCTCCCTGGGAGGCTGATATGCCTAGACTTTCACTATAACGAAGGTCCTGAGAGGAACTTTTCTAAAGAAGCTGTTTAAGGGCTCATGCTCTGAATCACTCTGTAGAAGAGCACCTTTCATTCTTGGCTCAGAAGGCGCAGAGGAAACCTAGGTAGATGAGTCTCTCAAAACTTGTATGCATCCCCCATCAGAAACAGCCTCCTTTCCATTTTTAACTCCATCTCCATGGTGGACATGGGTGTAAACATCAGCTACAGTACTCACACAGATGCTCTCCTTCCACTGATATCAACTATCTAGAACAGTTAGTCTCACTCTTTTGGCATATACATGTGAACTGTCTCCCTTTCTCCTTGTTCCCCAATTACATCACCCCAAGATCATTGCCAAACTACCCACTGGCAGCTACCTCCTCCTATCTTTCACACACACCATACCAAGAACCAGAGAGAAATGCACACCAGTGGATTCCGCATTGTTAGGACCAGAGGTCTTCATTGGCTGAAGGCAGTAATCTAGGTAAGTAGGCATACAGAAGTTTAAAAAAAACCTTACCCTCTGACTTACTATGTAAGTTGCAGGTAGCTATACAGCTATGAAATGGTTTAAGGCACATTCTGCAACATTACAACAAGTGAAGCAAGCTTTTATATAAATTAAGAGCTATGAAATACATGGCGCTTAAACAGGACTGAAGGTTTTTCCTCACTAACTTTTTTTTATTATTTTCTCGTAAGACCAATACAATAGCATAAATCAATTTGTGATATTCCCAAACAGGTTTTCAGCTGCCAGTCATGTATCTTTCACTGTTAATATCTATTTCAACTAATAACAACATGTCCATAAAAAATACTGGATAATTTCAAGCACTTTGTCCTCTTTATAACTTAAAACTAGTTTACTGTAACATATACCCACTTGTGCTATTCTTGCAAGCATGCATTTCAGAAATAAACATTTTGCCCAGCATAAAAACTCAAAACAAATAAAAAGGCAATCTTGCTGAGCAGGAAAAAAATACCCCCTCCAAATAGCAAGGCCATAATGTATCAAACAAGCTTACAGACGCATTTAAAGGCATTCCTTTCAACGCTGTATTAGTGTGATATATTAAAATGCATATTAACTTTATATATCATCCTGGTTTCCAACAATGCTGCAGTTAATCAGTTTTTAAACAATAAAAAGGGTAAAGTGCTGATGCCACTGCTAGTAACATCAGCAAGAGTTGAACAAAAAATTTCTTCCTGATCTTAAATGCAATTACAATATTGGTATCCCCTGTGGTTTACAGTAATTAAGTATTTTAAGATTTTAATTAAATATTACAATGATTTCTAGGAGGGTACCTTAAATAACCACAAGCATGAAAATAGATTAGCCCATAAAGACATTCTTGCTAGTATTATCTAAACAACTCCAAGTTAGGTCTAGAGTAACTGCCTTCCAACAAACTAACTTTCAAATTCTTTCATTATTTTTTGAGCAATGAGACAAGTTCACATGTCAATTCTAGATTCATTTATAGCTTTAAAAGTCAGTTAACTTATTTCTGTACTTGCAATGAGAATACTTCTGTGATGTTTATGGTAGGAAGAGCCTGTGTTTTTTAGTCCATCACTTTCTTTAAAGAATACAGTGAATATGTTTCCAAATTTCACAAGCAATTTGTATACTATGTTGTTCCAACAGTTTTCATACAATGCTCAACAAGTGATTATTTGGCTTAGTTAAAGTATGAATGGATACCTACTCATAATGTAAAATGCTTTGACAATATCTGAAATCCAATGCAGATGGTGAATGACTTTTTGTAAAAATCTTTAATTGATTATTGTATCATGGAAAAAAAAAACGGCACTTCCCAAAACTGCTAAGACAAATAAGGAGAAAGTTCTCTCTAAATGCAGTGCATTTCTTACAGTTCTCCCTAAACCTTTCTTACTAGCTCTTACCCAAACAAGGTTTAGACAGATCATGGCTCAACCTAACTTGGAAAGAACCATCATACATTTAAAGATGCTAAAGGGTAACTTAGGAAAACACACACAAAAAAAGTCAGACTTGCTTCTTTCCCCCACAGCTTTACCATTTTAAAAAAATAAACACACCCTGCCCACTCTGCATTTTATCAGCTTCATACAAAGGCTACGTTCACTCCAGATTGATGACTTAAGCAACTTGGTCTTCTCACACGCTTTTGATTGTGGGTTCCTTTTCACAGTTATACTCGCCCCCACCACACCTTCCTTCTTTCCTTATTTTTTGTGATTTTTTTTTAAGATTTACATTTAGCTAAGACTGCAATTTCAGAGCTCTCCCACAGGCTGCCTCCAAGAGGAGGAATCCCTCTCCCTTCCCTAGCTAGAAGTAATGGAATTTCCATCTTCTCTTCCTTGCCAGCCACACAGCTCTCTTCCAGCACTGCATACAAACGCTGAAGCAATCGTAAGAGATCCCCATCCTGTAAGTTAATGTGGCTTCTTAAAAACATAAAACTAGTAATGCCAGCGCTTATTTTTTACAAGTTTCTTCAAGGAACTGATGACACTGATTGGCTGGAAGCAAACCTAGTAAAGGACATAGGTTGGTTTGATTCAATGCAAAACTGGAATTATGTAAAATTAGTGCCTTTCATTTTACACATGTGCTTTTACAGATGTGGCATTTTACACAGATGCTTTTACAGATGTGACATTTTTCCTTTTTCCTATTTTATTTCAGCTGAAGTGTATTTTGCTTCCACTTACTACCTTAAAGCTTTCCCTACTGCTGCGTATTTTATTGTGTACAACCGATGTGCCTGATTTTTCCAGTATCTCTTCTCTTTCTCTTGTTTGTCAAATAACAAAGAGCCAAGGCCAGAAAAGCCATGGAAGATGTTTCAGTAGAAGGTGGCCTCCTGGCAAACTACATGCAGTGCTTTTGTCAGCTACTATACTGTTTCTTCAGGTCTGTCCTGTATTTGGTCACCTAATGTCTTTCTCAACATTTTTTGTCCTTATTTAGCATTTTTTACCTCAGCTGATTTTATGTTGAGAGCAATGTAAGCTTAAAGCTTGATACGGTTATCAGAAGTCCTGCACAACTCAGACCTACAACACTTTACACAGGAATCATTACTTGGATATAAGGATATATACATTTATAATCCTGCCGCTACAAATCTGCAACACAACACAAAAGAATCTGGTGAAATAATACATTAAAGCTCCACAGTGTCTGCTTCCCTTCCACCTGAAGACTACCCATGCAAAACAATTTTAACGATTCCACTGCAGTAATTTGAGGGATTCCATCTCCTTAGGTTAAATTCACACATACATGTTTGGAAGATCAAAGCCTAGTCAGAATTCTAGCTAATACCTATTATCAGTAACACACAAACACAGCTTAATTCTGCATGCCTTCTACACCTTCATTTTGTAGATATTACTGTACATGACAACATACCCAGAAAATGCAATAAATTTCCCTATTATTTAATGAAACTATTTTTACCTCATTGGTATCTTTAATGTCATAAGGATAGGCAATTTTAGAGTATTCTATGATTTTAAAATATTTTAACACAAATATCATCTGCATATTTATAAAGTACAGCCTGTTTTCCAAAAACCACAAGTAAACTAGTAAGATAGCTGAAAATTAGTCTTAGATTTTATTTTTTAAAAATTTATTTTCTGGTAGAAAAGACCAGTAACACCTAAAAATTTTAAACTTAAAATTTATATGCTTAAAATAATCTTATCCAATAGATATCATGCATTTAAATAAGTACTTCTTGAAATTTCAGTTCCATATCTGGGACTTCATCCCATATAGGTATGGTTTAACAGACCATGGATTAGAAGAACACATTATAAATTATTTCAAGTGGTATTTTGACTAATTAATCCGTATGTTTAGATGATTTCTCCTGTAAGAGCTCAGCCCCTTTGTGTGATCCACAAGCCTATTAAGTGTGGATGGATTTTTATCAAAGAATGGCCATGTTCCCAAGTCAGCAAGTGCCTATGTGGAGCTTGACATGAACAGAGGATGAAGAGAGCTGTGGGTAAAGAAGCAAAAGTAACAGTGCAAGCAAGATGAGAAGAAACTGGAATATGCTAAGACACAATAGTGAACTGTTAGCAAACTTTAAAGGCTAGGTTCTCATACACTTAATTTAACCAATTGTAACTAGTTGCTGTGTGCTTCACTGTATATGTATCAAATCTTAATACTGCAAGCCATTGATCATGTATTCACTAATATGACAAGTTATTGTACATGTATCCAAGTATAATACACTAAGTAGCCAATTATAATACAGCAAACTATTGAATTAATACAGCTAACTATTGTATATGTATCCGTTTATAATACAGCAGGCTATTGTAAGCAGGTGCAGACAACGGTATAAAAAGGGTAGATGCTTTGTAATAAATGGCTTTTGCCTGATCACACTGATCTCTGATGGAGTCCACTTTTTCTGCAGCAACTCTAGTAGTAGTAACTCTATTCCATTCTTCAGGTCATTAAAGAAACATCAGGTCAGCCAAAGTAACTAGCTCACTCTCACCCTCCAAATTATTTCAAAACTTTTCAATTTTACAGGATTACAAAGTAATCTACATTAATGACTGGAGAGAAGAGAAAAGGGTAAACTGGTTCCACTAACGGGTCTTCGCAAATTTTAACTAAATATTCAGATTCCGCACATGTATGTGTGTTTTCTAATGTTCTCTTCAGGGATTACACTACTGTCAACAGCACTGTATGTTACACAAATTAAAGCCAATGAGAAAACAAGACCTTGTCTATCAAAATTCCATATCCTAACTGCAGAGTGAGGCTACTGATAACACTAATAATTCCTTTCTTTCTTCAAAATCTTCTGAAGAGTCCTGAGATACAGACTTCAGATTGCTTTTCAAGTTGTGAACCACACATCTCAGGTATCAAATACATTATTTCCTTTTTAAAGATATGATGTACAAATTATACATGCTAATCTACATCTCTTATGAACATCCTGTGAACTGATGGACTGTCTAAAGTATTCCAGGATCAAACAGGTCAGAGATAGCCTGTATGAGAAGCTATGCTCTGTAGGTAAGCATTAGTTACTGCACCTTGGACTAAGAAACAGCTGTAACAACATGCAGTCCTTTTCAACGCTAAGAAAATCAGGCTAAGGGCCAGCTTCTTTTAAAAGTTTTGGAATATATTATAAATATTCAGCTAGCAATGTTTTTAAAGAATTAAGAACTTTCAAAATTCTATATTAATTACACATTTATATAGTCTATAATACTTTCTAATTTTATTGTTAATTCTCATACTAAAACATCTGGAAACAAAGATAACTAATGTTTTAAGCTCGGCTGATGGTCACATGAGCAGTTTGAGAATAAGATCATTCTGATTTTGGTGGAACTTCCAGCCTTAACGCAATATATTTGAAAAGTAGTACAGTTAAATTCAATGCAAAATCTGAACTAAATGCTACAATATTACAAGTTAAAATAGCATACAGTTCATAAAATTAGGTGTATGCGTGTCATTAGATTTATACATCCAGACATTAAGAACAAAAGCAGGGAAAAAAAGGAAGTTTATGCATTAAGAGAACTCAAACATACTTTCAACCTCAATGTCAGATACGAAAATTTAAACTGACTCAGCATCCCAGGCCCATGAAAGTCCTGCTTCAAAAGACAGGAAATCTACCTGAGGATGGTCACCTTTCACAAGCAAGCCTGTGAATTAACCATGGTGCTGCTGCCAAACCTACCAGTTGCAATGCCCTACAATAACAAAGGAAAACAATGAATCCAAGAAATCAACAACTCAGTTTCCTGGACTACATTCTCACTGAATGTCAAGTCAAAATAAGTATTTCTGTTATCTTCAAGACTTGATGCATAAATAGCATGAGATACTGACACCCCCAACCCCTCCAATTAGGACTGCTTTGAGCAAGTGTGACACCATCCTGTAAAAATGTAAAAGTGCCAAATGCATGCATAATTCTTTCAAGAAGGCTGTGCCTACAGTAACTTTTATCTTTCTAGTAAATACATAAATATCCAATGACCCATTACTTTTGTCAGGGATAAGCGCATACAAGTGGCAGATATTCTGAGAAAAGAGGCTCTAATTTAATTTTGCAAAGTTCCAAACATTGCTGTATATAAGTTTAGCTCTCACCACAACCAAAAACAGCAACAAAAGCCTAGAAGACAATCAGGACATGCACATTTTCAGAAAGGAAGAACAATGTATGGGTGGTTGTTTTTCTGGCTGGTGTTCCCTTCCTCTCCCACTAAGGGAAAATGGGCAACAAGGTAATATATTTCCCTTTCTGCTCTCCACTGGAATGATGCCAGTAAGCTTTCACAAAGAAGTATTCTGCAGGCAGTTGCATCTTTCAAAAAATAAAAAAAAATCTATATTCCTCATGTTTTCCTAAAGAAGGATCAATTCTCTAGCTAAGTAGCTGTCACTCCTGTCTAGATATGTATTACTGTGAAGATCTTCAATTTTTTTTTTTTCCAACTAAAAGCATCAGAAACTGAAATGTCTTCCTTGAAGAACAGTGACAACAACAAAAAAAATCTGTTAAAGGAGAGCATCAAGTAAAAAGCTTATTTATGATGTTTTAGTTGAGCTTATTTATTTGCTTTCCTTGTAGTTCAGAGGCCAAAACAACTGGTAATACCATACGCCTCTAATTAGAGTTTTGTTAAAAGTTTCTTCTTTGATAATGTATGGGATTGATGCACCTTTAACAGATAATGACAGTCCTTTTTAAAAAGAAGAAATAGGATGCTCTGCCAAGACTGAACATATGTCCAAAGAAGCAACTGTAAGGCTTGTTTACAACAGTTCCTCAGGCTGTAGTAGAGACTACAGCAAAGTTTTTCAGTTTTTGATCTACAGGCTGTAGTTGGGTCTAAATAGCACCAGGAAAAGCAAGCTTCCTCAGATGAAATTTACTGGAAAAAAAAAAATGAATTTAAACTATTTGAATGTATTTTTTCCTTAAAAAGAAAAAAATGCATACAATCAGAAACATATGAGAATTAAATTCTGAGTATCTGACATACTTAAACACTTACAGTACTCTGCCTAATGCAGAAAAGCAGAACTAAAATGCCAAATTGAGTCAACAAAAACAAATGAACTATCCAAATAAAAACCAACCTCTTTGTTAAACCTTAAGAATCCACATGGAAGAGCATGATGGAACAAGAACCCAAATGCAGAGATGATAATAAAAATAAAAGATGAGGTACGAGAGTATACAGCTGGAGATTAAAATTTACTGCATGCAAGTCAGCTGGGAATTAGAAGATAGATGTTTCTATTTAACAGCATCATTTGCTTCTCAAATAGCAGCATTTCAGTTCATCGCAAAATGGAAAAACGTGTTCATCTCAAGACAGAACACAACCATTTTAGGCTGGCAAACACAAAAAAAAACCTGCCGACATTCCCCTCAGCATCCAGTACTAAAGCGCAGTGCCAAAAAGCAGTGTTATGTTGCTCTATTCTGTAGATTATCCATTTGAATCTTAATCCTCTTTCTGAGAACTGGAGCTATGCAACAGATCCATTACTGGTATTAAGCATACAAACACTTGTGTTGCACAGCAGTTACTGTGACATGATAATCTGATGAAATACTGGTAAAAACTGCTAAATGTATTCCTGAACTCAACTCTGCTAAATCACACTGAAAATCTCTGTACAGAAAGATTTCCTGAACAATTAACCTGCAAGAAAGTTAAGACTCTATTAGTCTCAAAACTGTCATTTGTGTCTATCTTCAGGTTTTGAATAGTCTCAGTTTTTAGACTTTATTTAATTGACACTTTACTAATCAAAACTTGTGGAAAACTGTCTTACTGATGGAATTAAAGAAAAAATATTTTATTCAGTAAAGCCTTCCAGATGGAAAATATGGAGCTACTGTAATATTAAACTTGATTTGAAAAAAGGATTTTGCTATGAGAATTTCAAGTTTCACCTGACTTTTAAGGAATAGAAACTGCACTGACCAATACTTTAGTCAAACACTAGTATCTGTTTCTCCTGATAACCACCATTCACAGTAGGAGCTGTCACAGAGGACGAGCTATTACTTACAGCATCTTCACTTTTAAGGAACAGCCAACCATGACACTTTCTCCTCTCCTGTAATTGATCTTAATTGTAACTTCTTACAAACACAAACAAGCTTTAAAGATTCAACCAAGAGTTCAGCAAACATTTCAGAAATTTCTCAGGACTGGTTAAAGCTTAAGAGTCATAAGGTAGAAAGAAATTATAGTTCAAGACACAACATCCTGCAATACAAGTTGCTGAAGCTTCCAGTAAAAGAGGGAAGAAAACAAACAAAAAAGTGCTTTACAGCTTAAAAAATTAGTCCTGTGGTTTGTTTTGATAATGAAGGCAGGGGTATTCAACTCAATAAAGGATTCAATCATGAGGTATTAACTTGAACAAATGAGACTGTACAATGAGCAAGTCACTGCACTCTCATCTCTAAGGTCATGTGAAACATAATAGTGATTATTAGAGAAAAAAATCAGCACAAAGAAGATGCCTTGTGATTAAAAGCGTCACAGCAGTTTTGAACACTGAATCGTAGTAATTCCTACAACTAGTACTGAACCATAGGTTGATACTGACTCATTTTTATCTCTTTAGACATATATTACACACACAATGCCAAAAATAAAACTTCTGCATTTATTTTGAAAGCATTTCACTCCTAGTAATTACAGTGGAATCAAACTACATCACCTCAAATTCTTTCTAATAATGGTGGTGTGCTAACCAAAATAAATTGTCAAAGCAACACAAACCGTAGTATTCAAACACATACATTCTTATCCATCTAAACACAGTCATTTTCAAAGAATGCTTTAAGTTTTAATATTAAAACCTGTGACACCTACTGAATTTTACATGTTTAGCAAAGCACAAAGTGACGGGAAAGAATCTATTGGAATAAGATGTTAAGAGCACAAAGTAACGTTGTCTAGAGACCTGACTAGATAGCTAACGGGATATCATACTTTGGCTCCTGAAGTCATCTGCTCTCTAAAGAGACATGAAAGTCAGTGCAAACATTTCAGAGATTATAGTGCCATTGGTAACAAATCTACTGCACTCTAAATTAGTTAGCATTGTGCTTAACTGATTCCAAACAGTTCACGTACATGCAATTTACTCATACTTTCCGAAGTCTTAAAACTAGACCCAGGAGTTGCTGCAAGTGCTTTCCTACAAAACTGGGAGTATCAATTTTTGTGTTTGCAGTGCAGCAGGAAAAAAGTAAACCTGTCTGCACATTTACTTTCGCATATAGTAACATACACGTATTACAAAAAGTGACCCCTTAAATTCAACTGTGTGTGTCTGATTACTGTTATTTGAAGCGAACAACTGATTCGCAGAAAGCAAAACAAAACAACCTGGCAGCAAATATTAAGACAAATCTCAGAAAACACCACATAAAATGATTAAAAAAAAAAAACAAAACCTTTTTTTTTTTTTTTTTTATTTACCCAAAAAATATATGGGGTGGT
>NDXB01012955.1:11643-26010 GCA_002631895.1 Agapornis roseicollis | reverse complement strand
AAGTACTACCTCCAAAAAGAACAGTACCCTGGCTTTTTTTTTTTTTTTAAATTGTACATTAAAAAATAACTTAAGAAGAAACAGAATTCTAGTTCATCCATTCCAAAATATGTACACTCAAAGGTGTATAAATTCTATTACATTTACCTTGACTGTATAGCAAGATAAATTGTACGACGAAAGGAAACCAGGTTAATTTCTGTTTTGTCATGGACCGTAACTTTCTGACCTGGGAAAGGAAAACATGGTTTTGTAAAGAGCAAAGCATTAAGGCACATATATGTAATTTCTTAGAACAGTAATATATACTACTTACTAAGTCTGTAGCACACAATGTAATACCTTTCTAGAAATACTTAGAAAAGTTTAACACCTTAATATATTTTTTATTTTTATTATTACAAAGAAGAAATAACAATAAAAAAATCAGTACTTGTATCATCTGATACGAACAAGTCAATATTTAGAGATATAATTTAAAGAGGGTAACTCTCCTTTTAAAAACCTTTCACATGACTTAGCCACTGCAGCCTCTGGGTTCAACACTTTTTGTATACGTTATTAGCAAAGTATTTTCTGCATAATTTAACTATACAATGCTTTTATGTAGTCTCCCTGAGTTTAATAGGAAACACTCTGTTTCCACATTACAGCATTCTGCAAAGTTCTCTTTTGTCCTGAAGCAAGTGTAGAAAACTCTGTTCTGCACCAAAACCATTCTGAAAATACCTTCGTTCATCAGGTATTCATTATTCCTCCATTATTCTGAAGTCTGGTAACAGCATGAATGATGAAAAGTTAAGCAAATTCTCATACTTTCATTCAGCCTGGAAGCTCTGCTCTTCTGTGAAACACTGCAGCAAACTAGTGAAGAAATACATTCCTGGTATTCTCCAAGAACAGGACTCAGCTGGCTTTTTAATTACTCACATAGTCTGCACAAATATTTCAGATATGCTTATCCATCAGGGTTTTTTTTTTTTCTGGGAATGAAATACTTAATTCTTTGAAAATATGTAAACCCTGACTGCTTCCACTAAAGGCCAAGAAAGGGGGCTGGAGGCTGAACTAAAAAAAGATGTTTCTTAGTTCAGCCCAGAAATAAGTTGTAAATACAGCTGTAAGAAAACCCATTATGATTTTGTAAGTGACTTAAAAATATGATAGAGCACTCAGAAGTGTCCAGAAAGGTTTGTCTTTTCAGGTTTTTAAGGAAGTGTTTTCACATTCTTTATTTTTAATGTCTTATTATTATATGTTATTATGGTGTCATATATATGACATTATGAAGCTTTTCTCACATGAAACTGACATGGTCAAGAACAATCAGACAAAGCTGCTCTTCATTTTCTGCATGTGCTGAATACTCTTTTGGACTGTTGTTTTCATACCAACACTAGAGTAAGGTGCTAAACATACACTTACCATCTTCACCCTCCTCTTCATCATCGCCTTCATCCTCCTCACTACTTCCAGCCTCCTGATCTGCTTCAGATTCACTGTCACCTTCATCAAGAATTTCTGAAAGAGCAGCATCCCAGATTAAAGTACTATAGGCCACAGTAGTTTCATTACCAAAAACACTTAATCCCACACTTATGAGTGAAATGGGTGGTGTCTCAGGTATAGAATGTGACAGAGTCAAAAAAAACTGGGTAAATAAACAACCTATAAATGTGTAAACTTATTATATATAAATGTGTATATGCACACCCCTACCTTTCTTCAGCATTTTGTATTTCTCTTCATTTTCCATAAAGTTTGGATCCATCTTGAAAACATCTTTAAAATAAAAAAGAATCATTTAAAATGCAAAATTTATGAAAACGATGAATATTTAATTTTAAATTTGTTTTCATGGGGAATGCAGTTCTAGAATTATCTTCCATTTCTAACTTACTAAGAACATCCTCTGGGTTGTACTCATCTTCTAATGGCAACATATGAGTAAACTGATCCTCCTCTTCCACTAGATCTAATCCCTCTGGAATGATTGGATGATCCTTGAAGCCATCCTTCCGTACAGCAAACATAACTTCTATCATATATTGAACACGCATATCAATTTTAGATTCATGCAGAATATGTCGAAGACGGTCAAAGATAGCTTTGGAAAAAAAGACAGAAATGTAATTATGACAACATTTACTAATACAAAAACCAAAACCACAAACATTCTGGCTCAATTATACTTACCATTAATACCCCTAGGAGAAACTTCTGTTAATTTGAGCCCACTCTCTTTAATAAATCCAATTGCTACTTCAATACTGTCATCAGTAGGCCTTTCAAGAAGCAAAGTGAGCATCTCCAAACATAAAACCTCATGAGCCTATAGAAAGAATATCAGTAAAGAATTAGAATATACAATGTAACACTATTATTATAGCGATTTACTTGACAGAGCAGTCCAGCCTTTGAGGATACCACAACACAATCACACACGCAAGGCAAATGTAGTGGGACAAAGCTAATAAAAACTAAGTCAAAATTTCAAGTATCATTTTACCACCTGTATTTACACCAACTTTGTGGCAAATGCAACTATGCTACTGAAGTGAAGAAGCAAACAATGAAAAACATACTGCCATTAAGAAAACAAAATCACATGCATTTCCAAGAAGCAAATAAAACAGTGTAACTAGTTTCAGTAATGTTTGTGCATTGTGTCTACAATTAAATCAGGTCTTCCAGAGTGCGGCATACAAGCAAATGGCACATCTGGGATTAGTTTTCTCTTTCCCAAAATGTCATATATTCCCAATGCATTCCTGAAACACTATTTCTTGACATTATTTAATTGAAGTATCCTGAGTTCTAACACTTAAATAGGTGGCATAGAGCTCGATTCAATTTAGATGCCACAGAGTCTAGATCTATCTCCAAAGATGTTTAACGGAGATGACAGTGTTGCAAGAACACTTCAAGGTATGTGGAACAGAGTCCTGCATGATGCTTGCTTTGCATCAAGATTTGTCTCAGTACTAGCCCAAGCATATTTACCAAGTCTGGTGAAGCTCTGGAGCATAAGTGCAATTGTAAGTGATGATAACTGCATAGGCAATTCCCAATGCCTTTTCTAAAAAGGTCCTAACAACTTAGAGCAGGCATCAGAAGGAAACCTGAACTCAGGTTTTCAGCAAACTTCAGAACAGGGAGAGTATCTTCACTTAGGCAACTGCTGTCTTGAAATTATGAAAATAGCCACACAGGCTTTAAATTGAGAAGAGACATGAAGTAACATACCACATTCTGGTTCATCAAGTGTGCAACAAATTTTGAAGATGTTAGACAAAGTTGCTGTAAAAGAAAACAGAAGCTTTTAGCATGTTGTATATGGAGGAAAAAAATTTGTAACTCAGATGTACTGCAGAGTTGTGCATCTCACAATCAAACGTGCTACGGAAATTATGCTTTAAAAAAAACAACCCCTAAAAACTGTCACAGTACCAACCCAGAAGAGGTTGTCAAGCTTTCACGATATTCTGACACCAGTATACTTAATATACTAATAAGTTCTGACCCCTGGGTCTCAGCTGTGTTCCTTCAAGTACGTAATTACAACACACAATCCAAGTTAACACGACATAATTACAAGTTTCAGCATATTGCTTCTTCAAATCTTACATACCTTATCATTTCTGCGATATCCTTTGCGAAAATTTAGTATCAACCTCTTGAGAATCAATTCACCAATATTTGGAAACTTTGAGTTGATAATTGCCACTAGAGCTGCATAAACATGGGTGAAAATTGGAGAGGCACTCTGAGCTTGCAAAATGGATCTAGATAGCAGCCCCCTGTAAAAATATGTAAGTTTAAGATTTTCCTGGTAATACAACAACCTTTTTATTCAGTACATATCACATAAAATGGTATTTTACAGCTGGAACAGTTAAAAGATACCAGATGGTCATTTTCAAACTGTTGTTTATCATGTCACAAAAAAAGTTTTGCAAAATGCATTGCTCATGTGTTCAAGACAAGATATTCTTATCTTTCATTAAATATTGTTCCTATTCAAATCACATCTGAAAATGCTAGTAAGCATGTAAAAAGTCTTCATCTCTTATCATGCAAATATCTTCATTCCTTTACCCAACACAGATTCACCAGTTTTGAAATTTGTAAGATTTTGCTGTTTCTTTTCCTCAGTTCAGAAAACAAATACCTGTTTGTGACAGAAAAAACATCTTCTCCTCAACCATTTACGAAACACAGAATTGTGTTTCAGTATAACAACTCAGACAAGCCAAACAAACTTGTAAGAAGTAAAAATTACATTTCCATAAAAGGTCTTTTAAAATAAACATCTACCTAAGAGTAATAAAACTGAAAGTTCAGTAAAACCAGAATGGGCGAAATAATACTTTTCAATGCTTTTCTCAAACACTGAGTATTTTCAACATAATTTTTTTTTTTTTGAACTGAGAGCTGATTATAAAGGACTACTATTACAGCCTACATAAATGTAAACACAGAGCCATGAGAAAACAGTTCATCATACTAGCAGTCTCTCTTACATTTATATCAAGGCTGAAGTCTGAAAAGAACCTGAGACTCCCCTCCTGTTTCACCTCCCCTTTGTTTTGTTTCTTCTAATGCTTTAGGTGCATGTAATAGAGTAATATAGCTAAAGTAAAACTCTAAATGGGTGAAGAGAAAAAGAAAAAAGCCCTTCAAACATCAACCAAAGTGCACACAGGTATCCAACTCTGTCTTCTCTGTGGTCTTTTGGAATCCTCCAAAAAACCTGTCTATGTGATACTAAACACAAACTGCATAAGGACCTTATTCCTACTTATTTTGAAGTTGACATATGAAACAGAACTTATTTCATACTAGTGCACAAACCCAGAATTATTTAATTTTGAAACTACTAGTTAGTTCTTGCTTATATACACTGAAACTGTTCTGGTTCAGATCCTATTTACTCTACTCAGCAAACTCAGAAAAGGGCCTTATAGCTAGTTAAAAGTTCATGTCATTACTTTCATATGCACTTTTCTGCAAATGTGGAAGTCAAAATTAACTGTAAGAAGGAAAATGGTGCCATTTTCCACCTACATTACTTTGAAATCTATAAGCTTATAAACCACACACAGAAACTTCCACAGACAAGTGTATTCAAAATATGTTTAATAAGCTCATTTTTAAACTAAAATATTACTCTTATATGAAAATTAAGTTTCAGGGACATGAAATCTGGAAAGTAAAAAGAAACCCCACACAGACTGTTTGAGACTTCATTATTACTTCTAACTGAAATTACATTCAAGAACCACTTGCTCACTCTCTAGATTTTACTTAATTCTCGCCGGTCATTTTTATGCTACTTGCAGGATTCTAATCTTCCCATGAGGCATGGCATACATGAAAGTCACACATTCCTTCACTATAATCTCCTCAAATAACAGTAACTAAGTTGATAAAGAAAGTGTTGCTATCTGTTTGAAATTTAACAGAATCAGTTCTGGATATTTTGTTCAGAGGGTTTTTTTGGTGGTGGTGGTTTGGTATGTTTAAGTGGTAGTCAACCTAAGAAATCCATACTCCTTTAGGCTAGCAGATTTAACCTCTGCTAATACCAAAATGAAAGCAAGGCAAGATATCACACTGTTTGCACAGTCACCATGACTTCATGCTGAGCTCAAACAGCATAATAGTCTTTTCTGTACATTATAACAATAAACAATCATGCAGATATCACGGAAACACAAGAAAATGTTTTAAAATGGTAAGACTTACCTTCCACGAACAATATTTTCCTGAAGGAGCTCATGAATGATATTTTCTATATTAGAAACGTTCACTTTATTGACAAGACCGTTGATTGACTTCTTCAAGGCTTCCCAACTCATCCTCTGATATGCCAAGCTATTACAAAGGTATAACGAATTATTAATGCATAAATCTGAGGTAGAATTGCGTGAATTTATGTATACATATATATATATATATGAAAATACAAATGTAAGTTGTAATCAGTAAAGTCAGTCTAGTTCACAATTTTTACATTTAACTAGTAGGAAAACACCAAAACAACATTATACACCAAAATGTAATTCTCCACAGATATGGTATAACCCAGTATGTTCAGGTTTCCAAGATACTCCAGGAAATCCCTGGCATCCCCCTTTTCCATTTACACTTCACAGCAGAAGTAGGTACAATCATAATCTGATTCTTTTACCTTTCTTCTGATAGAAAGATAACTTCAAAAGAATGATCACAGCTCTTCAAGGGTATCCCATTTTCACCAACATTCACCAAAACTCTCTACTGATTCACTTTGTAGTGGAAATGCTAATATATTACTTTCAACTCACCTGTTTTTATCAGTGATTTGCTCTTGCATCATCCTGAGCTTGGCAGGTGGAATATATGCACCACCTGTGCGCGTAAGGATAGGATCTACTTCTTCCTTCTTCTTCTTTGAAGAGGTCTCATCATGAGCAAGTGAGCTCTGTACTGTCGACCTCTCTGGACTCCTACGATCAGGTGATGAATACCTTCTCTTCCTTCGATCAGATTCTCTCTCCTCCCATTTCTCATGGTGTCTGTCTCTACCCCTTTCCATCCTTCTAAAAAAAAAAACCAAAACAAAAACCCCTTAAACAACAAAAAAACCCCAGACCACCAAATACCCAAGGGTCTGTGCAAAGTTTTCTCAACTTACTCATTAAAATGAGTATTTTATTACTGATTAAGAAAGGGCTTAATACCTTCCTTCTGATGTTCTGTCATCATAGTATTCCCTTCTTGAATATTCCTGATATTCATATCTGCTGTCATCAGAGTATCTTCTCTTTCTGGGAGATGGAGACCTGTCACGCTCTACATCCCTAATTGCAACCCAAAACATAAAATTCTTAGTAACAGACTTAGAAAAGCAATGCTATTAATATCTACTTGCAATATGTTACAATACAGAACTGTTACACTTCTGCAATCTGAATTTATTCAGATAGAAGATGCTCCTTCCATAATAACTTGTTGTCAGCAAAAAATAATCAAAAAGCAAAGGAGCACTGTAAAAAGAAGCTCCCCCTAGAACTTAAAATTAAAGCCAAGTGGTAATAATATCAAATACCAAAGGTAAATTTAGCACCACACATTCCTTAGTACAAGAGGTTTCATTCCAATTAAAATGTGAAATTAAAGGTAAATTGTTAACAGTTCATCCTATGCCTTGGAGAAATATCAACTGAAGTGCACTTTACCATCTCCTGCTAGCATCAATAATCTTGCTATAAAGTGACAACTACAGAATCAGCAATATGTGGGTCCAAGCAAAAAACTGGCATCTAATTGCCACTTTCAAATCCCGTGACAATTTAACCGAATGCTAAGATTTTTTTTAAGATTAAAAAAAAGATCGAAAAGATTTAAAAAAACCCTAAAACCATCTTTATTTACTGCTATATCAACATGAAATATTTTATTAAATTTACACTTATTTTTCAATACTCAGTTACAGTAATATGCAAAAGTGCAGGTTCTGTTTCTTTATCTAATTATCTACATGAGGTATACATACAGAATTGCATGGTATAAGAATTAATCATTCTACCTGTCCTCTGGAGACAAACTCCTTCGGTGTGAACTATAGTTTTCCTTCTTTTCATAACTGGAACCATGCTTTAAGAAAACAGGGGAAAAAAAAAATCAAGCCCAAACATTATACATTAATTACTGTGAGTACATAAATATTGAGATCAAAGCATATCATGTCTTCACTTCTCTACTCCTTTACAAGAAGGGCCATCAAACAAAGCTAGCGACGGACAGTTACAACAAGGACAGCTGGCTCTACAGCAACAAGTAATTAAGCAGCTGGACTCCCACCTACAGGATGCTGCAGGATTTCTCCTTACATTCCTCCTTTTCACTAACCAGGACTTACTTTCTGAGTCATTCCTAGCTTCATATGCTATAAACATCTAAGTTACACTGTTCCACTTGACAGATCCTGAAAGCAAACTTCATTCTAGATTTTTTTAAAAATGCAAGTTTACTGGATCGATGTGATACACACTTAAAAGTAGCTCTGTGGAGTGAACCATGACCTGTAGAAGTATGGAATTAGACACAAAAATTGGATCATGACAGTATCTACAACACACATAGAAGGACACCTCATCAAGATGCTTCGAAATTACTTTGGTGGAGCTAAAATTACTTTGGTGGAGTACAGAGGTTATATAGCTAAAACCTCTGTACTTCACTTGTAAAGGTTCTTTTTAACCCTTAAAATATTATTTATGATTTTTCAGAAACACCATCTCATGTTATCAGTCAGTGATCACCTGTGAAATAGGTAACACTCCACCCTGATGCTGAAACTCAACACAAGGACTTGCTTATGAGCTTCGAACTTTTTGCTGAAATACTCCTCTCATCTGTTTGAAGTGGCACTGTTATCATTCAACATGCTAGCTTTTGCTTCACCAAAGAACAAGTTAAAACTGTTGGTTAATTGAAAACAATGGCACAAGCTTGGTCACAAGCTGACCCTGATGGACAGTTATAGACAATGATCTCCAAAACCGTAACTAGGAACAACATGGCAAGCTACTCTTTACTACATGGCAAGTGTGTCTTTACTATGGGGCAAGTGTAGTGTTTACAATGAGCTGTGCAAGTAAAACCAACATTAATGGAAGCTTCCTAAAGAAATAATAACAACGCAACAATCATGAGCATCATTCTGTCAACAGACTGATGAGGCTGACTTGCCATCACACAGATTGGAGCGTATGTGTATATATATGCAAGTATATATTTTTGAGGCCATTATAACATATCCTAGAATCTCACCTTTGTTGGGTTGGTACATTTCCAACACCATGTTAAAAGATATTCCCAGTGTTAGTTTGCCTGAATCAAGACAATGGTACAAAATAAACGCATTGCACCATTTACTGGGAGCACGTGCCCCTAGCAAAGTAATGTCTATCTGACAATTTAATTCCAGAGCCACATTGTCTTTGATGGCAAAGCTAGTACAACAAACTCATGTATTTTCAACAAGGTTTTCTTTCCCTTTTAATACTCATTTGTGGCACTACACCATACAGCAGATCACTGAAATCAGTCAAGTTTAAAAAGGTCCTTAAGTTACTAGTTTGGTTTTTGTTTTTCACAAAAATAACGTAATGCAAGATTGTATCCTAAGCTTCCACGACAGTGGTAACAAAAATCTTTGAAACACACAGAACAGTTACTGTATTCAAACAATATTTAGCAGGTGGGAAGAAGTGGGTCTTTTTAGGATGATCTACTCTCATTTCTATGTCATCTGCCTTTGCCCAAGCAGACCCCAAAAGAGACGTGTTCACAGAAATAAAGCAGTGTTAAGGAGGCCTCTGTATTTGGCAGTTATCATGCCCCATTCCAAAGGCAGCTGTCTGCTGAAGAACTTGTCACCCTTAGCTCTTTGTGACCAGGCTTTCTTCCACAAGTCACAGTTTTCTTCCTTGTCCATTTTATCAAAATGATTAAGCCAAAGTGTACAAACAGCATGCTTTTGCTAACTGCCTTATTTTGACAAATGAGGAAGCACTACCATAATCACCAGACTTGGGAAGATACTGAGAAGATAACAAATGATCCCTCAAGCATCTCTATTAAAACCCACTTCAGTTAGAAAACTTGGAACCAAAAGACTGAAGAAGCCTATGCAGGGTGAAACTCTAGAAACAGACAAATACCAAAGATTTGAGACAGGGTATTGCTCTGCTAATCTGCCCCAAACTTAAAGCATACTTTACAAACATCGCATTTCTAAACCATCATTTTAGGCCGCTAATTTTAAAGCCAATATTTTCTCCTTGCGTTCCTAAAAAATCACTCCCAACCATTCAGAAATGTGCCACAGGCTTTTAAAAGGGAAATAAAGTTTAGCTTTCACAGTAAGAAATACAGTTGCCACATTAACTGCTATTTCCTCTCTATCTTTTCATTTTCACATCATTGTTAATTTTTTAACACCTCTTTTTCCCATTCCTCCATATGCTCATGTTCTCTGCTGACCCACCATTCAGCCACTTTCTACCCGTTACTTTATCATTATATGCTAATAGTGCTCAGAAGTTGTATTGTTGGGATAACAAGTGCTAGAAACAGCTGTAATTCATTGACTTCACAGTAATTTCTCATGTAAGCAGCTTTTGTCAATTATGCATATTGTTTGCTTTAAATCCACGGAGGTTTATTTACTATAGCAACTACAACCATAATCACCAGTAATAAGGGAATAATAAAAAGCTATAATTTAAAAACACTTACATTTACTTGTGTAATTCTGCTCTTCATCTTGACTTCCTACTTTTTATGAAGCTCTGAATGTGCAGCAATGAGACAACCCAAGGTGGAGTTCAGCATACAAGAAGCATTTCATCTGTGACACGCAGAAGGCAATAAAAAGGTTTTCACTGCACGAGGTGCCAGAACTTGCTCTTTTAATTTGCTCTTTAAAGCTACGCTTGCGTTAACTCAAACTAAAACAAACACTTCCCCCAACCCTGGCCAGGCCTCTTAGTGTTACACAGCACCTGTCTCAGGAGAGAACGGCTGCAGAACAGCAGCCGGGAGGCAGAGGCCCTGTCCACGGGCCCAGCCACACGGCGCCCGGTACCAGCCCACCACCGAGCTCTCTGCTGACCTGCGACTTCCGAGGGGAGGTCCCGACGACCTAACCCACGAGCGCACCCAGCAGACGGGCGGTGCTCGGGGGCTCCCCGCGCTGCCAAGGGTAAGGCGGGAGGGGAGAAAGGTGACCCGTCCCCCCCGCCCGCGGGACCGCTGTCCCCCACCACCGGCGGCCCAGCTAGCTCCGCACCTACCGCCCGCCACTGCGCACGGCCACACGGCCTTCACTTCCGGAGCACATCGGCACACAACGCGCGTGCGCAGTAGGCGGTAGCGCTGTTGCCCTCGCTGAGGAAGAAAGCGCTTCCGGCATCCCTGGCACCGCTGCACGACGGGAAGCGTAGTTCGGCAATAGCCGCCATCTTGCGTTCTGCGGAGGGTGCTGGGAGCTGTTCACCGCCTTTGTCCGTTCAGTTTCGTTTCAGTTCGTATTTAGAATTAAAATGTCTTTAGCGGTTGTTGTAGGGAAAAACAAAACACCAAAACCACAAGCCAGGGGGACATAAGCTGATAGAGTGACTCTTGACTATAGCTCTATAGCAGGTGTACTGCTCCTTCCTGTTCAGCCTACGCTTCCCTAGTGCTGCCTTCTTAGGTGAAGGTGTCTCAGAAAAAACAACCATTGCTACCAAATGTACAAGGGTCCCGTATTAAATACAGGTAATGGCTAGCAAGCAATCAAGTCCTCTATGAACGAGAAGTCTTCCGGCATCTCAGTGAATTTACTGAATGAGTTTAGTACACTGGTGCCTTAAATAACACCTGCAGTGCACACTTGCTGTCACACAGATGAGCGGTTGGTTAAACATTTCTTGAAGTATGCCTAGAACACACATAATACGTGACACCATGTTCGGTGTTAAAATGCGGTTAAGATATCTGTTCATCACGGGGCATTTTGTCCTCTGAAAGTCTGAAATAATTGAGCACCACCAACTAACACAGAACCTGTGGCTTATTACAGGCACAAATTTGTTTGGCTTGTATAAAGTCATTAAATGCATAGGGAGGGAAAACAAAACAAACAAAAGGACAAGAAAATGCGGTGTAAGGTCTTAAAATGTTTATGGTTCATTTTCAGCTCTTGTGAGATAATGAAAATAAACTCTTTGAGGACACAGCACATCACGGTCAGAAAGGCATTAATTCAGCCGAGAGCCAGATGGCTCCTGCAGGGACATCTGTAACTGAGCCATGTGGCAGTTCTGTTGTGCTGCACCCACCAGTGTGCGCATGAAGGCCCTGTGCATGCACATGTAGCGGGACACAGTACTTGTTGAGGGAAAGAAGGTGGCAATAAGGTGGGAGCAATGCTGGAAAAACAATACTTACAATCCTGTCTCTCAAACAGAAGGCAGAAACGCATCAACTGCAGAGGATTCTGGTGAACTTTGAGTGCATGTTAGCCTTATGCTGACTAACAACCACAGTTACGGTGTTATCTGCTAACCCATTCCCTGTGTTCGTCTCACAGCTGAAATTTGCTGAACTATGGTATTCACAGACCAATCCACAGGATTGCTTCGTGTGAGTGGCAGGGTGCCTGCAGCATCCCTGCAAGAAACGGGAAAAGAAAGCATGTAATTTTACACGTTTTATTCCTGTTCCCCCTTGCCCTCCTGTGATAACTGCACCCTCTGACTGTGTTAGTGGAAAAATGGCTCCTTTCTCACAACTAGGTAGCTGTCCAGAGGGAGGTACTTCCACAGTATTGTAGAGTCCTTGCCCTGTCTCAAGCCCCCAGGGAGCCCAGATGTCCAGGTCTGGGGCCAGAAGCTGGGTGACTCCTGGTTGTGCCTAGGGTCCCTGTAGCCTTCCTCTACCACATGTTTTGAAGCCCTGATGCCTTGGTCCTCTAGGTTGGTGAGCCAATCTGAGTATGTGGTCCTAAACCCAGCAAAGTCCTTGCTAGCATTTTGTAAAGCAAGAAGACCAGATAGCTGAATCACTCACTTCAAGTGCAGAATGACTAAGAAGGGTATAAGGTCTTAATGTCTTTGTGTTGTGATGGTGGCCAGTCTCACACAACAGGCAACAGCATAGGAAAAAACATACCTTATTACATGAAATAATAGAAAAAGGTTCTTGAAACTTTGCAGAAAACTAGCTAATTCAGTTTACCTCAAGGTATGGAATGAACAATGAAATCAAAATAATGAACTAAGAAAACAAAATGAAGATAGTATTCAAGGCCAGGTTAGACGAAGCCTTGGGTGGCATGGTTTAGTGTGAGGTGTCCCTGCTTATGGCAGGGGGGTTGGAACTAGATGATCTTAAGGTCCTTTCCAACCCTAACTATTCTATGATTCTATGTTTCATAATAATAATAATAAAGCTATATTTTGAAATTTATGACACAAAGTTCTGTGTAAAGTAAAAGTCCTATTCAGTGGTTGTTTTTGAGGATAATCCCTTCGATGCTGAAGTACTGGAGAGTACTGGAAATACTCTATTGACTTATTCTGTAGCATTTATTGGTTAGGCTACAAATTTTAAGCCCTACACTTTTCTGGAAAGCATAGCTCTCAGTGTCTTCTTGCTACTTTCTAAAAATGATTTAGTGTCAGGCATCCCAGGATATTCTTCTTGTTCACAGCAGCTCATGCTTACAGACAATTACTGGAACAACTACTGTTTTTTAAATGCCCTTTCAGGACACTGATTTGTTTCCTTTATTATTCAGCAGTCTTGTTCTTTTGTTAGCACTTGATGTATACCCATGTGAGTCTATTCTCATTGTGGAAATGATAGAAGGTTTCTGCTTTTGGAGGATTAAGATGTTGATTTAAAAAAGGTAGTTACTGGAAGCATGGGGATATTTGTTACTCTTAATAACAAGGGAACTTTAATTTGTGCATGTTCTGAAAGATTTGTCATTGATTAACTACATACATATACAACACTAGATGAGAGCATTAAAAATTTAGTTGTGCTTACATGTTTAACAGTTCACATTTTGTTCATTCTCATCAATATGGAAATACCATATTTGTTTCTTGAGAATTCTCTTGGGATAAGGCTATTTGTACTCAAACAAAATGTTTTTAAATCCCAGTGATGCAAAACACTTTCTCACTGTGCCCTGTGGATTGCTTTGCAAAATCAACAACATCCCCTGTATCACATCTTGCTTGAAGTGTGGGGCTGGCGAATTTGCAGAGCTGGGGCCTAATATTTGTGAGCTTGTAAACAGCATGGGCTTATCGTAATGACTTTGATTTATTGCTTAATTGCTTGGGGATTTTTATTTTAATGTTTGACTTGCATACATTCTAAGTGCAGTCTTAGTTATATAGCTTGCAAATGTTACAGTAATTATGCTTCACTTGAACTAGGGCTTGAGTCTACCACCAGGTTCTGTCATGCAGATCATTACTAGTAACATTAGGACACTACATCATGTAACCAGATATTCCGAAATGCAATAATTTAAAAGAACCATTTCTTCCCAGAAGAAATGCTCACATTGAGTATGCATCAATAAGTATGAGGCTGGGAATTTTTGATGCAAATACAGGAAAACGTTTTAATTGTGGTAACTTTCATGGAGTCATGCCACTTTGTTAAAATTCAGATCCAGGGTTAGGGTTAGGGTTAGTTTTGCTAATTACTTGCTGTGGTACATTGGGCTAATTCCAAATCTCCCTTCCTATTCAGATAACCCTTTAGTAGAACAATGTAGAAAGTGCAGCTTCCTCAGGTGTATGGGGGGGG